>OY744475.1:37566520-37926113 GCA_963556175.1 Tipula confusa
GTTGCTCAAAAATATCACACTGGCGGAAAACCGAAACAACGGCCAAACTTTGTTGTAATTTTGGCTGACGATTTGGCTTGGAACGATATCAGTTTGCATGGGCAAAATCAATTTCATACTCCAAACATTGATGCAATTGGTTTAAATGGTATCACATTGCAACGCCACTATGTTGCACCTTTATGTACACCGTCACGTTCCGCCTTAATGACCGGACGTCATGGTTATCATACCGGTATGTTTAATTGGGTTGTAGTGTCAGATGAACCATGGGGTATGCCACTTAAAGAAAAGACATTGCCCGAAGTATTACAAGACGCTGGCTATAACACACATTTGGTAGGTAAATGGCATTTGGGATTCTACAAAAAAAAATATACGCCAGTCAATCGTGGTTTCCATACATTCAATGGTTACTTAGGACCATACATTGATTATTGGGATCACAGTTTAATCATGCTAAATCGAAATTATTCGCGTGGTTATGATATGCGCGATAATTTAAATGTTGACGCAACTACCAATGGAACTTACGCAACTGATGTATTCACTAATAAGGCAGTCGAACTTATTAACAATCATGATAAAACCAAACCAATGTTTTTGTTAATGTCACATTTGGCTCCTCATACAGCTAATGAAGATGCTCCGATGCAAGCACCTCAAAGTGAAATAAACAAATTTAGCTACATTCAATACACAAAACGAAGAATTTTAGCAGCTATGATTTCAAAACTGGACTACAGTGTCGGTCAAGTCGTTAAATCACTTAAGAAACGTAATATGCTCGACAACACGGTTATTCTGTTCATGGCCGATAATGGAGGTCCAACAATTGGATTAAATTCAAACGCGGGTTCTAACTATCCTTTGAGAGGTGTAAGTATTAAAACTTATGTTCGATTTCTATCATATAAATGCATATTATTATAAATATATGTTATATTTTCGAAACAGCAAAAAGACACCCCATGGGAAGGTGCCAGTCGTTGTGCAGCCGCTATTTTTAGTCCACTACTAAAAGCAAGACAACGTGTCTCCCACCAATATATCCACATAACCGATTGGTTTAAAACATTTGTAGAATTAGCTGGAGTAAATTCAGCCGCTGTTAAGCCAAATCTTGATGGTTATAATGTGTGGAATGCCCTTTCATACAATTTACCAAGTCCACGTGATGAAATTGTACTAAATATTGATAGCGTGTTTAACTATTTTTCGTTTATCAAAGGCTCATTTAAATATATCGAAGGGACGAGATCAAACGGTCAATATGATAGTTGGCTTGGTCTAATACCATTTAATTCGACGATAGAAAGTGTTAATGTGGATTATGCCAGTGAAATTAGAAACTCAGAAGTTGGTAAAGCATTGTTACGATATACTAGATTAGAACTAAATAATGATAAATGCTGGTATAATGACAACCAAAATGAATTATCTGATTCGACAATTCATCGTTTAAGACAACAGGCCACAATAAGTTGTGCCCCACTACCAACCGATCCCAAATATGAATGTAATCCACTGGTAGCACCGTGTTTGTTTGACATTATTAACGATCCATGTGAAACTAGAAATTTGGCTACAACTTTACCAGGAAAATACAATGAAATGCGCAATAGATTAGCCGTACTACGATCTACAGCGGTTCCTGCCCGAAATAAACCATTTGATCCTAATTGCAATCCCGCTTATTTTAACAACACTTGGACATATTGGCAAGATGCTTAAATATCTAGAATGACGAAATTTGTTAAATAAAATGATTTATTTTGCATTGAAGTATTTTAATTGATTGATAACTACCGTGTACCAAGGCTTTATAATAATCCTCTTCTACTGTGACGGTAAAAAAAATCCTCTTAGAAGTTTTTTTTTTTTTATACCGGCAAAACGAACGCGCCGACCAAGCAGCTAGTCAAAAGCGCCCGACATTAGCATAAATATTGCTAACAAATATTTCGTAATTTCGTTTCGTAATTTCATCAAATCAAAAACTCGATAGCATTTACAATATCACCAGAAAATCATGCTAGAACGCAGCTTGAAAGTTCTAGCATAATTTTTTTTTGAAAAAAAAAACAGTTTAAGTTTGACTACGAATTTATAATACCATTCTTTGATTCAATTTTTACTTAATATTCTGAAGCTTAATTTTTAGACGCATTATATTTAGACGAATTATTATAAAATAATTATACAGTCAATTCTTAAAAAATCAATAATAAAATTAAAAATATTAAATTACAATTTATTTTACAATCCACAAAAATGTTTGTCGTTCACCTATTTGACTTTTAGAATTAAAACCTATTTGCTTATCTTAAAATTATATTTTAAAATGGATTGCTGCTTGCAACCAATTTTGTAAATTGAAACAGTTGAATAAATTGTCATTGACATATGGCGTGGTAGTTGTTTAGAATTGTGCGAGAAATGTGTAAATTAGTTCTTTATTTTAATTATTTAATTATTACAACTCATTTTCATTCAATCTTTAATTAGAATTTAACTGCATTACTGGAAAACTGGAGTGTACATAATTTAAAGTAATTAAATTAGTCATAATGACAGCGTAACAGCTGAACTGGAACGGATATGACAGAGCGAAAGACAGACATGCATGACGTCAGAACAACGACAAGCATTAAACATAACGACACCAGAATAGACGGAAGCGACAACGAGATCGTAAAATGTATGCAAGTATATGACTCAGAACGTAATTTCATGCAATTTTAGGCAATACGCGCAGATTTATTGAGATTTATTCTATTCTGGTATTTCTCTCTGGAGCTGATGGTTGAGGAAAGACATTTTTATAGAAGGCTCTGACAGCAGCTGTTCTTTTGCTAGGGGATCGAATGAATGCCGTTCCTCCTATACCGGCCCTGCTGCTACTTTGTTAAAGAATGGCCAAACAATTTATTTTGGCTTTCGGATTCCACTGAAGATTGACGAAATAATTGTGGAAGAAGTTGAATTCGTATAGCGGCTCTTAAGATTTGGGTCTAGGCTAGAATTTCTTGAATTATCCGAAAGTAAATTATCACAAGATATCGTTGAAATTCGATTCAATTTCTAACTGTGAAAATGATGAAAAACGGCAGCATTACCCTGTTGAGTTTTTTTAAACTCATTGTCACATTTAGCCTTAAAGTCGGGTGCTGCTTTATGTAGTTGAGAAATATGAATCCAAAGTGTGGTCTTTGCAATGACACTAAATTAATTGTGGAGGAACTACAAAGCAATCTAATATTTTGCATTATCTTTATTGGTGACCATAATGGTTCAATAGTCTTCATTTCAAGAATTATTCTGGATACACAGCGATTTGCAATTTGCCATTTCACAAAGAAAGCCATTTCCTCTGCTGTTAGTCTACATGACAATCACCAAAGCTCAAAAACACACCTTCGACAAAATTGTAGTGTAGAAATGGGCTATAACTACAGTTTTTGGAGCAAATAATCCGAGGAAGATTTATGGAAATAACAACTCGGTATACGCTTTAAATTGTGTTTATTTTGAATTATTATGAATAATTTTTGTAATGTAGTTACCTGCCAATATATTTTTTATCCATATTTAAGTTTTAATAAGTGTTGTATCCGCGATTGTGCATACGGAGTATGCTGCAATACTAGTAAATATATATTTATTAACACTTGTACACGTAAGCAGTGTTCTGGTAAGGGATCCTACGCTTAGTTGCCCCCTACGGCAAGCCAAGGTACTTAGGTGAATATCTTATCCTTGTTTGGAAGAGTTTTACGAGATGACGTGAATAATCAATCCCTTATGCCCACATGGGCTAATTGGGAGTTTAATCAATAAACAAAGTACGTTACATATGGAAAAGTTTAACAGAGTACAAAAAAGTGTACAGAGAGAATTTAGTTGTTTTGCTGAGCTTGATCAGTTTAAGTGGTCATAACTAATTATTAATGTCTTAAATAAATATTTTAAATACAAATGTTTTTTTAACAAACGAACTATTGTTGCTTACAAATTTGTCTATGGTTTTGGTGCGTTTATTATATAAGAGGTGACTATTAGATGAGATTGCTGTCATGTGTTTTGTATATAACATGTAGATTCGTTAATTAAAATGCAAAATTTAATAAACTTGAGATTTTATATTTGCATAAGGAACGGCCTTGTAGTTATTACGAAATAGACGCGTTTTTTTAAAATGGTCTAGTGTAATATTTGAGCTATGTTGTAATGCGGTGTGTAATTGTCATAATTTTTTGTTATGTGTATAATGTGTGACAAGTGTTTTCTAAACTGAAAATTATGATTTAATTATATGAGTCTATTTGTCAGTTGTATTGTTCTGGCTTTGTTGATCCGTTTATTGATGTATTCATCTGTTCCAGACGTTTTGTTAGTGTGCAACCAAGGTATACGAATTCATTGACCACTTCTTTATTTTCTTGGTTGATATATATCGATGTTGATATTAGTGTGTTTAGCCCATCGCATATGACTGAAAAAAAGTCTCATATAAATTTGAAAAATATTTTATTATTTATATGGTCTAGCCTCATCGTCTTGGGTTTCTTAATATTTATTTTGAGGCCAACCCCTTTCGCTAGATATGATAACTTCATATAACTTTCCAATCCAATGGAGCCAGAATGTTGATTTAGTATAGGCCAGCAATTGTACGTAAAAACCGTTTTATTATTATTATTGAAAGTTTAAAATTACTGATACTCATTTAACTAACTTATCGGAAATTGGTTTACTTCTTAATCGGTCGTATAGTGATGGTTAAGGTTTTGGCTTAACACACACTGCGATTCTAAATTCGATCACTGACGTTGACCACAACGCCGTAACCAATTATGTGTAAAATCGTTAGTTAGGATGATCACCTACAACGATCACTAATTGTTAAAATATATATGGCCTGAAAATCTTATAAAAATATATAAGTAAAGGGTCAACGTCCTGTAATGCTGTTAATTTATATTATATCTAACAGATTAAATATTACGAATTGTAGCAAAGTATCGGGCTCTAATCGAATGCGAATAATACATAAACCATAACTAACTCGTACATAAGTATTGTCAACAGATGAAACTATATCCTATATATTCATCGTTTCTAATGAAACAATTTTTTTTTGTATTTATTAGGTCAATTAGCAATATATTCTAATCAGAGTTTGTTGTTTTCCAATTGCTTCTATTAAGTTTCGAGAATACTTCATATTTTATATTGACGAATAATTTGATGCCTGCGGTGTTCTAGTGATAAAAGCAAAGAAAAAGTTGTCTTCTAATTTTATTTATGGAATAGAGTCTGGAAGATTAATACACTGCGACTTGGATGTGCTATTGTTAGCACATCATTGTTTGCTGACTCAACGTTATTCTTGCGTTCCTTACGTTTGAGTTTCTGTATGTCCGTGTAATAGGGAGAATTTTCTCTCTTCAGTTTTGTAACATTCGATCTTCGCTTGGATTGCGCACAAGGTGCAGTCATGAAACACCATTCAGCTTCCACAAAGCGATTTTTTACTTCTTATCAAGACCAAAATGTTGAACTCCGGTGATTCTTTGGCAATCAGTATAAAGGGCTACTGCTTAATCTATCGGTTTATTTACCAAAGAGTGTTGGCCATATATTTTTCCCATTCCCAGTTTTAAAGCCAAAGTACGAATAATGATTTCATCTTTATATGGGTTAAAATCCATATCTCGAAACATACCCTCTTTCTATGTGGTCTTTATCAAAGCCTAAATATTCCAAACTGCATCATTTTGGATTAGATGTCTGAAATATTTGCAGCTTTAAACCATCGCCTACGAGAATACTAGATTTGCTTTTAACATCTCATGTGGAGAAATATGTCAGTTCCCCTTTAGGAAATTCTGACCATCGGCTTATTACAGCGGAATTTCCAATGTCGTCGGTGTGCCAAGTAAACGTTCCTCCTATAAACGTCTATTATATACGGCACTCACTATAAAAATGCGTACTGCGGAATGAACAAGTTCTTTCAAGAGTTTGAATGGCACTCTTTGTTTTGCCTTCGGTAATACTGATAGTGCAGCCATTCTGGTTTCGACGGTCATTTTCACAGGAATGGAACAGTTTCTTCCAGTCTCTCTAAGCCAAAAAAATTTGTCAATAAGAAGTCTCTCACCGCAAATGTGTAAAAAATCCGTCAACTAAAATTTTCGATACATTTAAGGTGGGTAAAAACAACGCGAACGGTTTCGCAAGCTAAAAAGAATCAGGAAAAGAGGGTTAGAGAAGAATTGCGGCAAGTCTCAAACCATAATTATAGTAATCGTACCTTTTGATACTGGGTGGTATTCCCCTTATTGATAGAAAACTGGTAAAGTACATTCTTTGCCTAAAAAGGGTAGCAAAACGGATCCTTCGAGTTATTGTCCAATCGCTATCGTTTTGGTGCTTTCCAAAGTACTTAAGATCACAACCAATTTCCAGATGATGAAATATGTATATGGAAGATTACAATGTAATTTCCGAACGTCAGTATGGTTTTCGCATGACATAATTAATGTTATCACTGAACAATGGAACAAGAGCATTCATCAATGTGGTGCAAGTTATTGCACTCGATATCTCGAGGCATTTGGTTGCGTGTGACACAAAGCTCTACCGTGGAATTTGAGGGCAGTTGGCTTTCATGGTTCGTTAATTTTAGGGATAGAAACTTTACTTCTTTACCGCAAAAGCCAACTGGGGTTGGATGACGTGACTTCCGTCCCACATTTTTTAAACGCTTTTTCCGACTTTTTTTCTAATTTTCATTAATGATCTTCTATCAGCAACTCCTAATCCAATATACAATTATACTGATCACAACTCACTTTCCACCTCTTACTGTTTACCGTCTTCTTCATCGCGAAATAACGTTCTCGCAAAAAGAACTGCTATGAAGGATCGCCTTACGCTAGATCTCAATACTATTCTCGTATCGGGTCTTAGGAAACAGGGTTGAATTCAATACCAACAAATTGCAATCCTGTGTTTTTTTTTTGACCGAACTGATGACTGTTCGTTGTCTTTTCTGATTGACGAATTCAGGCTGCGTCTGATTACTTTTTAGATTCTCGTTTTGATTTGATTTGGCTGCTCAATTCCTGCTTCCTTACGTAGCCACAAAAACATTTAACTTGATATTTTGGTGAAATTCGAAGTAAGGACTTTTACTTGGACATTGAACTTATGGCTCCTTTTTCGCAATAGGAGGTCGATAAAGATACCAAAAGAGAAAAGGCCTTGACTTATGATCAATCCCTCACACGGCAGATTGTTCTAAATCAACATGAATTGCAATATCTAACGGACCAAATGTAAGGGAACAGTCTCTATTTGTAGCATATCTGGGTTCACAATTAGTTTCACCAACTGTTCTTTTATCCGACCGTCGCTCAACAAAAGCTGCCACTATGAATATGGCCTCTTTGGTGAATCCAATTTGGAGTAAGGGAATAAAGTTAATAAGTTGTAATTGTAATTAATGTTTATTTAATACATCTGGGGCCGAGATTCGTTCTCTCGTCCATCGCTATACAGTGACTTATAATAAATAATCTTTCAATGACTATTAAATTATTTAACTATATCTTTTTTTAATTTCAGTAACGTATATTTAGTATTAACTCTGCAACTCATATTGATATGCTCTGATCACCACGAATCAAAACGACGTACGAATAAACTAAATATCGTTGTTATAATGACTGAATGGTTTTGTCCGACCAATTTCATGCACATTCTGATCGTTACAGGGATGGAACGTTATAAGCCTACATGGTTTAAACCAGTTTCACATACCAAACATAGATGCTCGAGCACTACATGGTATCACATGAAATTATCATTAAGTACCGCCTTTGTGTACACTATCACGATCCATCACGAGGTTTCTTCAAAAAAGAGTACACTCCGTGCCAAGTGGCTTCGACACTTTCTTTGGGTACTACAATGGATATATCGATTAGTGGGATCATAACCTATACATGTTAGTTCGGAACTATTCGCCAGGCTATGATATACGATCAAATGAAACATTAGAGTACAGTAGTCGAGGCATATACGCTACCGAGTTATTTAGTCGTGTAGCGGTCGAAACTATTCAAGAGCATGATATCCCAAAACCAATGTTTCTAATGGTAAATCATTTAGCTAGCCATACGTCTATATAAAAAATCCACAAAGGCGTACTTACGCTGCAATACTTTCAAAATTAGACCAAAGTGTTCGTGAAATTGTCCAGGCACTTAACAGCCGTAATATACTTGATAAGTTCGTAATTTTGGTCTATTTAGACAATGGAGCACTACCAATAGATGTTCATGGGAATACAGGTTCAAATTTTAGGAAGGCGAACTCCATAGAATAGCCGCCATTTTTGTTTCGTTTTTACAGGCTAGACAACGTGTTTTGAATAAGTTAATACACGTAACCGACTGGTTGGCAGCTTTTGTTAAACTTGCCGAAATCGTACCTAACAAAATCGATCGACTAGACGTGTGGAGTGCACTATCTGATGATTTACAATCGCCAAGACAAGATTGTAGTGCATGTGATCGATGACGTTTATAATTATGCATCATATACGAATGGAAAATATAAATGTATCGAGAACTTGAGGTTATCAAGTTAGATTTTTTCAAAATCGAAGTTATTAAAAAATGGATTAAAAAGCTGGATGGAACAACACCATTGGTCTTGACTCCTTGATGGAACAGCACTCATATGCGATCAACGTCCGAATAACCGAAAATGTTATAGCCAGCTAGGAGTAACTGCAAATGTTCCTTATTTTAAATTTGATCAACGAAAATATTCGCATAATGCGACCCACCTTTTTATTCGATTAAGTCCATCAGGTATAACCATGGAGTTTTTCAACATTATGTACAAAAATTACAACCCTATGACGCTCGAAAAGATGAAGTTGACGCAACGCTAACGTTACATCGGTCGGTAGCTGATAAATACAAGGTTTAAAAAAAAAATCTAAATATTTATTTGTAACTCAAGACTAGTCAACTAAAATTATTCAACAAAATGCATTTATTATTATTTGCACACATAAATGTTGCTCTGATATTTATAAATTATGCCTAGAAGCTAAATTAGTAAAATGATGGCAGGCATCCCTATTTCAAATTATTTTTTTACTGATTTCTTTTCATCGTCACTGCTGCTGCTACTACTACTGTCTGATGAATCTTCATTCGGTTTTAGGATACGATCTGGAATTCTGTGTGGAAATTCCTTGCCCTTCTTTTCTAAACCAGTCTTTATACGTACTAATGCTGTGCGGTTAATATTTTCTAGGCATACATCTTTTACGGCTGAATCTAATGCTACTAAACCATCTTCGTATTTCTCTTTCACGGCGTACACATCCAGCAGGCAACTGTACGCATTACCAATTGCACCTTCTGATACTTTTGTCTGTTTTAATAAGTCGATTAGACGTTGAATTAATTTTTCGTCTTGCTTTTCTCGTGCCAAGTGAACAATGCGCTGAAACATTAGCCGTGGTGCTGTTGATAAATGTTTATCCCATATCCGATTGCATGCTTCTGTATTTTCTTTAATAAAATGATGAACCCAGAGAACATTCATTGGTCCAATAATTCCTTTCGCTGCGTATTTTTCGGCCATTTCTTCAACTGTTATAGACAAAAAATGTTTTAACATTAAAGACTCTAAAATATGAAACCATTTCGATACTTACATCTATCAGTCAACTGAGGATTTTCATCTAAAATTCCGACTGCACCACCTCTTGGAAATTTCTCAGCAATATCCGTTACCTCTTGATCTGTTTCCGCATTCTGAATATCATCTTCTAACTTCTTCAAGTAATCAATCGATTTACCCGCCACAATATTTGCATGACACATTCGATTATCGAACGAAACAATTTTTTTAACTTCCGGACTGATATATTTGCCAACCGCTTCTAAAGTTGCAATATCGCCGGCTGCTGCAATTTTATTAAGGAAGAATCTAAATACTCGTGGCGATGGATGTAAGTTGGAGCTTAACATTTCTTTAACAATTTTTGAGGCTTCATTCAATCGGTTTTGTTTGATTAGGCCCTCGATTAATAGGGATTGATCGGTAATTGATAATTTATCACTTGACGGCAAATTATGTTTTGTGTTTAAAGCTGTGTCAATATCGCCGGTTTTTATTGCATGACGGAAAGCTGTAAGTTTTTCAGCTCTTGGATTTGGTGGCGTAGTAGCTGCAGCATTCGCATCACTATGAGGCTGAGCACTTTTTGCAGCTGCTTTTTGTGATGGTGGTGTCAATTTTGGTTCGGGGTTTGTTGAAATAACAAACGGTACCTCAAGGTTGTTAGACTCAAGAAACTGCGCGAGTTTTACCAAAAACTGGTCGGTTGGTGGAATATTTTCTTCCTGTAATTTTGTCCATAGTCCTAACGCCTTGTTAGGATTATTTTCCTTGCAGTAACTTAACAGTAAATTATAAAATATTTCACTACGATCGATATGATTTAAATCTTTAGTCGCTTCCATTAAACCCTCCAAAGATTCAGTCATACCTTCCTGACGATATCGTTCACAAGCGATATTTATCCGTTGTGGACGATTTTTAAGTCCGGGCGTCTCTAGAATTTTACGTGCCTGCCGAATTCTGCCACATTCAACAAATGAGAATACAAGATCATATAAGCTGTTCACCTCACCGTGAATGTTGGTGCTTAAATCTGTAACACGTTGTAAATTTACGGCATCTTCCGTTTGAATAAGCTTACACGCAAGTTCATTTTTCCATGGTGTGACTTTATACTTGTTGCTGATCTCTTCAAACTTATCCACAGCTTTTTTCAATTCATTGTTTACTAAATGGACTTTAATGAGAGCACCAAAAATAACGTTATTCGGTACAATATAATGATTCTCCATTAGGCAGTTAAAAACGCGGTCTAATTCTTCGACTTTGCCAGCCTCGGCAATTTGATTTAAAAGTCGCCATACGGTAGTTTTATAGTTGAAATTATTTTTGATAATGTCGGCTTGCTCCTCTTCTCGTTTATTTTCGACTAAAAATTTAATAGCCTCTTCCTCTTGGTTATTGGCTATCATAAGGCTGGCGAGCCGAATTATTTTTGATTTATCCAAAGGAAAATCAGGCTCTTTTGCTTTAATCTCTTTATACAATTTAAGCGCATCGTCAAGTTTTTCGTGATGCACATACAAATCAATAAGTTGTGCGTTAACTCCGCTCGTGAAAACATAGCCTTCATCGTGTAACCGCTTAACAATTTCTTCGGTTTTTGCCAAATCTTTAGTTCGGATAACAGCGGCCAATAGATATCGTTTAATACCCTTGGCATTATCACCTTTACTCTCAATCGATTTTATCATTCGTTCCATTTGTTCGATAGTCATTTGAGACATATTTCCCGACTGATTACGATTCATTGGTTGTCTTTCAATCGGTTTTGGTTCCAAATCACCTGACGACAATTTACCAAGTAGTGTTGAAATTTCAGATGTTAAATCCGCTCCAATTAATTCTTGAATTCTTTCTGCTTGCGAATTACTTATACAGAGGCCTTCATTTACTAGTCCTGTTAGAATTGGAGTTAAATATTCGACTCGATTATTTCGGAAGAGAACGGCTGCATCGTGAATAATTTGTCCTAGTACTTCACGTTGATTAGAATTTGATGTTGGTTCTATGCTACTATCCTCTTCGCTATTATTTTGTTGAGTGGCAAATTGGTCAAGTTTACCAATGCCATCGTATATTTGTCGAACAAGCCGTATATAGGAATCGAAATCTTTTGTTTTTAAGAGTGCTTGTACTAGAGGTTTACGGAATAATCCGGGCGAGTAATACACATGATAAACACATGCCAAATCAGCAGCCTCTTTTAGATTTCCACTCGACAGAACACTATGTATAGTGGATGTACTTGAAATAGCAGCTGGTAGCCCAGCACTTCGTAGTAGTCCAATTAATTCGTCGCTATTCTTTGATTTTAGATTGGGAATTACATATTCACGTACCGTTTCCGATGTCGGAGAAATATTAAACTCTGTTTGCATTTTGGAGAGCACATCGATTAAAGCATCATTTCCTTTCGATTTGCTAGCACATATCAATGGCCAGAAGTAATGTTGTTTAATTGGTAGGCTCGCGTTTTGAGCTTCTTTTAGTAATGGAAGAGTTATATCTGGTAATCCGTTCACTAATCCTGCTTCGATTGCAACAAGTAATGGTTTATTATTTAAGCCGTCAGCCTTCATTTGGTTGCATATTGATAATATTTTTTCAATCGGTCGGTTTGATTTGACAAGTTGTTTTATAAAAAAGTTTCCGGTATCAGTTTGTTCGCCATTGGATCGAACACCCCGTGGCATTTCTCTAAGAATTTTGAAAGCAACATCCTCGTAATTTTTATTTGTTAAACGAAGTATGATGTTTACAGCGTCAGAATTAAAACCGGCTGATTTCCTTAATTTTGGAAGCAGCGAGTCTACCTTGTCTCCAAAACCATTTGTCGTTAGAGCGTAAATTACCTCAAGAAAATCTTTATCAAGGAGATATACATCCTTTTTATCGCAAATTTCTAGAAGTGACTCAATTTTGGCGATATCACCTTTACGCGCGAATCCACATAATAATGTTGTGTATGTGTCCGCACTAGGCTCTAAAGATGCTTGTTGCATAACGGCTAAAATGCCTTCGGCCGATTCCATGTCATCGGCTTGTGAATGTCCCATTATCAAAGCGTTAAACACATTTTCATTTACTGGGAGTTGTTTTTCTCGCATAAATTCTAATATTCGAGTTGCCCCTTCTATATCACCTTGCTGACAATACCTTGCTATCAACCGTTGATATGTTACTCGATTGGGTTCGATACCTTTTACTTCCAAATCACTTAGGAACTCTGTCGGCTCGAATTGATGTTCATTTTCTAGGTATACCCGTAGCAAAGCATTATAATGCGAAATATCCATTGGTACTTTTAATTTATTCAATGTTTTCCAAATATCATGCACCAGTGCAGTTCTTACTTCGGGGAGCTCTTCAGGCACTAAGTTTCCACAACATCGTATCACCAGCAGCGATTGAGAACTTGTTGCAGTTTTGTGAATACGGATTTCATCCAAAACTTCTTCAATATCACGACGAGAAATACGTCCCGAACGTCGGACATCTTGATCTAATTTTTTAAGAGTCTTTTCTAGTGTTTGATCCTGTTTCGAAGCTGCTGTCGCAAATCCACTAAAAAAACAATTTGAGGTTATGTCAAATGTTGAACAAGTTTAATATGAATTAAAATAAGCTAGATCCACTAAATATAATATAAAGTCAACGATTTTAATGGCTTTAATTAACGGATATTAACATAAATCTAATTTTTAACTAGGTATTGCGTAAGAAAATTCTAGGCCGGGGTGTGCAGTTCAAATGTCATTAAAAAATGCAAAATTACCTTGATAATGTTGAACAGAGACATGGCCCTTGTTGAACCAAGTTTCCTTCCACTTCACGGGTTGTATTAAGCACTAGATTTCTGGCAAAACCAGCGAAATATCGAACAAATTTACTCGACCGTAATATCGATGCCATGTTTGAAAAAGAAATGATTAAATATCTCTCCTGTCTTTGAATTAGATCATGCGCGTGATTTTCTCGATTGCGATTGTAGCATTTACTGCGGTTGGGATTCGATGCACAAATGTCAAAGTTTGTTTATTTACCGATAGCAAAACTAACAAATTACAAATCATGAATGAAAATCATTATGATATTATTAAAAATTTGTATTTTACTATTTAAAAACGTAAATAATTTAGTTAATTATTAAATTTTAGTGAAAAATTCTTATTAAAAATGTGTCAAACTGTAAACGGTACGGTTCACCCTTAAATAACCGCTTGGATGCCCACATGTTTACATTTTCATCAAATTGACAGTTCTCACGCGTATCAAAATTATTTGTGGAAATTGAGAAATTCTTAAATATTTAAATAATTTCATTCTATTCAATGGGTTCAACAAAAATGAATTCTGAAAAACCAAGAATTTATTTAGATGAATATAAATTAAAACAGGGGGCCCATGATTATGGCATGGCTGATGAGCCATTCGATTTCGAAAAGTTCAAACAAAAATTTCGAATTGTTGTTGTCCGGTAAGCCAGGCAAAATACAATATATTAAATTATGAAAATTATCTAATACTTTTGATATTATAGTTACGATGATATGGAAATTGAATTCGATATGATTGGGGTACAGCCGTCCATTGCAAATGCATTTCGCCGGTTGATGTTGAGTGAAGTGCCAAGCATGGCAATCGAAAAAGTCTTAATTTACAATAACACATCAATAATTCAAGATGAAGTTCTTGCACATCGACTCGGTTTAATTCCTTTAAAAGCACATCCAAAATTTTTCGAATTTAAATTACATGAATCGGACGAACCAACCGATCAAGACACATTAGAATTCGATTTAAAAGTAAAGTGCACGCGCAAATCCAAGGACAACAACACATCGGCCAATTTCGACTCATTGTACAAGAATCACAATGTACACTCGGATCATATTAAATGGGTGCCCAAAGGAAAACAGGCTGAGATGTATAAGGAGGCAGATATTGGACCAATCCATGACGATATTTTGATAAGCAAAATGCGACCTGGCCATGAGTTCGATATTAAAATGTTGGCTGTAAAAGGTATTGGAAAAGACCATGCAAAATTCTCACCTGTTGCTACTGCATCGTACCGACTGTTGCCCGAAATAAAACTAAATCGTAAAGTGATAGGTAAGGACGCTAGACTTCTGCAAAAATGTTTCTCGCCGGGTGTCATCGAAGTGGACGAAAACGAAGAAGCCTGCGTCAAAGATGCTCGCTACGATTCATGTAGTCGAAACGTATATCGATATCCGCATCTAAGCGATGCAGTAACAATGTGCCGTGTTCGCGATCATTTTATTTACAACGTGGAATCGGTTGGTGCTTGGACACCACACGAGATTTTCATTGAATCCGTTAAACTTATGAAAAAAAAATGTCGAATGTTTTTGGACGAGATTCCAAGCTAAACAGTGTTTGTTGTCTTTATTTTTATAAAAATATAAAAAATAAACTTGTTACCTTTATTATTTTTATTGAATTACGTTTGGAATAAAGGATTATTTCCATTTTCTTCCTTCATTGTACGATGAGTTTTCATGTGCACCTTTAAAGTGCTTTTTTGCCGAAATGGACGTTCACATATTTCACAGGAATGTGGAAGTTCCCCTGTGTGCGTTAGTCGGTGCTGTTTAAGGACTTTATTGTGAGCAAACTTTTGAGGGCATAGATCACATGCATACGGTCTCAAACCAGTGTGTGTTCGCATATGAACAGCCAAGTGACTTTTTGTTTTATATTTTTTGTCGCAAACACTACAATCGTATGGTTTATCTCCTGTATGACTTCGATTGTGCGTATTCAGTTCAGCTGAAGTAGCAAAAGTTTTGCCACATTCAGAACAAATGAATTTTTTAATGCCATTGTGACGCATTTGATGATTCCTAAGCATTATTTGGTTCTTGAAACTTTTGCCGCATTCATCGCAGGGAAATGGTGTTTCGGTTTTATGTGAAATTAAATGGCTTTGAAGGCCGTGTGCCCGGACAAACGATTTTCCACACAAATCACAAACAAATCGGCGAACATTTTGGTGTACTTTTTTATGTACGGTTAAAGATGTTGCGTATTTATAGTATTTGCCGCACTCCTGACACCGATAAGGCTTTAAATCGTTATGCTTATTGCGATGCCTTCGCAATGCTCGGGCATTATTGAACTCTTTTTGGCATATTTTACAAACTTCAGGTTTTTGGCCCATATGTTCGCGGACGTGGGCATCCAACCGTTCTGATTTCATAAACAATTTCCCACACACGTCACATTTTAATTTACTACGAGATTTGGACGAATTTGTGAGTACATTAGCCTTGTCATGGTTTTCAGCAGAATTTAACTCCTCCTCCGAGTATAGAGATTCATGTTCGTCTGATTTAATATCAATTTCATATTGTTCGCATGTTATGATGCGCTCCTCTTTTACATCATTCTTCTGCTCCAGCTTGATCACTTCAATTCGTAAGATTTCACTAATAATATTTCTCAGCCATTTTTCGGAATCTTCACATAAGCTTTTAAATGAAATCCACATGTCACATTTATCTATACAGTTATTGCATATATTTTTTGGAAGCCCATCACTATCCTGAACCTAAAACTAAAGCGGTAAGTGGCCAAAATTTAGATTGAAAAATGCATTGTTTACCTCGAGTTGGGTACATTGTTCAAATTTGTTTTGGTTATCGTTGTCATAAATAGATTGAAACGTCTCGATATTATGCGATAAACAAGCCCGGCATACATTTTTAAAATCTAACACGTCTGTACCCATTAGTTTTTAATTTTTCGAATTACATAAACCATAAATTGTTGGGTTTTTAAAAAAAATGTAAACAATTTTAGAGCTGTCAAAATGTCAATGAATATTGTAAAGGTAGTGTGACACGATGTGCCCATTGGAAAGAAAAGTCTCTAGCAATGAAAACTTTTATATTTCAAATTTTACAAATTAAAACTTTTATATTTCAATTTTTATTCTAAAATAAATTTTATACGACTTTATATAACGTTGGTTCTCCTTATTATGTACGAATCACGTCTATTCACCATTGGATATCATCCAAACCACGATTTTTTATGTACTTGATCCCATTTAACCATGTTGACCATAATCGAGCTTAAAATTTGCTCATGTGTTTTATTCTGGCCGTAGTAATCAACAAAATCTCCATTTGGATTTATTAAATACATGATTATGGTGTGATCTACAATATAGTCGTTGTCGTCATCCCGGGGACCAGCACTAAAGTAAACCCGAAAATTTTTACAAACTGAACGAATTTGATCTTCGGTGCCCGTAAGTCCAATTAAATCGGGATGAAATTCTTTAACGTATCTTCCTACAAGGTCTTTGCTGTCGCGCTCCGGATCCACGGTTATAAATATTGGAACTATACCTGGTGATTTCGGTTGGCTACCTACAAATTATTCGAGTGACAATAATTGGATAATCATTTGAAAATAAATTAAATCAACTTACGAACTTTGTCGACCACTTTAGCCATTTTCTCTAGTTCATCGGGGCAGATGTCCGGACAATTTGTAAATCCGAAATAAATTAGTAACCACTGTCCGATAAAATCTTCTGATTTTCTAACTTGACCATCGGAATCCACAAGTTCCCATTTTCCACCGATTGCGGCCTTACCTAATTGCCGTTTTCTTTCCTGTATTATAGACATTTGTTTTTCCTGCTTCAAATAAATCATATATCCGAGAACACAAGCTCCACCCGCCGCTAAATATGCTAAGCTCTTCCAAGTAATCGGACCTTTGCCTTTGCCCGGTTCTTTTGGTGGTGGACCACTTTGTGTTGTATTAAACCGTATCACAGCTCGCGTTTTATTTAAATTTGTTGGTGCCTGCACAAAAACACGCCGTGAACATGATGAAACATACGAGAAACACCGGTTAAATAATTTTGACATTATTATACTGTATTACGACAGTAGTTGAATAATTAATTTCTATAATACTTTAAATAAGTTATTAAATGTTCATCTAGATAGTATTTAAATACATAATATAATTTACGGCTAACAAATTAATTTTACGCAAATTTTTTTTTGGTTGGAAAATATTTTTTGACAGATAAGACCATGGGCGTAGAATTTATTTTATTTGTACCTATCGTCAATTGAATCATCTTATTGTACATACGGCCATCTATTGGTTGTTAGCTGTACTAGAGGCAACATTGTGAAAGGAACCAGAAAGGAAGGAGCCCGCGACGGAGTAAGACGTGAATGATATTATAATGAGGCCTACAACATTTTTATTTTCACAGTTAGCGAATGCTTTTTTCGCTGCTGTTGACCAATCTATTAGAATCTTAATATTTTTCGAGTATGCTTTCAGTTATTCTCTACAGTATTTGATCGGTAGCAGCATCTGGAATAAAGCGCCGATACAAATATATCATGCTCAAGAAACCTTTCAGTTGTTTACGTGAGGAATTGGGTAGCGCTCTGGTAACGTGACTCTAGTTAGTGCCCGGAAATCTTTACATGCCCCTATTCTCCATTCTATTTTTTAACCAAGTGTAATGGGCTGGACCAGAAACTTTTGCTAGGCCTGCAAATACTTTAACTCATTATTTTCTGGAACCCATATTTTGCTATTTGTAATTTGTCTGGAGGCAAACGCCGAGTCATGATGGAAATGGGTCATTCTAAAATTGTGACTTCTGAAAATTGCGTCAATATCTTACGAATTTCTGGGCATAAAGAAATTCTGAAGTTTCTGGAGTTGATCTGGAGATCAACCAGTAAGCTAGTATTTTTTAGAAATCATCTGATACCCCAATCGCAAGTGCATATTTAATTGGCTCCGACCAAATTCCGGCAACCTTTGTTTTGCAATTGTTATTTAATAGCGCCATTTATTAGCCATGTTGCTTGGAAATCATTGGTTATTCGAATTTCGGTGTAAAACAGAGAGCAGTTGATCCCAAAATTCGGACCCGTAAATAATTTAAATTAATTCTGGACAACCTCGATCCAATGTCACTTCAACCCGAATCATCACTGAACAATCTAATGAATTGAACCCTCCACTATACTTTCTCTTCGTTTATTTCCAATGCGGATTTGACACGATAAATCGGTATGAAATATGGCAGGCACCATATTAAACGAATTTGTATACCTTGGTTGCAAAATAACAAAAACAGGTGTGATCGAGGAAGACATAAATAAACCACAGCAAACATTGAACTGCACAGAATAACGAACTTATTGAGACCGTAATACGGAAACTAAGGTAACCACCAAGTGATATAACAAGGATGTCATTGGACAGGAGAAGCGAAAGAACTTGGGAAATCATGTGTTGAAATGAAAGCAGGAGCCCCAATAGGGCTGGATCATCAACTTAGTAGACGGCCTTTGTTTCTAAATTGGAGAAAAAGAATTATGCTGTATATATGATGTACAATGAATTATTGGACACATTGTAACTAAACCACAACCAATTTTGTTTAAAGACGAACAACAATACATATTGTAACATCGAAAACATCACTTAAAATCTTCTCATTAAAAATAAAAAGGTCATTAAAAATAAATCCTTTTTCCCCGTATATTTTCATTTTACAATACTTCCTCATCTATTATTCAATTCTATAAGCTCTATAAACCAAAAAAAAATACAAATCTGGAACACAAATGGATTAGAAAAATAAGGGTACTCCGGGTACAATATATTTTTAGAAATCTAAACCTCGAACAGAAAATTGATCCAATGTTAAACAACACAAATTAACATTATTACTCTTATTATTTGTAATTAGGTGAAAGGGAAATTCTAAAAAGAAAAACCCAAATTTAAATTTTTCTAATTTGTGTCTATCTTTTCTTTTGATTAAGTATATAATATAAAAAAAGTTGTTATCCTTTTTTTGGCCGAATCGCATTAACAAAATTAGAACATTACTGGTATAGTTCTACTATATTAAATTGCATATAAGTGAGAATAGTTCCTCTGCAATAACTAGGGAGGTTATAACTTTCACCAATGAAATTTCATGCAACAATTCTTTTTTTACTTCGGGACACCTGTCTAACTTCAAAAGTTAACAAATTATAGCATTCACTGAAACAACTCGACAAGGCTATTACAAAATCAATTCAAAATAAAATCCCTGCTCATAAAATGGACCAACTGTCTTTCGGACCTTGGTGTATATGTCACCTCTCCAAGAAATGTCTTGTATATAGAAGCATTTAAAATTTGGACGATTTATGTCACGCAGTTTTGGCTGGTTTGTATGTGCTGGTTCATGTGTGACTGGTTTATGATACTTCGGATCCCTTTTCTCTCATAGCAATTGTGTGGAAAGGAATATAAACCTGCGTCGCAAGAAACCTTGCTTTGTATACCCTACAAAGGACTAAATACCTTGGAAATTGTTGGTCAGACCCGTTGTCATGTATAGGTGTGAGAGTTCACCCCTGAAAAACGAGTGTGCTAGATGGTTGATGACGTCTGAGAGAAAACAACGCGCTTGACATATGGCCTGTAACGCGAAGATGATGACACCTACCAAGTTGTCTTTTACCACCAGATCAGGAATTTGATGATATTTAAATGGCTTAATAACGTTCTGCAAGCTGGTTAAACGGATTATCCGGACATGCCATTTGGCAGGCGCAAACAACAATACGTAGAACAACTGGTACGGACCAGCAACGGCCTGAAAACTCATTTTTTTTAAATTATTATGTGGAGCGTTATATTTGTAAAAATCTTCACAAAAAAAAACTCGACTGGGTTGCTCATCACAAATTTATGAATGTTTCGGAACGTTTTAAAAAAACTATTTAGCTCATCACCATTACAAATTTAAAAATTACCTGAACCGTTTAACAAAAATCTAGTGGTGTAATTTTAGTTTAGTGGCCCAATCCAATTTTAAAACTCGTAGGCGACAAATGATACCATTACAATCGTCACCATCCATAAATTTAAAGAACTTATGAAGTAATTCAAAGAAAAATAATAAAAAAGCAACAACTGAAGCTAATCATACTGAAATGCTCAAAATTGGTAGTGGTGATTTGGATTCTACTCTACGTACCGTCACAAAAATAAATTTAAAAGCTTTAGACGTAAAGTTGATCGGGAATTTCTTTCTTTTAATATTGGTATTCCTGATAGCAAGTTTAACCAAACAAAACATTTCTATCTTGGAATTTTGGAGTTTAATTACGATATAATATGTAGTTCTAACTGAAACATAGTTGACAGCATAGTATAAATACATATAGCTAGAACTTTCATCATAAGAAAAAAAACAGTTTACCCATTGATGTTCCAGATGTCGGGTCGATAGAATATCGTCAAAATTTAGAATAAATATATGACATTTAGGCGATTATACATATACAAATATTTTGATTATTTTAAAACGATACCAGTACCGACATCAAGCACGTCACTGGGCTAACATACAATCGTAGTACTATGTGTATTTATATTAGGTTGGTAGTCAATTTAAATACTGACGAACTTTTTTCTCCGGATTTTTGAGTTTTCCGTTCTAATTGTTTGAAAACGCTTCTAATTGAATACGCTTTTATCATATGGTTTCGTTTTACGACTGTCATTCTAACAGAGTTGAAAGTGTGCAGAAACATTATTTGTTCTTAAAAAGTTACTTAAAAAAAACTCTTGAAACGAAAGCTATACATTTTCGTCATACATGGCCTGAAGTAAGTTTCAGGGTCTCCAAACATTGGTCTCTAGGAGTAAATGTACTAGCGCTACATTTGCACTTGATATTATTTGTGGTAAAGTTGACTGTGCCGACCTGCTTTTACATTTTAATTTTTATGCTCCTCAACGCACTTTACATTACAGGTCAAAGTAGACCCTTTACTGAGATCTTTTACAAGATCTTTCAGATCATATTTTTCAGACCATATGTCACGTCGTTTGTCAGCAACGTTGAACTTAAGATCGCGGTGTGAATAAGCCGACACCTTAACTATCACTGTACGACCGGTAAATTTTAATAATTTACCGGTCGTACAGTGTTAATTTAACGTATTTATAATTTTTGGTTATTTTAAAAATGGAAAATTACGTTGATGTTTTTTTTATTAAAATATTATAGCCAAAATTTGCATAATAATGTTGAATGGTTAAATAAATAAATAAATGTCCTAATAATTTCGGTAACTAACAAAATTTCCTTAAGCTCAGTTAATAAAAGATTGGTTGATTGATCACTTGTTTGTTACTTGTCACATACTCAACTCGGTTTCAAACAAGTAGGCGATCATCAGCATCTTATCCCCAATTCTCTTTCCTCATTGTCTTTCGAATTTATGTTTGATTATTTATACTTAGCTATCGAATCATAAATAAAAACTATCTTAACAAAAAGCACTAGCTATCAAATATTTAAACCACAAACTCGGCGCCAATCACCAACCTGCACAAGTACAGAAAAATATGTTTACCAGTGTGCTGGCCCAGAGCTCTGCAGTATTCACTGTTATTAAAACCGAAAGCAATTCAAATTTACATTTAAATTAATGATCATTGGCCAGCCACTGTACCAGTCCAATTAATATATTTAAAAATCTTAATAATCAAATCACTTCGTCCAACAAAATACAGCTACTATCTCAACCATCATCCAAAACACCACATGAAACTCAAAAATAAAATTTATTAACTTGCTGCCAGATATTTGGCGTATAGCTTCAAAGCCATATTCTACCAAAACCAATTCAAATAACTCCATCCAATATACTGTTCCAATTATGACTGGAGATATGCAGTATGCGACGGCGTTAAGTTGGACTTCAACATAAACCGTGAAAGAGTATGAAGAATTCGACCTCAAAACAGATTGGAGTAAAATAAAAATTTAAACACTAAAGTTCTGAACTTTCAAATTAATGCGCGATTTACATTCAACGAAATCCACATCCGTAAAAAAACATGAGATACAACATTGTAAAATTATTCAAGTACAAAAAGGAAGTCAAGACTTCTGTAAAAAAAAATCGACATCTGTAAGCCGAGAAACAAACCGAAAAATGAAGATGTCGATATAAAATTTTATAGTTCAGGTTGTAATCACCATCTCTTTTTATAAACAGTCGACGATACACTTTAAAATTGGCAGAATATAAAATACTATGATGACTAGATTGCACTGTAAAAAATGTTTAGAAAATTATTGAATTTATGAAAAAAAGTTTATTGTTTTGAAAGTGAAAGTGAAGTGGAGGAGCAAATTGCCGGTTAGAATATACATTACATTTAGTCTTGTAGATTATAAAAATGAACATAAAAACATGTAAGCAAACCCAAAAGATGCCCCAATTTTGTATAATATATTTGCAAAATATTAATAGTATTAAACCATCGTAAAATGTTCGCTTTGTGCAATTTGTATACTCGATTTGTTTTCAGTCTAGTTTTCTGTTGCTAAACGCTTAAGCATTTATTATACTCACGTGGCTTTCAATCTTGCTGCTCGTTGTTGATCTGTTTCTGAAGGTCATAATGTCCTTATATTTCGTGCTTAACGTTTGGATAGCCAATCAGTTTTCGTTTGATTGAACAGCAAAAGTATAGTGCTTTGTGATAACTATTACAAATCCATTTGGAAAAGCAAAGAAAATGCGTTTGATGCGTTTGATGCATTTGATGCGTTTTGACACCATACTAATTGTGGTCTCACAAACGAGCTATATATGAAATCCAGAAGGATGGCTCATTAAACTAAACTAAGCCAATTATAATTGAAATCAGCTTCATTCAATGAAGTTTATACATATATATACAGTTTATATATATATATATATATATATATATATATATATATATATATATATATATATATATATATATATATATATATATATAAGTACACACATGAGAATATTCCATATATACAAATAAATGCAAAATATGTAATATTATTATGCTCATCCCTTTTAGGTTTATACGAGTGGAGTGTATAAGTAGTTCTGATGTAAATTAAAAGGACACCAGGGATTTCCTATATATATATTATATGCTCGTACGTAAACAGACATTATTTTTGCTATTACGGATTCCCCATATAAATGAAAAGACATTCTTGATTATCTAGGATGATATGTATAAAGAAACAACATTTTAATTAAATTTCAGTGCAGTCTAAATTAAACATATATTTTGTACATAGAGCTGTTCTATACACCCCATGATATCAATTCGATCGATATGATGTCTTAAAAATAGTATTATGTACGTCCCAATCAATAACTAAAAGACGAAGTAACGTCTGCTAAGGTGATATTGTAATTATTCTATTAATTTTAAACTTCTACTTTAATTATCCTTGCACCCCAATAAATTGTTTATAATAATAATACTTGCTGTTTGCAAGCCAGGCCTTAGATGGCCCATACTGTATCAACAATTTGAATATATTAGATTTGATCGAGCTAGCCTTAGATACCCTCAACACCATCTGCGCCTGACTTAAATGATGACCCTTTTCTTAAAGAACCATGCATAATTTGTTTGGGATCGGAACGTAGAACATGGTCCAGTAGTCTGCGTAATGTTGTCCGTAGAGATATATCTCTATATATATAGAACTTTATAATTATTATTTGGTTTTGAATCTTTTTTGCACTATTTCTCGTTAAAGGTTTCCTGTTGAATATATGATTTTCATTACATTGAGTTTTTCCTTAACTCGTGGTTGGTGCTATTGATCGATATATTTTGGCGAAGTTTTTTCTTTGTGGGTTATCTTTTTTTCGACGCTAAAGCAATTTCTCTGGATAGTTCGTCCTCGTCAATAGGAAGTGGTTACTGAAGATAATTTTCGGATTTCTTATCCGGATGGTTTTCTCTTTCGAGTTTTGCTTCATCTGTGGGGTATTTGATTCTATCCTTATTGTTTACATATCTACCATAGATTCGTTTAAATGATTTGTTTCAGGTCTTCATTTTTTTAATAAGATAACTTTGTCGTTATTAAGCTTTGTGACTGTTTCTTTTAGGATCTTTAGATTTCTGCTTTTGGCTCTACCCAGGATGCAGCGGTAGAAGCTTGTACTACCGAGGGTTCCATGCACATATTTGCGAAATAAAATTGTAACTATACGTTTACTTTAATTTTACAGCTAAACAAGGCACCTGAAGCTTGCTGCATATCCTGGGTAAAATTATTTTATGTTTACTGAGTCGTTCGCTTATATAACCATAAACAGAAACAAAAAAATGAAATGTCTATGCAAATTATATAATAATCTTCTGGGGTTCTGCAGCAACATTAAACCTCATAATTTTTATTCAAGTTACAACCAGGAACCAGAGATCCCATGCAATTTCTTATATACAAGTTAGTTGCAAGAATCTGAAATAGCTAGATTTAAGCTAAGTGGTGCACTATTACCATATATATTGGTAGTCTTTTTTTGAATTTCTGTGTCCCATGTAAATACGCACTCAGCCTTTTTTAAACAAATATTGTGAATTATAGGTCATACATGCGGAAGACAATTGATGAACGCCGTACATTGTTGGTTCAAATTTATCAACAAATTAAAGCAGATGTGAAATCCATGTACGAAAATTACAATATAACCGCCGAAATTTTCAAAAGAAATACATCTGCAACGGCATGCTCATTAACACTATTAATACAAGAAGCTTTAAAGCTTCTGTAACGTTTTCCATTGCCGGTAACGTAGTTTCCATCATCTTCTATCGAATAAAAATCCTCATAAAACTGTTACTCTTTGTATAAGCATTGGCTTCTCTATGATTACGTGCGGCTCTTTCAAAACCCAAATTAGACAATTCTGCTTGTTAACATAAGCCTCGAGATGGAAATGCACTTCGTTTTAAAAGATACTTTTTCGACCAAAATCGAAGTCCTCCGAAATCGAATAATCCAAGTTTTTTGTATAATATTCTTTTCAGGGTGGTGCGTAATAGGTAGTTGCTGCGATCCACGTTCTCGATAAATTCTCCTACACTATGGGCCACAATCACAATATTATCGGGCATGTTCACTGTCCGAGCTCGGTGACCACTTATGTTATCCAACAGCAAGCCTTTCTCATGAATTTCCTTAACCAATTTCACTTCAGCGGTTCCCCTTGGTGCTCTTTCATGACCATATTTCTTTTCAAAATTCCCAAGGTTTTGGCTACACAACAATCACTTTGACAATAAGTTTTCAAAATTGCGAAACGCTCTTCAAGCGAATACGTGATTGTTTCGTGCCGCAAAACACAAAATTCGAAACTGAGGAGTTGTCAAAATTTCAGGCGTTGCCATAGTTAAAGTGTTGCCATAATCTATATTTTAGAAATAAAGGAGATAATACTGTGATACAAGGTGTTTAAATGAATCGGGTCACCTTTGCTTTGTATCTTAAAGAATGTAACGGGTGGCACTTCGTGACCTCGTTCCAAGTAAAATTCATTCAACCCAAAATATTATTACCAATTCGGTAATTTTTTTTATATTTAGTATTTGCGCTAGTTGCAAAACTGTATTTTTTTTTTGCAACAACGCACATGTCTAATAAAATTTCTTGTAATAGGAAACTGTATAAGGGTCTTATTCAAATACATTTTTGTTCAAGTAATAACAAGTATGGTAAGGGCACTGCATAGTATAAATACACATAGTACTATCATGGTATGTTAGCCGGTTGACATGCTGATGTCGCTACTGGTATCGTTTCAAAATAATCTTTAATATTCGCCTAAATGTCATAAATTTATTCTAAATTTTGACGATATTCTTTTGACCCGACATCTGGAACATCAATGGGTATATTTTTTTTCTTATGATGGTAGTACTATATGTATTTATACTATATAGGCAGTGTTAATTCTCCTTTTGTTGCATTTTTAGCATAATTTTTATTCCTAACTGACCTAACTCAATAATTCTTATTGAGTTAGAGTATGAAATACCGTCCCCACAATAAATTATTGATATTTATTTTTGCATTAATTTTTTTGGTGGGACTTTTTCTGAGTTTTTTTTGGACTCGCTCTTCTGGTTGGGACTTTTTGACGAGGCAGTCGTCGGACCACCGCAGAGGCAGCCGAAGTAAATGTAAGTTTAAAAACCAAAACTGGCCCCACCAACACATTACCTCGCCTGAGCTAGCAAGATATATATAGCTGCGGTGGGGAGTGCCTGGTCAATCTGTATAATTGAATATATATTAAAATTAAATACGAATGCGTGATGCCTAATGACATCTAACGGGATAATTACTGACTATATATATTATGTATATATTATGCTACTACTGAAATTTATAAAATATAAATTTAAAGGAACTTCTTTATTAGCTGTGTAAAATCAATATGCTATTTAAAACTATCAATATGCTATTTTTTATCCTTGAAAACCACTCAACCGAAATAAAGATATTCACAAATTGAAAATCATTAAAATGAAAATACAGTTTAGGCCAATATTCTCGAACAATCACCATAGAAGTCGTTATCTATAGATAATACAAAAATATAAATTTTATCTAAATCTAATTTATAAATTTTATATTGTTTCTAATCGAAATTTTATTGAAAATAAATATTATTGATAAGACCTTTAATCAATTTTACGAAGAAATAAAAAAAAAAGATTGAAAAAAATCTGCAATTTAATAAAAAAAATCATTAACTTAATAAAATTTCAATTTTAATATCATTTTGCCCGTACACACAGTATAAATATACATTCTTACTTTGTGCACAGTAGATCATAAAAAAGAAAATTTTCATTAGAATTAAAAAAAAAAAAAAAAAAAAAAAAATGGAAAATTGAAATAAATGAGTCAGTAAAAAATTATTCAAGAAAAGTTTTTATTTTTTTATTATTGATGAAATATTTTCAAGATAATAGGGGTGCTCGGCCGATTTCCTTTTTTAATATAAGGGGGGAACGTAAATTTAACGTGACATCATCGATTGTAATGAAAAAGTTTTACCAAAAACATAGAACAAATTTTCGAATTGTTATACATGAAATCAATTAATTTATCAGTAATTTTTTAGTTCTTTTTAAATATTAAGCACAATGAAAATAATCTAAAGGTACATACTATATACATATTATATATATGAAGACAGCAGTGAAGACAGGTAGATAGTTTCGTTTAAAATAAACATGAAGGAAATAATTAAATTTGTATTCTTATTTTGCTATTTATGCTTATTATTGCATGCAACGATAAAATATAATACAAAATTAAATTTTTTGATCAGCTTCCAACTATGTATTCGTATTAACTAAATATTTCAACTACCTATTCGAGTCTATACTATTTATACAGTATGATTTGTAAAAAACTTAGCCCTTTTTAAATTTACCCTCCCGGGAAACTACCAAAATATATGCTTTGTATTTACAGTATTGTTTAATGTAAGGTTTGTTTTCATATTATCACTAACTTGTAAGGCAATTATTTGCAGTGACCAATTGTCACATAACTCGGAAAACCCAAAACCACTCCTTAAAAATTACCACCACATTTGTAGAACTTTTTGGTGATAAAATGTAAACAAAAAAAGCCTACAAACTCAACCCTGCACAATGAATTTTGTGGAGAACGTGATGAGTAAAAAGTGATATGTTGACGTTTCTCCATAACCTCAAAATTATTTATATGTAAGTTTTTTATGAAGTGCTATCTTACCTAGTGATATAATAATTTTCAATACTGTTGAAATTTAATTTCTTGTGTTTGTTATTTTTTTTTCGTTATTTTGAATATTTTATTTAATAATAAAATAAAACATTCAAAATAAGGAATAAAATAACATACAAAAATTATTGTATATCACTAGATGAGATAGCACTTCAAATAAAACCTTCATATGATTAATTTTGAGGTTATGTAGAAACGTCAACATATTACTTTTTATTCATTTGTATAAAATTGACAAAACACGCGACATTTGTAATTTTGAAACAAGACGAATTACAATAATGTCGCTTATGTTGTATTATATTTATGTAATAGTTAAGATATCGCTTATCTAACTAAATGTGATAGTTTAGTGTTTTTAGTTATTTCTAAGCTATAATTTGAGTACGCATCAGTTTATTTATATTCAAAATTCGTGTTTGGTGTGAATATTCATATATCCATGAAAACGTCAAAAGTTGACAACAAAATCGGTGTTTTATACTAATGTAAGTATAAGACAGCAAATACTGTTGTCACAATCGGTTTTTTTCATTTTTTGTACTAGTGTAAGTAAGACAGCAAATACTGTTGACAACAAAATTTGTTTTTTGTACTAGTGCAAGTAAGACAGCAAATATTATTGTCTTTTTCATTCAAATCAATAAACGATGTGCAATAATTCATCCATAAAGCGCACGGATTAAGTACAGACTATTTTATTTTATAACAGTTTATATCACCAAATGTGATATAGCACCACAAAATGACCACCCAGGTCAATTTAAGTTTGAAACGGCTTACGTAGGTGTTTCCATATTAATTCTAGCATTAAAATCACCATTCACTATTCTGATGTCGTGCTTCGGCATGGATCCCATCAGATCTTCAAAATTATTGTAAAATGACTCTTTATATCTTTGGTTTAGCTTACATCAGTCGGCGCAAGAACACAAATGATTGGCAGGTTGGCTATAGTCGCACGCGTAAACGTATAGCTTAAACATAAGATGTTTTCATATGTTGTCCAAGAAGAAAACCTACACCCAGATTGCCGAGGTCATCTCCACTGTAGTACCGAATCTAAATTGCATGTCCATTAACAAAAGCGGAGGTCGGGTTAAATTTTCACACCATAGAAAAAGTCAAGATATAGAAAATCATTTCTCATCAACCATGTAACGTGCGTTAGGCGGAACCTGGAGGTTGCTGCAGCTCGAAAGAAAGATGGCCCATTCAAACAACTTTACCATGAATTAAAAGCTGCTGAAATCATATCAATGGACTTTTAAGTAGACGGCCTGCTGACCAGAGGTGGCACCTTAGAAAAAACCTTTCTATATTGCGAGAGCTAATGATAACCACTAAATAAATGGGATTCAATCTAAGAAAATGGTCCTCAAACAACATGGAAATATTGAAATATATACCATCCGAATAAATGTCCAAATTAAGATGAACGATGTATAAAGCCATTGGGAGTTCTAAATAATTCAAAAGAAGACACAATTGACCTAGTAGGATGGTTATCACAATGCAAGAAACATGGACATCAGAAATTGGATGGGGTGAGCAGTTACCGCAGAAGCTAAATGCTAAATGGCTTAAATATAAAAATGAAATGAATGATATCGGTGACATAAAAATAAGCAGATGGGTAAATACAACGAAGACGATTAAAAAAGAGTTGCACAGACTCGCCGATGAGTCGAAATACGCAAGAGAGCTGGTTAACTTTCATTTGCCTGCTGAATTTGGATCTTCCAACGTCAGCTAAAAATCCAATAATCTAGGCAAAAATAACCTTACAACGCGTAAACTCATTGAAAAAGCACACAAGGACATGCTACAAAATGGAATATCATTGACATTAGCGCACTTAAGGAATAAATATTGGATCATTGATGGTAAAGACCGGCTTATGCCATACGCAATAGAACACGGGACAATTCATGGGAAATCTATCAGCGTCAAGAGTGATGCCGCGGAAACCTTTCGCGAAAACGCGTATTGATTATGATGGACGTTAAGAATAATTAAAGGCAGGGCCACAAGGCTTACAAAAGATACTTAGCATCGTTCGTTTGTATATAGTGCCAAAAGGCTTACATATAGAAATTGTAAGCAGTTTAACTATGGAGTTCTTTATTGTGGCCTACAAATGGGATTCATCTCAGCGAGGGCTATGTACGGCCTATCTATTCTAACAATGGATCTTATTTTTCCGCTCAAGAAATCTCAAGAAGCAACATAAAAGTGGGCTTTAATAAAATTGAGTAAGCTCTCGATTGAGGATGATCTGAAAGATTCACTAGAACCAAGTCCAATTTCAGCACAAACTAATAACCATAAAGTTTTGTGAGAGTTATGTGCCTCATATCAACATTATCTATATTCTATAGTTATTTAAAAAAAAAGAACCAAATATGTTGGCAATATCCACAGAGTTACTATCCAAATTCTTTGGATAAAGACAAAAGTTGCAATTTACAGAAGTACTATTGGATCTTTTCCATTTCTGGTATACCTTTTTCTTACGATATTTTCTGCAGATTTCAAAGCAATTCCACGACCGTATTGATCAACATTACCTGCCAATAAAGTTATAGACGCTGCCGACACTCGCGAGGAACACCAATATATGAGACTATAGCTGACCCGGCGCACCTCGTTCCGCCCCAAATTACTTCGTTCCGAGCAAATATTTTTGTCCTTTACGAAAATATTATTTTGATGAGAGAAAAAAATCAAACAACTCAACTCAATTCTCAATAGACGATTGAGTTGAGTGAACATTTCATTCGCGTTTTCATTTTATCGAATTCAATACTAAGTATTGAAAAGTGAATGAAATGTCGATTCAAACTTAGGTATAAATCGAAAATTGAGTAGTTTATTGGATTTTTTTTTCTCAGTGTGGAAATAAATTAGAGTCAGTTGGAATTCACAAGAATTCAATGTACTTTATTCGAGTGGAATTAAATCGAATACAGACGCAAATCAATACAATGCGTTGTGGTAAACAATATTTTTCGGTTTGTTCTCCGGCGCGTAAATGAACAACGATGAACTCTCGAACACGCAACGTACGACTAGCCATGAGAAAAACACGGAAATTCCATATTTATGCCGCACACTTCCAACGATTGACCTTGCGATTTGTTAATCGTCATAGTCAAACGAACGGGGAACTAAATGCGCTAAATCGAACGGAATGTCAGATGGGATTAAGGAATTCTTGGAATTATAGAACATCCTCTTCTTTGAATTTGCCCTTGATGATCGTTGCTTGAATCACGTTGTTCATCAGTTTCTTCACAGCCAATCGCGTCCTGTTACACAATCTTGGTTGGCTCAGATTACGCAGCGTGATTATCACAGATTTTAATCTCGGAATGATATAGGTAGCATTTAACGAAAATCGTCGACCAGCAGAATCATCGCTCCACCGAAACGTCTTGAATCACTTCGTTCCTTCTGAAATCCTTCATTGTTCGAGTGAACGCTTACATTGTTCGATTGAACTGTGAAATCAAATTATGCCATATTTAACATAAACATGGATTTTTATTCAAAAATATTCATAAATAAAATATAATTATATTGTTTTTAAACAAAATACAAATAAATTTTTGCAAAATTCCTTTTAAATTGTATAAGATGTAGGAAAATCAAATTATTTATACAGGTTGAATTTGTTAAATTTGTTTACTGATTTGTGAAACTTCCTTAGTAACGCACAGCAACTGTGATAGAAATCATAAATCGTTTTCCTCAAGCCGCTTTCACGGAAAAATTCTGCAGAATTCTTCAGTAATATTTCTTCGGCAAAACATGACGGAATTAAATTTTGTTTACCTTTTTTTAGTAATTTTTTAGTAATAAATAATAAAATTCAATTTTAGGTTGGTATACACTTTCGGAATTTACTAAAAAAGATAAACAATATTTAATTCCGTCATGTTTTGCCGAAGAAATATTACTGAAGAATTCTGCAGAATTTTTCTGTGAAAGCGGCTTCAGGTTGATTATACATTTATCCGAGCACTTGATATTTATGGAGTGGATATACTTTGTGGCCTTATACGATTAGTAATGCAAAGTGAAGTTATGCTAGATGAATGTAAGGTGCATTATACTATTTCTTAAGAAAGGAGTTGTTTTGTAAGCTGCGGAGAAAATATTGTAGATGACTACCGAGGAAGATTCTTTCTAAATATTATACAAAACAGGTCGTAATGTATATTAATTGGTCATAGATTTCCGGAAAGCCTATGCTTCAATCCATCGGGAGAGCTTATGGTTTGCTTTGCGATACCTTTATGGAAAACGACTTCGATGGAGTAGTTTAGAATAATTTTTTCGCGAATTTTAAATATTCAATGATTCCTAATTAACCTTCCAAATAGCAGAATAAACATCATTGTGAGAGATATTTGAAAACTAAACTAAATTTGAGACCTCGCCTGAATGTTAAAGGATATTGAAAAAGCGACAGTTGATTATCTCTTTCAAAAATAAATCTATCTTGACAACATATCGCCTGTTAAATGTTCTACAGATCATATTGTATATATATATATATATATATATATATATATATATATATATATATATATATATATATATATATATATATATATATATATATGTATATATATATATATATATATATATATATATATATATATAAATATATATATATATATATATATATATATATATATATATATATATATATATATATATATATATATATATATATATATATATATATATATCCACTGTGGAAATACATAGTATGTAAGACAAAAGCTTTAATTTCCTTTCTTTGATAAAAAAAATGTAATATTCATTATTTTGTTATCATTGTTATATTTTTGTGTATATAAGCAGAGTAGCAGAGTACTGTGTAATATAAATACAATGTGGCGTGGATTTTATAAATTGCAGACAGAAAACGTAATTAATTTGATTTAAATTGCCAAACCGAAATGTATTTACTGCTGGCTGGCGGTTAATATAGTATTTATTATACTAATTACTATATTTTATAAAGTGTTGCTAAAAGCTCATTATTTTTTGTATCAAGGCTTTCGAATTTTATTTGTTGAGACACGCAATTCAAACACGAAAAGCTTATTAATTGTACCCTATAAAAATGTAATTAAGAAAATAAATCTGATGGAAGTGTATGAAGAAGCTTTAATCATGTTAAAAACTCCAACTGGTACTACTAGATTGTTATTATTAGAAAATGTAAGCCATGGATACAACCTAAAAAGGAATGTATACTCCATTGATGTGATAAAATTGGAATCAGTCCTGACATCTTTGATGGTGCGCGGGTGTTTTGATTCGCGAATTCATCGATAGGATGAAATAACTTACGAATACCGATGTCGATTAAATAATATAGACAAAATGGGTTGAACTCTTTACTAGATTTTGACAGAAAACTTCGTACGGTATGATATTGCGTATCTTCTAGCTATAGATGAACTTGAAATATAAAGTTGTCAGTATTAGCATTCCACGCAATGCCCAATAATTTTATTAGATCTGTTTGTTCTATGATTATTTTGACTGGATTATAATCTGGTTGGTTTAACATGTTCCGAAATTATTGATCATTGCAGACAATTTTCTTAGATTATACTCACCGCTATTTAATATCTCGAGTACATCGTCTTTTAGCTAAGGCAGAAGTATTTAAGTAGTAATAAGACGATTTTTACAGGCCATTGCTAGGTATCCATCGGATTCGATCCCCAGCTTGTTCTTCGTATTGTTCTAGATAACCCGAAGAAGACAAGTCGTTCTCTACCCCGAGGTGCCATCATCACCGACAGCGACCTCTGCGCATCCCAAATGGTGGCTCACCTCTCAGATATCGCTGAACCATTCGTTTAGGATCGGCTCGCAGAAATTTATTGAGCCAGCGTACTCGTGATCTCGTGGTGGAATAAAACTCTAAGTGTCGTCGTCGTCGCGTTTGTGGTAATAAATCAAGCACATGCTTTTTCTCTCGAATGTCATTTACGAATGTCATACTCATCCGTCATGGACCAGCTCTTACACCCATACATAACAACGGGTCCGTTCAACACCTTGTAAAACTTCAGCTTGTCGGCATTTGCAAGGTATTTTGATTTTAGCAATGGACGTAAGGCATACAAAACACGATTACAAGCGACAAGACGTGCTTTAATATCCCCTCCCACACAGTTATCATGCGTGACAAGGGACTCGAGGTATCGGAAATTTGTCACACCTTCAAACGTGTGGTTACCACTACTAAAATCTATTGCGTCTTGGTCTCTAAAATCAGTGATCATGTATTTTGTTTTAGCCTCATTGATTTTGAGACCAATAGAAGCTGAGAATCGTACAAGTGGACCCAGTAGTTTTTTTACACTGTTGCCATTCAGTCTCATCACATGGATATCATCTACATATGCCAGAATCTGGTTGGGCTGACGGTATAAGATGTTGTGCAAAACTCACTGATAGCGTGTTCAACTTTGACACAGCATTGTTACTGTATTAATGTCATTTTACACAACGGACATATTTGTCAGGTATGCCCAGACCTCGCAAAGAAAATCATTAACTATCCCGATGGATTGAGTCATATAGGCTTGTTGGAAGTCCAAGAACACCTGATGTACGTCATGCGACGTCTCGTAATATTTGAAACAAAATCATCCTTAGCGAAAAAACTTGATCAGTGACTGACCAATTTGGATGAAATCCTCCTTGGTAGCCACCTACAATTTTATCCGCCAGGGGCGTGATTCCCTCCAATATTATGTAAGATAGTAATTTGTATGCTGTGCAAAGGAGAGCTATGCCGCTATAGTTCTCGCATTTAGTGCGATCTTAAGGATAAAGCACAGCGTGGCCACTTCCCATTCATCAGGAATAACTGCGCTTTGCCGTACTAATTGAACGAGTTTGAAAAGATAGTTTCACAAAGTATCCCCTCCGAATATCAAGAGCTCAGAATTAATTCAATCAACCCAGGAGAACGGTTTCATTTAAGCCCCTGCATAGCCAGTGTGAATTCCTCGTAGGATGAGGACCCATGCTAACACATTTCTGCAGTCTCTATTGGACTATTTTCAAAAACAGCATTTGGCACTTGTTGAACATTCAGTAAATCAGAGAAATGCTCCTTCTAAAATGGAGGTTTCCATCTTGGTCGCCCGAATGGCTTTAGACCTATAGGTCTGAAGGTATAGTGCAGTCCGGTAACTCCTTTAAAGAAGTTACGTGAACTGTGCTTATTGCTCAGTTGTTGTACTCTTAAAATTTTAGCCTTCCAACCACACTTTTTCAGTCTACAAATTCGCCTAGCGGTTTATCCTAGCAAGGACCGCTTTGTTTTTCCATGGGATTATAAAACGCACTCGCGCTTCTTTAGGTTTAGGCTATATTCTGTTGCTCGACAACAATTCGATGCTCCTCATCAAATCAATCATTTTTGGTTTTAATTTTAACCATACCTAGCGTCGCCTGGGCAGCACTGACAAGATTTCAATACCTCCCATAGAGCGATCACATCATTAGAACGGGGGTTGGTTTCCACATTAAAGCATGAAGCAGTAGCTTTATACTCCTAACAAGATTCTGATATTGTGCTTTTTCATCTTCGTTTATCAGACCTTCGCAGTTGAAACGTAAGTTACTTTAACCTGTGACTCCTGGCACAAAAATTGCCATCAAAATTGCTTTGCAGTGATCAATTGATGATCACTGCATACAAATTTGGAAGTCGACCGATAAGATCCCAAATCATGGATTACCCGAGACCTTCCCTTAGAAATTAACAAGAATGTTCTAGTCACAATGAAGCCATGCACGCTGCAAAGTACACCATTCTTTCTCCACTATTGGTCGCTATATTGTGTCGGGAGTTTGGACCTATGTTTTCACATAAGTCTGTCTGATTTTTTCCAGCTCTAGCATTAATGTCACCAATTCCTATTCTGACATCGTGCTCCGGTATGGACCCCATCAGATCATTCAAATTGTTGTAAAATGAGTCAGAATCTTTCAATATAAAGTGTGGTTTTTTTTATAGGTTCACAACTTTGAGTTGGCCACACTGCTTTATTTGACAACCCATTTAACAGCTGATAATTGCTTTTTGTTTAGTTTGGTTTGATATTTTATTATGGATATACTTACATCAGAGCGTTGCTTGCAAATTGTTGAAATTTCTTATCAAAATAATGGTTCTGTTCTCCGAAAATGTTGTTCTCCGATGAAGCCCATTGTTGGTTGAATGGATTCGTAAGTAAGCAGAATTGTCGGATTTGGAGTGAGGATAATCCACAAGCTTTTGTCGAAACATCATTAAATCCACAGAAAATTACTGTTTGGTGCGCTCTATGGGCTGGCGGGGACATATGGTATGTTTTCAAAAACAATGATGGTCATAATGTTACTGTCAATGATGAGCGGTATAGGGACATGATTAGAAATTTTTTCGTACCTTGATTAGCTGGAATAAATCTTGCTGACATGTGGTTCCAACAGGACGGAGCCACATGCCATACAGCGCGCGCTACAATTGACTTACTCAAAGAAATTTTTGATGAATAATTTCACGCAATGGTCCGATTAATTGGCCACCAAGATCGTGTGCGTTAACCCCATTGGATTTTCTTTGGGATTATGTAAACTCACTTGTCTACGTCGATAAACCAGAGACAATTGAACACCTGGAAATTAACATTCGAAGAGTTATTGGCGAAATACGGCCGCAAATGCTGCGAAAAGTTTGTGAAAATTGGTGTTCCAGATTGCGCCTTCTACGTGCCTGCCATGGCAGCCACATGGTCGAAATAATTTTTAAGCATTAATGTCATAAAATTTTCTATCCAATTAAGCTCATTTCATTGATATTAAAAATATATTTCTTTGTTTTATTATGATTTAAACCTGTGTAACTCTATAAAATACACCCTTTATTGTTTTTAACAATTGGGTATTTTACGGACCCGGGTAGTCAGCCCATCGATCCAATCTTTGTTTAGTCGCCACCTACGATAAGCCAAGGATGCTGTGATGGAATTCTAAGGATAGCATGCTCGTTTAGGAGTCTTTTACGAGGCAACTAAAGGTATAAACAGAACCAGAGCGACAACGACGAGCGTCAACGCCTGTCAAATTAAAATACACTAAAATCATAGTATGCTAACAGAAACATCGACGGTAGCGACGACGATTTTTTCGTTGAAATAAATTTAGAGTCTTTTTCTAATTTTATCGCCGGCGAAACAATGTTGCCAACTGTTTTTTATTTTTTTAAGTTGCCTTTTTAATAAAGTGCGTACTAAGCAGCCATTTTTTAAAATTTTTTATTGTTATTTTTATATCGCGATACACTGACGCTTTTATTTGTTCTGTTTACTACAGCGATATCACTGACGAAATATATATTTATTCGTTGACGCTCGTCGTTGACGCTCTGGTTCTGTTTATATCATAAGAGTGTCCCCAACCACAGGAAACACAGAAAAATTACAGAGAAGTAGTAATGATACTGAAAATAAACAAACTGTCAAATGAAAAATCTTTAAAAGGCTTAGCTTTCTAAACGAGAAACTTTACTATAAATCTACTTTTATTTTTTAATTTAATCAAAATTTACAAAATTTTAGCTTTCAAAGCTTTTCATGATTAAAATATGATTAAAAAAGTATCAATTACAAATAAATTATTAACGGTCCCAACAGAGATGCTTTTCGGTAAAGCTTAATTAACATAATAAAAGCTCTATAAAAGGTAGGTACACTAAAATTCAACTTTTAATCATATGATATAACGCTTAATTCGATTACCAGATACAATATGGTAATTTTTCAACTCATATTAACCATAACATTAAACTTTCATAGCTTCTTACATTTTTAAAAAGCATAATTTATGATTTATACGACGTAATTTGCATAATTAATTTTGTATACACTTGGCGGTTTTCATGCTCGTATATATCAATTTTTTTATTATTATTATTGTTGTTGTTGGTGTTATTTTTGTTGTTGACTTTACACAATACATACACTACATATATTTACGTAAGAAGAAGAATATTTATAAACTTATGAGACTGAATCCGTATGATTATACGTATGCATAAATATTTTAATAAGTTTAAGTTTTTGGAATATTAAAAGTACACATAAACAAAAAAAAAAAAAAAAAAAATTAATTTAAACTTTTTTTTCTACTTCTTAATATTTTTTTATTTTTTTTCAAGAATATAAAAATTACAATGCATAAGAAAATTTATTGCTTCCGTTTGCTGTTTTCAAAATTTCCTCTCTCTCTCGCTCTATCTCTCTGAAAAGGGAAACTAAGTAGGAAAACGAACAAAATAAAAACTTTTCTTTTTGTTAAAAGTTTGTTGTTGAAAATGCTTTTGTGTTTTTGGGATAAAAGTTGTTGCTAAAAAGTCTTTCGAATTTTGTTTTTTGTTTATTTTGATTCGTTCAAAATGATAATATAATTGGAAAAATCTTAAATATGGTCATAATTAATAACAATTTTGTAAAAAAAAAATTTTGAGTTTTTCTCTATAATACACAATTTGAATCGGGGAGAAGAGTTAAGCACACTACCTTGGGAATGAACCATTTCTATTATCTTTCAATTAAAAACATTTATTATTGCTAACGTCGGATTGTATTCGAAATAAAATCTGACAAAATAAATCTGTCTAATACTTAAGAGATAATGGAATTAAGAAAGATTTTAAAAATGAAAAACATCAATTCACATTCATTTCATACTCAACAATGATAGTAATTAATTTTCGTTTTGTTCACAAAGAGGTAAAATCGTGCTTTTATAATTCAACATCTAAACGTTGAATTGAGATATCTTTCGGAATTATTTTAAGAAACTGTGCTACACAATACAATATTGTGTGATGATTTTAATGATCTGTAATTAATCGTCACGCTTTTGTATCGTTTTCTAGGTGATTATCTTTACGGGGTTTCGTTTTAATTAATATTTACCAGTTGCGTGAGATATGTTCAGTTGGATTTTTTAGATTTAGTTAGACGTATTAGATTTAGGACAACTAAATTACATTTCATCTATAGTAGTTGGTCTTTAATGTTATCATGTTGGTTAAGTCGTTGTACGCGTTTCCCTGCATGCCTTTTCATTTATCTCCCTGACATATTTTAACTTTAAGTACCCTGAAGAAACTACCATTTCTTATGTACCATGATGCATTTACAATGGTATACGTTAGTATTCTTGGTACATTCCCAAAGCTGAATACTGTATAGGTTCCTATTAGTTTTAAAATTTTGAACACGCGGAACTACTACCTTTAAGCAAGTTCATTTTTCTGTATTTAATGTAAAGCTCTTCTGTTTTCTTTTCTAAATGCTTGAATACAATTTTGGGCACTGGATAATTTGTCCAGACGATTTCAATTAAAAAGTGATCATGCATGAGAAATTCTGCCTCATCATTGTGACTGGGACAAATTGGCCTAGAATTAAGAATACCTTCGATTTGTACTGTCAATGTAGAAAATTCTAAAACGGAAAATACGTCAACAAAGTGGAAAAATCAAAAACAAAAGTTCCAAATTTTAATTGTAGTATGAAAGCGTTGGGCCGATTGTTTACAAACAGTTGTTTACTATGTAAACATCATTATGTAAACAAGAAGATTTTTTCTGTAATCATCGTAAACGAGTAAACAATCTAAAAACCATAATATACTATGGTATAACGGATTGAAAGTTCCCATATCGCGTCTCTAAACGGACCTTTTGAACCACTTGTTTTGAATGAATTAGCTTACATTGTAGGTGGTCAGCCCAATGAACATTTACTTACTCACTCTTCGGTCACCGGTGCAAGATGTATTTATTTAATTTCTATCAATTTTTGTCGGAAGAATCCGACAATAGGTTAAAACGTAACAATTGGTGATAGCGGTGGGATTGTTAATATTTAAAGTTATTACGGATAAGCTAGCGAATAAACAATTACAAGAGGAGTTGGCTCTTCATGATTTGCCAACCAGCGATATTAAAATAAGATTCACGAATTTAACGGTAGTCATGTTAAGACTATGATAGAGGAGATAATTGATAATGATGGTGACCAGAATTCATTAAAAGAGGACATAGTCGCTGCAATAAATTTGTCACATTTATTGGCTATCATGAAGTAAATGAAGTAACAGCAGCAGAATGGAATGAAACAAATAATGGAGCAACAGCAAATCGGAATGAACGAAATGATGGAAAAAATCGATGGTATGAAAGTTGATATGAGCCATCGACTAGTAAAATCTCAAGAAGAAAATCGAAAATCCCAAGCAGAACAAAGCAAACGAAAAGAAACATTTCGTGATGAAAAATTTCGAGAAATGTCCGTTACTCTTGATCATAATGTAGAAAAATTACAAGAATATTTTAAAACGGAAATTGTAAAAGACGAAAATCGAACATGTCTGATCGAACTGATTGAAGTGTTAAAGGAATTGCAGCTGAGACTCTCTAGGCAAAGTAATGCAAATGTTGGAGCGTAAATATGGAGGTGATAAACGAGAGCTATACATGGAATGGAGCTAAAACTTCGATGTCAAAATAGTACCGGAATCACTACAAGAGTATACGTTATATATCAAGAGGTTGGTGCATCTAGCAGATTTCAACATGGCTCCACACGGAGAGAGTTAAGATTGATGCATTTGTTGACGATGTACGAGCTCTAAAAGAGCTGTAGTGTTGTCTCCAAAAGCAACGTTTGCAGAGACCATCGCCTGCGCAGTAACCAACGAGACGGCATATAACACCATTAAACCGCCAATTAAATCCTAAAAGTTGAGATAGAGAAACCAGCTATAAAAACACCAGGCGACATTAAAAAACAAAGATGTCAACTGAAACATCAGATGCTGGGAAAATAAATTGTGTAGAGTGGCGAAAAAAACGGCCCAAAACACCATCGCCGATGTATCGCAGACTGATGGAAGAAGTTGGAAGATTGGTAGAGGAGCAAAGCAAAAAGGAGACATTGATGGAAGGAACTGTCTTATCACGCTGAATGCTGCCACAACAAGTACAATCATGCGCAGTGACATAATATAGGAAACCGGAGCCAGCCAGTTCAAAGATTAAGGTTACAAACGGCTACTGATGATAGTGCGGTAATTAAAGATAAAAAAGAGTTTGGTTACGGATTGGGAACAGCCAATATTGTAGATAAGGTAATCTTGGATTTCATGAGGGCGAACGGATTCGTTTTGGATGTTGGTCGAGGTGTTTTAAGTTACAACAACGTGGTATTTCTTCTGCAAATGAACGATGAAGAGCCAGTGATAAGACGATAAATATTCGGCCATCGAGAACAGTAACCACCCAATGCAGAGACAGTTATGTTGGGAAGATTGGACGGAGGTTCTAGATCATAAAGGTAGTGTTAGGTGTTTGTGGAAGCGACGAAGAAAACAAAGTTAGAGAAATTATCATTGGGTAAACCCTAGTATAACCAGATAGAGACTTAATAAGAGTTCTAATCCGAGCTCTTAATTTAACGGATCAGACAAAAACCATAAAGAAGGGGATTAACAGGAGAAAACAGTTAAAGATCTGACGCAGAAATGAACGGAATACCTAACACCGAAACAGAAACAGGTATCAAAAGCGTTACTGGAAAAATACATGTACATTTTCTGGAGTGCTCCTGAGAATAATGGCCGAACAAATATGGTTAAACACCGGATAGATACAGGCGCTAAAATGCCAATACACCAGACGCAAGGTTCTACGTCGATTACAGAAAGCTCAACAACATAACAAAGAAGGATATTTATTCCTTACCAAGGATCGACGACACATTGGATACACTAGTAGGAGTACAAATATACTCAATACTTGATTTGCAATGGGCTAAGGCAATCTAATGTCATGCCCTTTGGATAATGTAACGCACCTTCGATTTTTGAACGGTTAATGGAACGTATATTGAAGGGATTGCATTGGAGTACGTGCCTATATATTGTATCTGAATGACATTGTAGTAATGGGAAAAGACTTGATCATCTGAGAAATTTGGAGAAAGTATTCGAGAGCTGAGTATTTAAAGCTGAGTCCGAAGAAGTGTACATTGTTCCAAGACGGGGTCACATATTTAGGGCACAAAGTAACAACACGCGGTGTACACATGGATGAGGAAAATATTTCAGCAGTAAAGGACTGGCCCAGACTGGATTTCCACAAATTAAGAAGCTGTATTGGACCTATTATCGGCGATTCGTACCAGGATTTGCTGATGTTGCCAGGAGTTTGCATGAGCTGAGCAGACAGAACAAGGCATTTGAGTGAGCAGAAGAGCGTCTTCAAAGAGTTGAAAAGGCGGTTATGAACCGCACCGGTATGCAATAAAACGTTTATTGTAAGGACACCCATTGCAAGTAATAGTGGATTGGGAGGTGTTTTATCACAGGAGATCGATGGGCAAGAGCGAGTGATTGCTTACTATTTAAAAGTAATGTCGAAGCTGGAGCGGAATTATTGCGTCACTCGAAAGCATTATTGACCATAGTCGAATGCGTTAAACATTTCCATAAATATATCTATGGACAATCATTTAATTTAGGAACCGATCATAGCGCTTTGAGGTGGTTATTGAAGTTTAAGAACTTGGAAGGACAAGTAGCGTTTTGGATCAAGTAAAGAAACTACACACGAGGATGCTGATGCCTTGTCGAGACGAGCCTAGTAGATTGCAAGCATTGCGTCCAAGCGGGATACAAAAAGAACATCATCGACTTTAAACTTATGAAAATTCTATCACCCCAAGAATGAACTCTTGCGGAAATTAGAAAGGTGCGATGGAAGACTCGGATGTATCGATAATAATGAAATAAAAAAAAATCAAAGATGAAGAGCGTCTACCAGAATGGTAGGAATCAGGAATCAATAGTCCTTCCTATGGTATGACTAGGAATCAGTAAAACTCTAAACAAAATACGAGGAAGATTTTACTGATCGGTATGTTGGAAGTAAGTAGCAGAATGGTGTCAAAAGTTTGACCAATGTATGGCTATTGTGAATACTGTGGTGAATAATTGGATCAGTCGATTTAGGGTACCGATGGAGGTTCATTCGAATCAGGGATATAATTTCGAGTCAGTTGTATCCCAGGAGATGTGTCAAATGCTGGACATCAATAAAACACGAACGACTTTGCATCTACAATCAGACGGTCTGGTGGAGCGATTTAGTCCCACGTTGGAGGAGTACAACGCGCAGACTGTGGAGAAAAACCTGTCCAACTGCTATCGGACAATTCCCCTGTTTCTAATGTCCTATCGAAAGCACCGAATCCTAGTGCCAAAAAGTGATCAATCATGGTTCTATCTTCAGCAATATTACCATATTTTTCAGACTGCAAAGAGAAAGAGATAATTTTATTTACGAGCTCGTAAAAAAAAAAACGACAGTGAGTCATGCTCAACTCGCAATATGTATGTGAATATCATTAAACCTTTAACGAAATAGTATAATTTTTTTTAGTGTTATTTAGAAGACACACGCATTCGTTTAACAGTTCTCCATTGGAATACTGAGTCGATTGAAGCGCCATGTTGATTCCAAATTTAATTGGTTTTTATAAAATCAATTAGTTGTTCCATGCGCTGCGGGCTTAGAGTCCACATTCAAGTCACCGTATAATATTATTAGCCTTATATAATAAAATTGGTCTAGTAGAATAGAACCACCTTCTGTTTATATATGGCCGCAGCCAGCCAAACGAAGTGAATAAAATTGATTATATTTATCAATAGTTTTATATTTCTGTTCAATATGCGATTATTGCATATATGCAAACCAAAACAGGCTAATCCACGCTAATTTGTTTGATTGTTTATTTATTTTACCAAAACAAATAATAATTTCTGTTCAAGCCTAATACCAAAACCTTTTATAATAAAATTCAAACTCATCGCGTAGCACACGCGGCCATTTACGAAAAAAAAAAAAAACAAAATTAATTTTTTTCTTATGTAAAATAGTACCTTTCAAAACCCATATAAAACTATTTTGAATTTTTATATAGAAGGCTTTGCTAATTAACAATTAAAAATGTCCATTTTGTTTTGATGAATCTGTCAATTAAATTTTGCTCACGGCTTGTTTGTTTGTTTGTTTGTTTATTTCTATGCAATCTGTTTTGGGGCCGAAGCTCTCCCAACTCTTTCGCGGTTAATTAACGTCCTACTTTACGCCATTACTAGCCAAATCGAGGACGAGCGAATACAGGTTCGCGTTTCAAATATCCATCTGCACATTCCATTGCTCCAGCCAGCCTGTACTGGCATGGACCATGGTTCGGCCCATGAATTCTGCACTCCAACGGGGGGTCATAGTTGTGTTCATAGTTGGGGGTCATAGTTGTGTTCATCGTCATCACCGATCGTAATCAAGTGATGAAAAATCCTCCCCCGTTGGGATTCGAACCCGGTACCTCCCGTCCCAAACACCGCAGCTTTAACCACTGCGCCAATTGCTCGGTGCTCACGGCTTGTATAGACATTTTGATAGATATTAAAAATAAAAATGTTATTGCTGTTGGTTTTGTTTTGGTGCATATAGTTGTACTTTGAATTTTGTTTTTTTATTTTATTTCATTTTATTTGAACCGATATTTACACTTACGTTCGCATAATTTGTAATCGGTTTGTTCAAATATGTTTTTCGTAATTTTCTTATGATTTGACATTTCCGTTACATTGTGTCGTTATTTCCGTTATATCTTTCTATATAATTTTATTAGTTACTCCTGTCATCATAAGCGTTGAACGTAGGCAACCTGTATACATAATCCCAATTGTATCGCATTACTTAAATCGCTTTAAACATAAAATTATATCAATTTATTTTAAAGTACTACAATTGTATATGTAATTTAATCAGAGACAATAGCATTTTTATAAAAAAGCTACATACATCACATGTTTATATCCAGTTAATGTTTATGTAGTGATTTACTTGGTTTTATCACTTAAATTAATTATGTAATGAATTTAGTATCGTTTTGCAACCTAAAATGTAATCTTCAGCAACTAGTTACATAATAAAGTAGCTTATTCCAATAAATAAGTAATTCACTGTATCTGTTTGATTTACACTCCCGATAAGACTTAAATCGAGGTATGCCTATATCATTTAATTTTAATAACCATTTAACACAACAAAAAAAAATTGTGTCAATTTATTTTAATGGCCAGTAAAGTTTAACATTAAATTTAATCAGAGACAATTGATTTTTTGAACTTTTTGTACATTTAAATTTTCATGATTATCCTCAGTCTATAGTTAAGTGTAGTCCGTTAAATAACAATTAAAATGTCATTAACTCATTAGCTTTTAATAACTGGAATGACATATGAGCTTGAATTGGTGTGAATTGTTGTTGATATTTAACGCAACTTTATCCAGGAACTTAAAATGTTTTAGAATATAATACTTTAGGAAGCAACTGATGAACGTTTGGTACATTTACTATCGGTGATGAAATTGATTTCTGCAGAGTTTTATAAATATAAAAAGGTAATCAAATTCGTACATCGTACGTACTCATACGCCTAGGGTATATATATACCATGTATATGTATATAGATGCGCTAAATATTATAGAGGCACATTTTTATGAATCCATTTATGGTATCACGTATCGTACTGAAACATTCTTGTGTATAATTTTTTTTTATTTTATTTATTTTTAAGCAAACAATAAAATCTTTATTGAATACAATTTTGTAATGCTTTTACTAGATATAAATTTTTATTTTATTTTGTGAAATGTATCTCGTTTATTTGGTACCCCAGAGGCCAAGTGCTTTGTATATATAATATGTATGTACTAAAATATAAAATAAAATGAAAAGTTATTCCCATATTTCCGATATTATCAACTTTTAAAATATCAACGTTATACTATCTATACCAGTAAAATTTAATTAAACTTTTGCAGCTTTTATAAACGTTAACCACATTTGGCAAATGATGAGTGAAAATCGAAATGTTGACATAATTCTTCGAATCTATAGAACAAGTAGAAATTATTGCTTTAGAAAAATGAAGAGAGTTAGAATAAAATTGGTTTAATGGAATTGGTAGATTTGTTTTAACCAGGAATTTGCATCGAGACGTCAACAATTACTGTCGACGTTAACGCTTCTACAATGCGGCAACATTATGTCGACGTCAGTTTCATGCCGACAATGAGGTAATGTCAATAAAAAAAAATTATTTCGATAATTTCTTTTGTTTTTGTTTTCTTTTTTTTTGCTTTTTCCTTTCTAATTCTATCCGAATTTTGCGTTCATTTTTTATTTTGTTTTAATTAATGTGCCAACTAGCGACTCAGCAACAACTTTAAGTAAGAATACGACAGATTGAGTCCACATGTTATTGACCAGTGAAGTGTTAAGAACTGAACGAAAATGTTTCGTTTAAATCAATCATTTAACAAATTTAACAGAGCGAAAATTAAGGAACAAACTGTAGGAAATATCAAATAATTTTATACTCAACTTCAAACCAAGAGAATTTGTTCAATTAGCCATAAAAAGTAACATTTGTCAATTTCCGCAATGTTAGACTATAGACGGATTCATATAAAGATATTTTAAACCTTAATTTTTCTTAAGTTTGGGCGAAAAATGAGAAAAAATCGAAATTGTCGGTTTTATCTTTTATTTTAAATTAAGCAAGTGACTGATTTTCTGTTATCACAACTGCCTAACTGATTGAGTTGAATGACTTTAGGGAAATAGAAATAACCGGTTATTTAAGAGTATTTTTTAAGAGTAATCAATGAATGTTTATTTCATTGTAAAGGAGAAGGTATGCCAATAACATTTGAAAACGACATCGGCCAAATGGCCGCCACGGTTTCGTTTGCAGCACCACATCCTTTCCATGAAATTTCCCATGGCCAATTTGCATATTTGCGGTTGTATGCCCTCGATAACTTCACGAATTCCATCTTTAAGGTCTTGAATCGATTGTGGAGCATTAGCATATACCGTATCTTTCACCAAAAGAAAAAAGTCTAAAGGTGCTAAATTACAAGATCTCGGTGGCCAATTGTGATCATCTATTCGAGAAATAACACGGTAGGGAAATATTTTTTGCAAAATTGCGATTGTTTCGTTGCTTGTGTTCCATGTAGCGCCGTCTCAATTTTTTCAATTCCGGCCATAAAAAATAAATAAAGATCGACGAAGAATCGACAAACCTGGGTTTTTTTACACTACGGGCTACAGCAGCAATATTCTCAGTTGTTCTTGAGCGCCGCACACGGTTTCGATCCTTCACATCACTAACATGTCCCAACAGCTCAAATTCTTCCACCAGTTTCAATATTGTCCGCCGAGAAGGTGCTTCACGACGACCAAAAAGTGGTTTAGTTTTGCGAACTATGACTGCAAAATTTTCACCATTTTTGTAGTGAATTTTAACAATTTCAATGCGTTGTTGAAGCGGGTATCATATCATTTTTAGTAATGGCGTAGTTTTTACTTGTCAAATGTCAAAAGATGACAGCTGCCCAATAGCAGGCTATTTAAAATAAAACTTCTTATTGGGTAACCCTTTATTTTTAAATATTAAAAATAGAAAAATATTAAAAACCCAGATGTTTTTTGGAATTCGGTGGACATAAAAGTTTCTGAGACTTCTGGCTTGACCAGAAAATGTTTAAAAATTCTAGCCAGTTCCAGAACCCTCGAAAAAAAAATTTCCAGCTGAGTTATATCAAAAATAAAAAAAATAAAAATAAAAAGAAACAAATAAAAGTACTATTTTTCTATTTTTATTGTTGACGCACAACCCTGGTTTTAACTAATTGGACCGATAACACTTTGGTAAAATTGGTTAGATCGCTAGACTGAAAGCCTGCATCCGTTAAAAAGTTTCATTTAAAAATATCATCACAAATAATACGTTCCCTTTGTGTTGTTGATCAGTCGACATAAAAATGACACTGAATTTCTTTACAAACAATTTTTTGTTTATGACATTTTTGTAATGTAGTAAGATTCTACTGTCGTAGTGTTGCAATAGTCAACATAAATACCATGATGCAATTCATTTTAAATGACTTGCAAAATAATTATATTCATTCTAATTTTGTACAGTAAGAATTTATAAAGTATAAACAGCAGAACCATCTAAACTACAAGCCGTATTGTTTGCATACTCATGCTATACAAAAATATATACTTTGATTGTATTGTAAGTAAATATCGTGTTGGGATATGATCGCGATTATAGTATAAAAAAAAGAAACATTCACATATCAATACAAAAGAGATTAAGAAAAGAGAGTAAAAATTTTCAAAACAAAAAAAACAAAAAATTTAAAACGCATTATTGGAGTACATAACCTCAACTTTTATGTTATGTATTATGTAAACACTGTATATATAAGACTAATTACACAGCACGATAGATTTTAATAGAAATAAATAATTGCAATATATATATATATATATATATATATATATATATATATATATATATATATATATATATATATATATATATATATATATATATATATATATATATATATATATATATATATATATATATATATATATATATATATATATATATATATGTATATATATATATATAATTAAAAATAACTAATAAATTTAACTTGAAAATTTCAGAATTCACATCATTCACTAAACAAATAAAACAAAATTTGACGTTTAATACCACAAGTAGAGAGAAAAATTCTCAATTATGTAAATGGTGTGTGTGAAAAATACTCAATCATGGTAATGGTGTGCGTTATTTAAAGAGAAAATTACAATTTTTTATATATGGATTTTGAAAGTTACTAACACATCTAAAGTATATATTTCCACTAATACATTTTAAAAATAAATGAGAATATATGTCAACGAAAATTTCAATACTGCTTGTAGTAAAGAGGGTTTTGATAAACAGTGATAAAATAAAATAAAATAAAAACATTGAAAATAAATATTTATAACCGACTTTTACTTTGAAATTGGAAACATCAGACGTATAAATTTTGACCCTCGCAATTTTCTTTTGACACAATTGGGATTACGAACCAATCAATATTAGAGTACATTTAGCGTTAACCGGGCACGAGTACCTTCAACTAAAACCAGCAGTCCAGATTATTTTGACATTGAGGTTTGCAAACTGTGTTCTATAGCCAAGCTAACAATCAGATAGTCTCTCTCCTGAACATGTGGTCCTTCGAGCCGGATACTCGAGACAGAATTTGGCGCTAAGCTTTGTTGAAATTGTAACAAAATGGCGGAAACTAGGGCGAATATTGAAGGCTTTCGAAAGTTTTAAAATTTAAGTACAAATATATTTAATCCAGAAACACGGATTTATGAAGTTAAAGCTTCCCTAAAAGGGAAGCTTTAACTTCATAAATCCTTCCCGGTTGAAAAAATTGAAGATATTTATTTCGACCTAAAACCAAAATTAGTGGAATTAGATAAATTGAATGATGAAGATAACGGTCTTTACGGCAACCACACTATGAATGACTTGTTGCCAAATCAAAGTTAGAATTCCTGATTTCAGTGGAAAATATTCAGGGTTCCCGTCATTTCGAGATCTGTTTCAAGCCTCGGTTTTCAATAACAGTAATATATTGAGACAGTATAAGCTTCAATATTTAAAGGGTCTGCTTACCGGGGATGCATATGCCCTAATTGACTATTTAACAGTCACGGAAGCAAATTATGATGAAGCGTGAGATAAAATAAAAACGAGATACGATAAGCGGAAAAACGTGAAACATTCTCTGTTGAGACTGTTTTTTGATGACAGTTTTAAACAAGCCTACATCAAAGTTATGCCAAGTCACTTCGTCAGTTAGCAGACAGTTCTGATGAGGTAATAAGACGATTAATTCATATTTTAGTAAATAAATTTGATAAAGAATCGAATGAAGCTTGGTTGGGCTCATGAAACAGCTGAGGTTGGTTTCCCTTCGTTAAACCAATTATTTAATTTATTGAACAAAATGTAAAAACCCAAGACACAACCATCGAAGCTAAATAAATGTATTTGTACGTCATGTTCAGGGGAGCACTATTTGGGAAGATGCGAGCGATTTTTAAATTGAACCGTTCCGGAACATAAACAATTCGTCCAGTGGAGAAGAAGTTGTGTTTTAATTGTTTCATACCAGCGCAACAGTCTGTTGTATGCTAGTCCAGAAACAAGTGCCGTAAATGTAATAGGAAGCAGCATGTAGCCTTACACCAAACAAGCTTGAAGAAACAAGCTCTAAAAATGAGAAGATTGTAATGAGCATTATACAAACCTTACCATTTATGATCTACCAAATGAGGTCCAGACTTATGTTGTAGCTATACAGAGCTTTCAGTCATTATTACCAACGGCCATCGTTGAAATAGCGAAAAGATTTAAAAACTTGCAAAAATGCAGAGTGCTTTTTGATTCTGGATCGCAGGCTTACTTCATAATGGAAGCATGCATGCAGCGACTAAATTTACCCCGATCAAAGGTAAATATATGCATTACAGGCTTAGCATCTGGCTACATAGCTACTAGAGCTATATGGAACGCTTAACTTGCATTTGAACTTCGACATCGATACCACATTGAAACGGTTTTTTGAACAGGAGGAATTAATTCCCCAAGCCGAGATTCTAATTCCAGAGGAGATCGAATGCAAAGGGCATTATAAATCGACATACAAGCGCAATGAGAACGGACTATTTGGGGTGGCGATTCTTTTTAAAAAGATATAGTTCAACTTGGAAATTCGTTAAACGCAGGCAAAAGAAGATATCTTGCATTAGAAAGAAAGTTAAAGGCTAATGGATCGCTGAAACGTGAATATTGCATAGTTATTTATGAGTATCAAAACTTAGGGTACATGTCACCTATGAATGAGACTGACCTAAACTTTGAAGAGACGAAGTGTTTTTATTAAGCCCACCACTTTGTGTTCGTAACAAGTGATACCACGAAATTACGAGTTGTGTTTGATAGTTCAGTGAAATTTACTTCTGGAATTGCTCTCAATTCCTCCTCAGACATTTTCACAAATCATTTTTAACCTTAAAAATTCGCAAAGGGGTAAGCTTTTACAGATATTCGAAAATGGAGGAATAATCAATAGCATACTTACATTTTCTTTGTTAGTATGGGTATAGGTGTTCGTCTATACTAAGAGTATTTGGTATCATCATACTGCTTGAAAGTTTATAAAGATAAATGGCGTGACTTGATGCTTAAAATTGATTTCACTTGTTCGGCTTTAGCTTCAATGTCACAAAGTATGATATTTCAATCGGAAAATCAGACATGTAAATTTGGAGAAGAATTTTGAACATTTATGAGCACATTTAATACGATTATGACAAAGATTTTTATCTTTCAAAAATTGTACACCATCATCAATATTGTTATTTTTAAATATTGGGCACTTAAACAATGGATGCAATTGATTGCAAACAATTTACTGTGGTGAGGGGCTAGTTTTAGCTATAAATGATTTTGCAGCAGGTCTAAAGCATCTTACCTTCTATATTAATATTCAAATTTTATAAAGTTCTTAAGCACTGACTCATTTGCCCATATTTGCTTTGATGTTATATCCACTTTAGTTAATGAAATCTGCATAAGCCACATATCTCTTGCTTTCGCATCTGGCCCCAATGCGCGAAGACCACAAACTATTTTGTCTGCAGCTTCTGTGTAACTCAATGCAATTCTTTACAATTGGTTTGAGAATATCATGACTTTGATAAAAAAAAATGATTGGACTATACATAATATAAATACACAAGTACTACCATGGTATGTTAGCCCATTGACGTGCTAGATGTCGCTACTGATGTACTTTTAAACTAATCAAAATATTTTTATATGTATAATCGCCTAAATGTCATATATTTATTCTAAATATTAACGATATTCTATCGACCCGACATCTGGATCATCAATGGGTAAACTGTTTTTTCTTATGATGGTAGTACTATATGTATTTATATTATGGATTATGATATCACTTTAGAAATTAGTTTGTCGTATCGATTACAGATCTTATTTATGCTTTTGTGTAATTGTTTTGTATGATTAAGATATTTCGTATCAATGTGGAAGCTTCACCCGAAAGAAGGCCGTCCAATATTTGTAATTTAAGCAGCTTAACTTTACTTTCATTTATGTGGCTGTTATCATGGACAGTGGTTTTATGTAGATCAAGGAAGGATGCGTACCTAGTTCAATCAGTTATTGAAACGTTTTAAAATCAACCTCACTTGCAAAAACACAAAAATTCTCGTTATATTCCAGAATTAGATAAACATTGAGAAACACTGTACAATTGTATATTACTTTAGAAGATCAATCCATATTACAATACTCCAGAGAAACTATAAATACTTGTATAAAGTCGTTTCCGAATATTAGAAATTAAAATTTATCTGTATTTGGGAAATTGTGAAAATTGAAACAAATGTATGTGACATTTAATTTTCTTTTCGGTTATCTTCCTCTTCTATATATATACACATTATTTTGAATCGGAAAAATGTACTGTTTGGATTTTAGTCTTGTTCGAACGTTACAAATCCTTTTCAGCAAATGTGGTGTCACATATTGACAATTAAAATTGAAATATTTTTTTTTTTCATTTCCAAATGTAACATCGTCGATTTTTTTGCAATGCAACAAGTGAAAATAGAGATTAAGGATGTTTTTTGTATACCCAAAAAATATTAAACATATCCTTGTACATAATATAAAAATGTAATAGTTTGGTGTATAGACCGTAATGATTTTTGCAAAACTGTGTATAAATTAACATATTTTGTTCTCTTTCCTTCCGGGAATAAGGAAACTAAATTCCATAGTGTTTCAAAATGTAAATTTACAGCACCAAAAAAAAATAAGGTCTGTGATTTCGAATCGTCAAGTGAAAACAAAACATATAACTGACAGAAACAACAACAAAAACTAAAGGGATAAATTAAAAAGGATTTTCTTTTGATTTATTTTCCATTAAATATTTAAAAACTAAACTAGCAAAAATAAAAGGATTTACATTCTGTTGAAAGTTAATCGAATTAATGCGGATAAAAATACGGTTTATGTGTATAAATATAACATTCTGCCATTCTTATATATGTATATAGTAACTATCAGATCAGGAAATGTGGAAAAATACTTGGAAAATATGATGATAAGATTTTTATTTTTTTTTGTTGCTGTTGTTTGGATCTAAATATTTTTGCTTTATTTAAATACACAAATTTCCGCTTGGGTAAGATTTAGGGTTTTAAATGATGAATGCTAAACCTATAAATTAGAAATTCGTTATCTGTACAGTATTATAGTATATACATATAGAAGGATTCCAAGTTGCCAAACAACTAAATAATTCTTAGGCAGTATGGGTGACATCACAAAATTTCCTGGGTGATATAAATTTAAAACTACTTAGTGTGTCGACACATTTTTATCAATTATTGTAACTTCTCAGATAAGCTTTTATAATTTTAAGTAGCTAATTATGCAATCTTTTATGCAATAAATTTCTGTTTTTAATACAAATTATATAGCTCGTGTCGAGTGGGCACCCAAATTTTTCATTCTTATAAGTGAATATTAAAGAGTAATATTATATCCTTAAAACAATTAAACAAAATGAAACAAAATGAAAGAATAAATTTATTTTATCAACTGATAAAATTCAAATTTATTTACACCATAACAAATTTATATTTCATTTTAGTACTGGTCTCTGCACAATATAATTTAAACTAAAAATTATATCGTTAGCAGGATGCGGATGACGATTGACGAAACAAATTACCGTCCATTATTTACAATACATTACGTTTCTATTTTCTCCATGGACGGATGTTAAAAATTGGGTGGTGAATAATTAAAATAATAATAAATAATGATAAATGGTATCAACAAAAGTTGATGTAAATAAATATCAATGTCAATCTGGTGCAGGATGAATTAGAGTGATATAACGGGGCAACTGAGCCTAAAAAAGCTGGGCTGATAAAATATCACCAAAGGAATAATGCAGATACCACCAAAATACAACTAGATAAACAAAGGCGTGAAAACCATCTTTAGGTATTCCAGGATTTTCAGTTTGCTTATATTTGGCTAAAGAAATGAAAGAAGCACGATGAAAATCACAAGTAGGCGAGCAAAGATCTATGTTCAAGGAAATTATCTGCTGACAATAAGGTCCAAGCTTTCAGCTGTCGAGCTTTCTATTCATTATGGGACTTTTAATATGCTTCTTCACAACAAGCCATCGTTAACGAATGAAACAAGATTCCAATATCCCAAACTGGCCAAATGGATGTCATTGCTATTGCTGTTGCAGCTGTGAAAATGTGTGATAAAACTACGAAGTAGCACTAAATATTCTCAAAGAATGATTTAGTAAGTCAAATTTTATAATCGAGCAACATATTCATGAACTAAATGAAAAACTGAATGTGAAAGCAATCAAATCACAGGACTCTATGGAGCTAATGAAAATTTTAGATCATTTAATCTCATTTGTGGGCGCTGAAAGCTCTACAACTACTCTTGAAGTAATGGGATGACTTAACTTTGTATCTCATAATATCTAATTTAAATCAAGAGACGAGGAATAAATGGACTGATGTTGCCCCGTCAACACACCGTCCAACGGTGAATGGTTTGTGCATTTTTTCAGCTCCCGTGCGCACTGATTGGACGGTTAAATGAAGTCCAAGCTATCAGCATCTGACCCAGCCAAGCCGTCGTCGATGAAGACAGTCACAATCACCGTCATTTGTCTACTTAGCCACTAGTTAATGTCCTGGATCATATTGGATGCCCTGTGGTTGGGAGAGCTCTGCTAGACTCTGGGTCACAACAAAATTTTGTGGTTAAGTCATTTTTTTCGTTGTGGAATACCATCGCGTATTTCAGCTGCTCAACAATCACAATGAGATCTCTCACAGCAAATTTCTGCACTACCTTGGACGTTGAAATGCTGAAAATTACGAATTTTCAATTGAATTTATCAATTCACAACATAGAACACCTTTACAATATCAAATTAGCCGATTCTGATTTTTTTTTTATTTCGGGGCATTGACATTTCAATAAGGAAATTGAATGTGAAAATCACACGCATACGATGATATTGTCAAAATGTATCGGCAAATTCTAGTACATGATGATAATCAAAAGTTCTAATTGATCGTGTGGTGAGATCGTCTTTTGGAATCACTTTCAATATTTAAGCTGAAAACCTTGACATACACAAAATTCACGATAAGTTAAAAATGTTAAATCGTGTCCAAACCCAAATGGAAGAATCTCATTTCTCATCGAGTCACCGCAGTGGAAAACGTCTTAAACAGTGATAGCTGGCTACATGTACCAACCGAGCAAAATCCAGCTTACTTGATATCTCGAAGATTAAAACTAGAAAAGTCTACTAATTTCGATCTGTAAGCTCCATGGCCTTCACAGTATAGTAACAAGAGGCTTCGTTTTGGCCAACGCTGCGAAAAGCGTTTTAAAATCTGAGGAAAAAATCAACAGCATTACAGGCCCGCAATATCTCTCTCTCTTCCTGGATCGAAAACCATTATGTTTAAAGCTGGAATGCCACAATCTTCACTACGATTTTCGACTGTGCGCTAGCCACAAATACTCTATAGGCTTGCTTAAGCCGGTCGATGCCAATTCTTATGTTTTCCCCATTGATATCCACAACAAAGAATTTGCGTAGTCTGTATGTCACAGAGCTCTCATTTTTCAAATGCCGGTGAAAAAGCAATAACAGTTCGGCTAAACGTGGTATAAAGCGGTGGTAATAGTTCGCCATACCTACGAGCTGCTGTATTTGGTGGATTGATGTTGGGAGAGCGTCATATTTCGAAATTGTGTGGCTTAAAAAGTCAAGTGACTTCAAACCGAAAATGTATTTCTAAGGTTTGATATTTATTCCAAACGCGGAGAGATGTTGGAATACTGGCTTAAAATGTTCGCTTTATTCCATCTGGAGATGACTCGCAATGAGAATATCGTCGATATAAGAGAAAACGAAATCTAGTCCTCTTAACACTTTCGCTGAATTCCGAAGACCGTATGGCATTCTATGTGAACTCGAAAAGCCCAAAATGAATCGTTATCGCTGTTTTGTGGATATCCTCTGCCGTTAAGGGAATCTAATAATAGGCCCAAACCAGGTCTATTTTCAAGAAAATAGTGGTACCGTGGCGTGAATCAACGAGAAACTGTGAATGTGTAGAATAGGATATCTATCCAGAACTGTGACAGTGTTCAACTGTCAGTAATTTTCACAAGGGCGCCAGTCTTTTCTCCTTTTGTACCAAATCTAATGGTGAGAATGCTGGTGATGATGCTGGTGGCAGATTCTAATATTTGTCATAAACTGAAATTCGGTGTTTGCAAATTTCAGTTTTGTTGCGTCTAGTTAAAATTTACAAAATTGACAGAAAACTTGTAGCGGTTCAGTAACGCGGTTTTCAGTGCTTCGTACTTGTTTTTAGGTGGCGGGTTCCTTATAAAATGTCCATAATTATTAGAATTGTCGCTTGTGGCATAGCGCCAGATGCTTGGGCGTATCTATTGTCGTCGTTCTCCAGGCAATGAAGCGAGCATTTAACTTCTATAATGGTAAACCATGCACTTGGTTGCTCATACTAGAATGGTAGAATCTTCGGATGTGATGAGTTTGATGGCAATGGTGTTGCAGGCGATGGACCAGATGTAGAATCTTCCTCTTCTGCCTTGTTGCTTCTAGTTTCTGATTTTGGCCCCATTGTTTACATTTTATTTTATTTGTTAATTGGCAATCTTGAAAACGATCCATATTCTGCAGGGGTGAAATCTGCATCATATCAATAATTTTCTGATTCATCGAACACACACTGAAAATTTACATACTTGGATTTCGCAAACATTAGCAACTATAGTCCTGAATACTTTTGGATTGTTAATGGCAGACAATTGGTGTAAAAAAAGTTTGTGCGTGTATTCCCTGTCAGAAATTTAATACCAAAACTATATGGTATATAATGGGCAATTTATCATCAAGTCTTATTTGTTCACTCGTCCATTTCACACAACAGATTTGGATGTCTGTGTACCACTTTCGGTCAGATACCGTGAAAACAGCGAAAGGAGACGTGTGACAAGGTAGTTATCTGCATATTTGTATGCTTTGCGATGAAAACAGTGCTGAAATGCGTATCGAACTACCATAGAGGAGTTCAGCTGACGTTCCTGTCCAGTCTACGATATTATTACTCATAATTGCAACCTTTAGAGTCCATAGTTCGGTAGATCCATTGGGTTTATAGGTCTGAAACTAGTTCAGACTTAAATTGGGAACCTTGGTCCGTGACAATAGATTCTCGAATGTCCGCAATAGATTTTGCCTCTGGCGATGTGATAATCGGTCTGTCATCGTAACCCAATACCATTGATCGCTAAAGGACAAAACGGTCCGACTATCAAACGAATTTGCGTCAACCTTTGAGTGAGATACATGTGAAAAATGTTCTAAAGCGCTTTTGGTATGACTGTGGTAATTTTACATTTCGGGCAGTCTAGACAACACTGCACCATTTTACGCACATCCTTTTTCATTGACGGCCAAATGTAGTTTTCAGCGACAATTTTAACAATTCCTATGTGAGCCAAACGATTAACTGAAATAAAAAAAATGTATCGGAACGAGTTAGATATCTACGGATGGGGTTTTCTCGGTGAGGTTTCATATATAAAAATTTTGTCCGAACTTGGTAACGGAAATTTTGCGTAATATTTTCTATGGGATCCTTTAATTTGGAATCAATTTGTTGTGTATCATCCATGACATTTTCCATTTAGAGAGATTTTGAACATTACTGGTAAAATCTAACAGTCTAAATTGTATAGGGGAAGCTTAAGTGTCAAAAATATTTTATTGCAGAAAAGGTAGCCAACAATTTACAGTCGTAGGAGCTGTAAACCTTACAAATTTTTTTTTAAATCATATTTGGTGGAACCGTAGATTTGGTTTGATCTAGATCCTGATTTACGTCGACACCTTAAAGTTTAACTGCGGGTTAATTACTTTAGATACGGCCACCACAATCCCACTGATTTATTGACTTGGTCAATTCGTTATCCTGGACCTTTAAATTTAAATTCTAATTCTCTTAGTGTCCAAATTTTGACCGTGCCAAGCAGCTGTTTGACTCGGTGAATCAGATGCTCTGACCACTTTAAGCGTTCTAGTTTTCTCCGAATTTTGTTATATACGTCGTATAAATTTGAAGATAAAAGTTTTTTGGTCAATATCCGCGCTAATTCCGGTGTTAATACTGCCAGTAAAATACTTAATTTCTTGACCAGTGCTTCAAGAATTCGTTAAATTTATTTTAAGAGTGGTACATAGAAGACTTTGGTGCAACCTTTGCAATCAGACTTTGGCTGGATACCGAATCCATTGGAACGATTCACTGGTCTGATCCTGAAACCTTATTAATATGACTATTCCGCTCCAAGTCACCCGAGTTTTGTCGTACGGTCCATTTGTAGGATTCTTAATTTTGAAATATGATTGTCATATTGCAGACTGTACAACTTTCCATGACGAAATTTCCAGAAAAAATGTGCTATACGGAAAGAAAATTTTTTTCTGAAAACAATTCGACAATCCTACAAATGTTGACTATCACGAACCAACAAAAAAAAAAAAAATTACGAATTCAATCAGCAGATTTTACACTTTTGCACCAATCAAGCAAAAATTAAAAATTCAGTTCAATATAAATAAAAAAATAAAATTAATTAAAAAATAAAAAAATTCGTTAACACCCAAATTGTAATTAAAATATATTTTGTGATAGGCAGGGTATCAAAATTAGTATATGGTAAAAAATGTCGAACAACCGAGAAACTCGTCAGGGCTAAATGTCAAAAAATAGGTCAAAATGGTTTTTGCTTCAATTAAAAAAAAAAATTAACAGTTATTCTAGCGTAAATCGTCATTAGTGGAAGTCGATTTAACTGCATCATAATTAAAGTCAACTTTACTTAGTTTTGGTCCACCCTGTATATGTACGTAAAACAATAATAGTATGAATTAAAATTGTATAAATAAACGTCAAACAGAATGAAATAAATTTCATTTTCGATTTAATTAATTTCGACAAAATATGAAAATGTTATGGAAAAGTATATCGTAATGCAATATTGTGATGGGCATTTGAACGGAACTATTTCACCATGGTTGTTCTTGTCAAGTGGTACAGATATCCATAATATAAATACACATAGTACTACCATGGTATGTTAGCCCATTAACCTGCTAGATGTCGCTACTGGTATCGTTTTTAAAATAATCAAAATATTTGTATATGTATATTCGCCTAAATGTCATATATTTATAGTAAATGTTGACGATATTCTATCGACCCGACATCTGGAACCTCAATGGGTAAACTGTTTTTTTCTTATGATAGTAGCACTATGTGTAATTATATTATGAGATATTCCTTAATAACCTCCTTGACTATTATTACTCGTTATAAATTGTGTATGAAATGAAAAACTAATACTTCGAAAATCTTGTTTTCCGACAGAGGCAGCACATGTAAAATATTTTAATTTTACTACTTGGCGCTACAAGGCTAGAAATCATAAAGTACGGTATCCATAATATTACAATTCGAGCATACAAATCGGACTGGATCAGTCAACATCAAAGGACAACAATAAGTTGTAAATAATCTAATAGAATTAATAAATATTTTTTCTATACGGCACTACTATGTGTTACCTACTACAAAACCACCCTGCATATATATATCAAGGACTCTTTAATAAAATTTGTTTATGCCATTATATTGTTATTATATGTACATGTACAGTTTGTAGTTCCACATAAACACCGTATATCCATATGTAAAGAGTAAACAGAAGAAACTTGAGAACTTTTCTAAAATTCAACAAAAACAAAATGGCTATACCTTCTACTTGTCTTATATATTATAATTCTTTCACTGTTCTTTGAATATGTAGACGAAGAATAATGATAGAAGTTTTTTTATGTTCATTGTAAAGCTGGCAATGATGATGATGCTGATGATGACATAAATTTATAAAATTTTCAGTTGAATATAAATTTGCTTTAAATGGAAAGTTTTCTAGGAATTTATATATATATATATATATATATATATATATATATATATATATATATATATACTGGGTGATATATATAACCTGAAACTTTCAAATATCTTGAAAAGTAAGAAAAATTAGGCCCCGTGCTCTTATTCCTGTAAGTGGGTTTAAATAGAATACTGAATCCTGCAATGAACTCTGCCATCCTGACAGCATCTTGCACTTTCCTTATAGTTTTACATATCCGAGAAGTATATCGGTTTTGGAACCAGTATTGCTGATTTGCTAAATCATATTCCCACGTGTTATTGGTTCGGTCAGATAGACCTACAAAAAAATACCTGGCGACGGAGTACCTCCACCGATCAAGTGATCATTAAAATTACGATCAAGTTCTTCTCGTGCTATCATTCAATAGTGCTGCATAACTATATCATGTTGAAATCACATGTTTTGGCGCACTTTTAGGCTTCTTGCAATAAGTTGGTTACCAAAGATGCTTATGCTAAGCTTAACAAAGACAGCTGGGATTTTCATCAGTACGGACTAGAAATTCCACAATACAAAGACATGCATAAAGGACGCAATTGTGATGCAAATGAAGGATACCTCTTCTTAGAGTTTACTGAATCCCAATATAGTAAACAAAGAATTGTTTCTAGTATGCAAGTGCAATGTAGACCAATCCAGATACACTAGGCACGTCTTTATCAAACCGCCTAAAAGCTTGTACCGTTAACCATTCAAAAGTCACAGTCGCGTTACATAAGTCAAAAGTCAAGACATTAAGCGGTCATAGCCCATTGCCTACACTATAAACGCTACCTTATTTTTATCCTCATCGGCCAATATCCATTCTGAAATTCAAGTATTGAGAATATTCGTGCCCTTATAAGGGATAAATATCCTTCTTTGTTATGGTATTGTACATTCTGTAGTCGACGCATATTTTTGGCAACTGTCATATTTTTGTTCTCATTTCGATTATCATTCCATCCACCTTCATCTGCTAAATCAACATTCTTGGCGCCTGCCGCGTATTGGCATCTCCGACCCTGTATCGATCAGGTATTTAACCATGCTTGTTCTTCCATTATTATCTGGAATATTACAGAAATATTTTCCAGCAACTCTGGAAGTGTTTTTCAGGTACTCTGTCGGATTTGTTTCGGTGTTAATTGTTTTTTCTAATGTTGCGTCAGAGCTTCTTTTTCTGCTGCCGTTGTTTCTTTGCCTGTACACTTGGATTTGGTTTTTCACACTTTACGATTATGGTTACCTCCTCGGATTTTTCGATGATTTCTTGTTGGTTTTTTATCTGATCCGTTAAATTAAGAGCTCGTATAAAAACTCTTAAGTCGATATCTGGTTGTACGAGGGCTTTTCCAATGGTAATTTCCCTTACTACATTTAGTAACTGTTACAAATTGAAATTTCTGATTGAGTATTTGCCCGTTTTAACCAATGGTTGTGTTTTTCTACATTTTTTTCGACGATTTCTACTTGTGTACTATCTTCAATTTCTATTCCAAACTTATATTCTTTGGAATTTAACCTCTCTTTCTTCATAGCCTCACAAAGTCATACCTCTAACGTCTCTTTATAGCCGTTAGTTGGTAAATTTTGTCGCTCCAACTCTTTTTTCAATTCTATGACATTTAATTCGTGGAGAGTCATTATTCTTTACCTATTCACAATCCCACCGCTGTCACCATTTGTTACGTTTTTGAATATTCGCGGTTCATATCACTGGATTGTAAATAAATAAGTACACAACATTTCACAAATTAACACATAATACACAGCAGTTTCCGTTTTTTCCACTTTGTGTATAAATGACGCAATTATTCTTAATTTACAATTTTTAATTTATTTACAATAAAGTGAAATTAAAATTAAAAGTAATTATGCTGGAAGTTATTGTGGTTGAAACAAAGCATCAGATTCTATAAGTACGAGAAATTAGTTGCTTTCCAATCGACCAAACGCAAGCACTTACAAGTACTTGGGTGTGTGTCTTTGCTAAGATAATTACTTAAAACTGGTCTTATTGAAATGTTTAATTGCCAAGCAGTTCAATACAGACCCACCTAGTGATAAAATGATACGTAACTGTTTCTAACTACTCATGAAAAATAGCTAGAGCTGTTGCGAGTAGTTCAAATTTAGCAAAGACACACACCGAATTACGTGCAAATGCTTGCGGTGGGCGATTGGTAAGCAACTATTGAAACAAATTAATTTCGTTGATTATAGCTCCATCTATTATTAATCGAAAAAGATATGTCACCACATAGGTCACAGATGGGTAACCATTTAAAATGTTTCAGGTTAAAAAAATCCCCCGGTATAAAATATAAAATATACATATCTATACATAAAATGGATTATTTCCTTATTTAGTGAAAAGGTGTTAAAACTTTATAAATTTTATTTTTTTGCATTACGACATACTGGATGGAAAATCTATACATAGAGAGATTAGTTTACGTTGAGCTAAAAAATTAGTTTAGAAACTGCAAAAAAAAAAAACTTTTTAATACAAAATTAGAATTTTTTAATATGCAATTTGTACTTTATAATACGAACTGTATGAAATTCAGGTCATTAAAGGATTATATACCGAATTTTTTACAGTTTGAAGATTTACCAAAAAAGCTGAATGCACAAACTTTTAGTTTAGTGCAATACTTCATGTCTACAATTTTAAATTTTTTCATTAAACTTTTATAGCTATGCACGAGAGATACGCGCAGGTTAACGTTTTTGAACAATAGATTTTCCACGAAATAAATAAATCAAATCAAATACATTTTCATCGTTATACCTACCACTACAAAGTATGTCCTCGTATATTTATAAATATAAACAGGAAAATAATTAATTTCAGTTTTCCATATCGCCTACCATTGAATATATAAAAGGATTAAAAGTCATATCCTTCCGTTAGTTGTAATTGCTGTACATATCATCAAAACAAAAATTAAAAAAACAAATATCGGGGGCAAAAAAATAAAAATTGTAATGTCCACAAAAATTTCCCACAAATATTTTCATCATCATCATCATCATCATCATTAAATAAATTGAACAAAAATAAAATTTTAACGAAAATTGTAAAATGAACAATTCTGAATGGCAAAACGATATAAAAGTAGAAAAGAAAATCATTTCGAAATGGTAGCAGAAAAAAAAAAATAAAACCAGGCGGAAAACTTTATCATCCTGTGTACACTGAGTTGTTGTTTGTATTTTGAAGATCGAAATTCTAGTGATTGGAAATGGAACGGGAGAGTATTCTGAATGGGTATTATATGCGAGTTATATATACTAAGTGAATTTTGTGTACAGTATTGAATAGAAAGAATTTAAAGGAATTCGGGTTTCCTTTAAAAAAAAAATAAATGAAAAGTAAATGGAATTTTCAATTTTTTGCTTTTCCATAACTGGGAAAATATTTTATTAATTTCCAATAAACGAAAATTTTAATGAGAATCATAAATAGAAGAGAAAAAAAACTCTGCCGCTTTTGTGTATAAAGCACAGCCAAATAAGATAATTGGATGATTATGATTTTAATTTGATTTTAATATGATGTGGTTGGTATGCCTCAATGTTGAGTCTATGAAGTCTATTAAAAGTGAAATACTGGGAGTATATTAAGATATTGGATAGTTATTATGTAGGCATACATTTTGTAATTGTAAATTGTTGTTTTATGATTCTTTTTTAAACTTAGTAGAACTTGCATTCAATTCCTGATTTCTTGGTTATAGAGAACTCGGTTAGAGTCGTCATCGTCGTGTTTTGGGTAACTTATCATCTGCCAGGATCCAAATCTCCCACCCATACATGACAACGTGTCCCATAAACACCTCGTGCAACATCAGCTTGAACTGCTTGTCCCCTCCACACAATTATGATGAACGTTAATGCATCTGAGATAGTGGAAACCCATCACTGTGGGATAATTGTTCACATATGTTATTAACCCCGATAAAAACAGATTATATTTTTGTTTACACATCTTTACTCGCGCCTACCAATAATTTTTGTATTTGTGTTATCTTGGGCAAACGAGACGAACGGAAATGATGTATTTCGTTAAAATATCTTCATTGAAAAAATAAAATAAACAAAAACAATTTTATATTCTTTACATGGAGTGCGTTTATAAACTCTACATTGTAGAAATTGTAACAGGTACCATTGTATGATTGGAACAATCATGGTTTCAATAAACGTCAAGTTCAAATTTATAAAACTATGAAGGAAATTGAGAGTTACAGTTTTGTGCGATTTTTACTATCGTTTATTATAATTGTCATAGCAACAACGAAAAAATTCAAATTTTTATTATATGGTGAAATCCTTCTAAACTAATTGTATTGGGATTCTAATACTGCGCTTTAGTTAGAGTGTCAAATAACAGGTGCGCTTCTTCCCATGTGTTTAGTACTTTTACTACTAAAATTCAAATATTAAAAATAAAAAAATAAAATTTTCCAACATTGAAATTATATCAATATCGTAAGTGTTACAAAATAATAAACATTTATTCAAATATAGTTGTATAATGGCGTTTTGTAATTTCGTCTTGTGTGATTTTTGAAGTTAAGACACGTGTATAATATATATAATATATAATATATATATATATATATATATATATATATATATATATATATATATATATATATATATATATATATTTATATATATATATATATATATATATATATATATATATATATATATATATAATGGCGTTGTTTTAAAATTACATATTGTGATAAAAAAAATACTGTTTTAATCAATGAGTAAATTTACGGTACGGTTACTTATTCAAATTCAACACAACACGGAATGCAAAACAGAAACATATATATGTATGTGGATAGCTATTCGTATTGTTTTCTTTTTCAGTAATGAGTAAGACAAATTCTGGGCATGGAAAATTGTTTAGAGCACGTGAACAAAATTTTGCTGCAGAAAATAGTGTCCAACGATCGCGGGAGTGGAGAGCTCGAACTCTAATAACAAATTCAACGTTGCCTAAGCAATAATCGCTATCGCAAGCAATTTTCAAAATACAACAAGGAGCAGGTAAGAAATAAACGGCCTCAAAATCAACAATGATTTATATGATCAAAAAACGAAGAATGGTAAAAACGGGAGTGGCACAAACAGCAAATTTACTTTAGGAAGGGTATTCCTGTCATTTAAATGTTCACACACAGTTTAAAAATTTAGAATTAGATCAGTTTGATGCAATATGTAACATTTGTGGTCAACAACGGTTCGAACATGATCGTAAAAATCCTCCACAAGGTTCGATATCCATTTTCTCAGCTAAATTTCCAGAACTGAAGTGCTCCGAACTTCTGTTTTGTAATAATTGTTACGCATCACTGGAAAAATTAAGAATTCAATTAATTTTAAAATCTAATGCTCTCGTATACCCAAACCGACCCGCCAATCTACCCGAGCTCGATAGAGTAACTTTGCGGTTATTCTCGCCACGGCTTCCATTCATGACGATCATTGATGACTTCGACATGGTAATGGCCAGTACGGGATTCTCCGCCAAGTTATTTTTCTCAGAGGTGCCCGCTGATTCGATCCTCCAAGAGGATTTGAGTGAAGTAATTGACATCGAAGAGAGCCTGACAGTACAAAAATAGATCGGCGAGGAGTGTCACCATATTATTTATTATACACGGCCATTATGCTTTTGTGTACGTGGGATGCACTTACGGTAGTTTTTAAATTTATCAGCAAGGATGGTGTCTCGAGGTAACTCGAGCACAAATCGGGTTTGTAGACTTCATTAACGGATGCCTAATTTGGCATTGCTACGATTAATTTCCTATTGGACGTACTATTGGGCATAAAGAAAGCGGGATTTATTTGCCATGATTCGGCAACTTGGTAAGCTAACCTTTTTCCTCAAGTGCATCTCTTTAAACGGATTGAGTTCTAGCACCGTGGTATATACTACTTTGGCTCAATGACATCCCTAAGAAGTTTTTCGGTACAGATCTGGTTGTGGGTATAGCTCAAATTAATCACCTAGTGTCTCTGTATGAAAACAATGTTTCAAGCAACGTAAAGCTACAGCGTCATAAGCATAGTTTTACTTGTTATAAAAGGATTAACAACACAGCAGCTCAAAAGTGCTGCTTCGAAGCATCCTAGCTGCCCAATCGCTCGACTATCATTCTCTTACCTAAGAATAAAACTGATGCACGATTAAAGCCATATGGCAACGTAAAACATATGGCGACTATATTATCGCTTGTGGAAATCACTTCCCTTCACGATTTCACCGATATCGAATACTTAACCTATATTTAATTCTTTTAAATTCTTTCATTCTCAACTTACTTGGCTCGAATACAAATATGCAAATTATCATTGAAGAATATTCGTGCGTTGCATTTGCGGTTAATTTGTTAATAAGAAAAATCAGGGAATTAGCAATCTTCAAGTCAGGCAGAGGCGTGGTATCTCCTGTGCCTACCACATCTGCGCTGTGTCTATATGTACTCTAGACGAGAACTCAACCTAAGTGTGACAAGATAATTGGATTGATACATTTTAAAAAAGGTCAGCGAATATCGAAAAACTGACTCTAGCTGCTTCATACTTAACCGTAGTTAAAGCAAAAACTGGAAAAAAGTGGCAGTCCTAGAATTATTCGGTATCGGAACTACGATATTGGTACAGACCAGCATAATTACAAGGTAGAAATGGTTACATTACAGTTACTCTTTTGTAATGACGAACTAGAAATTCTCGCTGAGCTGCAATTCATAAAACTGTATGACGAAAATAAAGTACTCATTTTGGAACGAAGGAAAGTTTGAGTCAGACCTAGACAGATACCTGTAGACAGATGTGTATGGATGATGAAAACCCAGACAGCGAATTAGTCAATGACTTGACTAATCTACTATCAGCACAATTGCCTGAAAGTGACCCATTCGATGATTTTTATGCTAATCCAAATACGGAAATGAACGATGATCTGAGGTTGGCCACGTTAAAACGCAAAAAAGCGAGAAAATGTTATTTCGAATGAAGAATTCATAAACTCGGACAAATGCTGAACCATTGGAAATATTTTTAATCGGACCCGAAGGTTGCGGCAAACATTTGTAATACGGCTGTTAATGGACATTTACAACCGCTTTATGGAAAAGGATTGTTTTTGTAATTCATTCATTACATGCGTTTAAACGAGCAAGGCGGCTGAAGACATCGATGATCTGACTGTACACACCGCTCATTAAATCTCTGTATCTAAAAAGATCGCGGCTCAAGCAAATCACGGTACTTACTATTCAGATTTCTTTACTTAAGAACGAGATAATAAACTCTGTCCACATGGCTTTGAACTATTTTGGTGGAAAAGATGTGTTTCTGAACGGTGATTTGAAAATGATGTCTCCAGTCAACGCAATTCCGGTTTACAAGCAAATTACGTAATCAATTGTTGGTCCTACACTGTGGAGAGGGCTACAATTGTATGAACAAAATGAAGCTATGCCGCAACCAAATGCCCCATTCTCTCGGGTGCCTACTAAAATCGGCTCTAAGCAGAAGCTCGATTAGTCTGAACAGCATCTTATTGAGTCACGCTTCTTTATTCAAGAACGTGAAAATAAACTTTGTCCCCATGGCTTGAAACTATTTTGGAGCAACAACGAAGTCAATATTTATAATCTAGCTGTGCTCAATACCCATGGTAAAATCATATCTATTGCGATACAGAGATCGTTATCGGCTGTAATACTTTCGAGCAGTTAGAATTCTTCCGTCAAAATATCCATAAAATGGGCATATTGAACACAAATGATTTGCCGTATGAACTTCCACTTATCATAGGTCGGCCTTACTTAATCAAAATCAGTATTGACGTGATAGATGGACTGGGGCAATATACTACGTGTGATAGAATACTCTCACGATAAAAAACACAGTCAACAACATGTGTATGTTGCGCTTTTACGAGTAACGAGTCTCGAAGGGCTGTTCATCACGTCAGCTATTGATGATAATGTCTTCTACCATATGGACCTACAATTGCAAACGTCAATGGATCCTTTTAAAATAAGCTAGTGCGCATCACTACAAACCCGCTAAGTATAGCTCAGGATGTAATGGCGAGTTTTTTACGAGATAATAATGACGTCTCGTTTTTAACATTGTACTACCAGAGTCTCAGGTCTCGTCACCTCAACTTAATTGATATAGTCAAGTAGGGATGGCCAACTCACCTGCTTTCCAAGACCTGGCTACGCAATGACGAGTATGTTAATATTCCTATTTTTGAATGCTGCGTTCAGTTCAAGAAAGATGGTCAGCGGGCTGCTGAGATATGGGACCACCATTGTAGTTTTTTAAAGAAATCTAGACCAGTTAGAGTCTTCAATATATATATATATATATATATATATATATATATATATATATATATATATATATATATATATATATATATATATATATATATATATATATATATCTGTTTTACCATAAGCCAAATGCGCCGATTATACCGAAAGAGTAAACTATGCACACGCACTTTACAGATGCCATGTTTACTCATCTCGTTGTGGGTACTAACTCTTTTTTTATGCAAACAATTAGCAACGGGGTTAGCCTAATATATTATACAAACTTCGTTAAGGCGCCTCTTACTTATAAGCAAATAATCCTGTTAGTGGTATTGTAACGTAATCTCAGGGTTCATAAAGTTGAAATCCTATTTGGAAATTGATTATCATATAAGCAGTGATTTTGCGGTGCATTTTTTTTTAATTAGTCTCATCTGCCGAAATATGATTAATATTATATGATATATCAATGTGACATGAAAATGTATCAGGCTCTGTGAATTTTATGCTAAAAACCACAAATCAAATTTTTAACCTTTTCTATATGTATATATATATAAATATATATATATATATATATATATATATATATATATATATATATATATATATATATATATATATAATATATAATATACGTGAAACATAAATATTGTCAACAATCGAACACATATCACATTGATGATAAGGATACAAATTTTCAATTCTTTTGAATTTATAAAATTTTGTGTATAAATACTAAAAATTATAACACTATCACGTTTCATCTGTAATACCATAAACAATATTTATTGATTTGTGTTCTGTGTGGTATAATATTTGAATCAGTTTTGTTCACACAACATACACGCCATCATCAAACACCACCTCGTTCCTCCTCAAGTATAGAAAAACGGATAATAAGTAAAAATTGAGGTTTTCATAAAGGATATGTAGTACACAAAATGAAAATGCTTCATTTAAAATTCTTCGTACATATATACACCCTGGGTGTAACATCGATGTCGTGATGATATGATACACAAAATTTAGAGATGCCACAAAATATCAATCGATTATGCTCTCTCAGTAACAATGTTACTCCTTATGCATCAAATCAATCATATTTGTAATGTATACATGAATTTTTATATATATATATATATATATATATATATATATATATATATATATATATATATATATATAAATACTTATTTTTTTAAATTTTTTTTATATACACAGGACCGGATCAAACCTAGTGCAAAGTCCTTTGCTTATTGATAAATGCATAAAGAGAATATGACAATGAAGGAAGCCAGCTGGGTTCGATCGCCTTGTAAACAGATGTTTCGTAGTGGTACTTTGGCCACTGTACCTTCGAAATGTCCCAACTCTATATAACACCACTTTCTATTCTTACTCCGATACTTTGCATGTGTATCCGACTGAAATCTAGTTTTAAGTCAAAATGGTTAAGACACTCTTAGTGCAGTTGTGTGTCCATGTTCAAAGTGTGTTTTACTCTGATTGTGTATCCACCATGAAGTTTGGTTGCATGATAACCTCACTTTTTTTATTTATTTTTTGTTTTTGACCAACGATATGAATTTTAGCTACCAAAATGTTATATTTTTGTACTAAAGTTGCGGACTGTACAAAATCAACTTAAAGTTGAATTTTCTAACACATTTTATTTTATAATAAATTTCGAGCGAAATACCAGCATACCAACCACGGTTGACAGCAATAATTGCCACATGAGCAAAATTATTTACTAGTGACATCTATTTGTCACATAAATTTTAAAAATGTACATTTAATTCTTAACAGACCTGATTGTCGTAATTGGCACAAAGATTTGGTTTAGCGAATTAAGACTATATAATATTGTAAAGGTGGGAGGGGGCAAAGTTAAATTCGGACAAGGGAGTCTGATGTTGATATTACCAATAATTACAAATAATTGTAAATAATTTACAGATTAATTTTTGATATCATTTTATACATTCGATAGGTATTGAGCTGGCTCTGTGTATTAATATATATATATATATATATATATATATATATATATATATATATATATATATATATATATATATATATATATATATATATCCACTAAAGAATAAAATGAAAATTGAAACTGATCCATGCAAATAAATCCTGATGGATTGTACGTGTCGAAATATGGAAATGATTTTTTGTTGTTGTTATTGTATTCTTTAAAATAATAACTTAAATAATAAAAAAAAAATCTTTTCAATTTCCAAAAAAAAAATAAAAATTTACAAAATATGATATGTCACTTTACTGGTAGTACTTTTCCTATATATGTATGTATAAATGTGTGTGTGCGTGTATGTCGATATGTGCTCTGAATTTTCCCTTCGAATGATGAAAATGAACAAAAAACTAAATTGTACCACTACCATCCATACAACTAATCAATCTTTTTATTCAAATTTATCTTCTTTTTTATCTGTTTTTGTTCCAACTGCTTCTCATTTTTTTACATTTTTTAAATGAGAAAAGGAACTTGAGAATATCAAATGAGGTCAGAATAGATAAACAAGAATATATTCGTGCTATGAATTTTTAATAAACCATTTATACATCCTTTTGTACGGTTTCGTGTACATGCATGTATGTATATAGTGTATAGTACGGACATATATGAAGCAGATTTAAAATGGAAATATGAAAGCTTACACACAAAAAAGGATAATTTTCAATTCGCACAACATAAAAAGAAAACTAAAAGTTGACCCAAATTATTTTTTTTTTATTTCAAAAGGATATATATGAGGTCTGTGTCTTCACTAACTGTTAAACGTATCTAGTGATTTATTTATAGATCTTAAATAATTTTTTTTAGGCCTAAAATGATTAAGCTCGATTCTACGTTTGAAGCTTTGTTTGGGTAATGTAATTTTATTTTTGACTTAACCGATTTTATTAACTGTAGGATCTGAGTAATTTAACAAATTGAAAAAGTTATTTTGAAAAAAAAAAACTTAGTAACTTTGTCGTACAGATTTTATACATACGAGTACCACAGTATTTTTTTTTGGGAAGAAACATTTCTCTGACTTGCTGAATGTTCAACTTTAAACTTTAGTATAGATGGTTGTTAAATAAGCCTCACGGAAAAGCGACACCTAAAACCTAAAGTTCTGAAAACTGAATAACTCTACCATAAAATATACAAACATTGATTAAGAATGAAGTATATTCTGGATTGAAGAATTTTTAATTTGTGTCTCTATTTCATAGTTTTACTAGTTACAGATATATATTTTCCAATATTGGAAGATTTTTGATTTGTTGCATAGTTTTATGGTTTTAATTAACAATTTATGGCTATATCTCATGGAAGTCATTAATATGAGTAATTTTCAATATCTATCTATTCAATATCTATCTATCGGCCCTATCTCCGGTATCATGGTTTAGTTGCTATGATGTAAGCAACATCTTGAAGTTTAAACTGGGTAATAATATTACCGATGGCTTGTAGTTGAAACAGGACGGCACTAGGTGCCATTAAAATAGCAAAATGAATAATTGATGAAAAATCGAAGTTCAGCCAGATTTTTGCGACAAAGCCATTGAAAATTGAGCCTCTTGAATACGTGCCACGAAGCCAAGCCGCTGAAATTTAAAGTTATCTGAATCTTGAAATGTAAGTATCTCATACACAACTTGTTTTATTTACTTTGGAAGACCGTTTAGCTAAAAAGGCTTTAACTAGACTAAATTTGGGTGCATTTTTGATTTTAAACATTAACTAAAAGCTATTTAACAGCAATGCGATGGTCTAATTTACCAAGTAATTTCAATAAAATTAGCTTCTAAAATTGAAACGTGACAGAAATGCAATTTTGAATTATTATAAGCGTTGGAAGTACTGAGTTGAAAAAGCAACATCGAAATATGTTTAGCTCTCTAATAATTGTTATGATAACCTAAAATTGTTGGTGTACGGTGTTGGGTTAAATTAGAAATGTAATATTCAATATTAATAATAAAAATGCTTATTCATCCATATTGATTAAACAATAATATTAAATGACACGGTATGTATATATGCAAATATAAAAAAAAATGTGTCCCTTTTACCCGGGTATCCTTCTATACAAAATATTAAGTGAGCCATAATCTCTCATCACATATATACCTAGATACATATAATACGATATATTTCGATTATGTAGCTCAAGGATCAAAAGTCATTGAATATTTACCAAAACATAATATTTATATTACAATTTTTTTTGGTAGGGGGTAGGAGGAGGTAGATAAATGATGATATTCAGGTATTACATTTCCATTTCCAATTTAGAAAATCGAAAAATCATTATTATCATTACTATCATTATTATTCAATTGAAAGCATATTATTATGCTAATCAACTGCCTAGTTATATATACCTTCATCATATAAAGCTCCATGTAATAATGATATAGGCCCTCGTACATAATTTTCAAAGTATTTAATGTATATATTTGGCAAAGACTAATGCTTTTGAAATCTTTCAATTAGTATGTGGTAAATATTTAGATCCTTAAAGGCTTATATATAGGTATTGAGCATAAAATATGTTTATAACGTACGATTCCTAATCGGATTAAAATTATGTATATTTATGGTAAATACTATGTTTTTATTAAATTACCGTAGAAGACTTTAGATCTTTATGTGTAATAATAATAAACGGGTTTTCTAGGCCATTGCTGGCCCAGACTATATCAACAATCAGACTTCATCGGTTCCATCGGTCCAGAGCATGCTCTTTATATTATTATTATTATTGACAAAAAGTAAAAAAATACTTCTATACCCCAATCAGCGAACGCTTTTGACAGTGACATCTGTGCCTGCTAAATACCTTAATCAAAAGCTCTGGTCATCAGAATAAAACTTAAAATCCGGGATTTGTGAGATTGGTGAATTAATAAGACTTATTTGAATTTTTTTAATATGAAAAAGGTACTGAGTAGGTATTGCGATTGTTTTATTTTACGAAATTTACTTAAGGTTTAAACAGAACTAGTAGAGCGACAACGACGAGCGGTGACGCCTGTCAAATCAAAATGCACTAAAAGCATAGTATGCTAACAGAAATATCGATGGTAGCGACAACTATTTTTTCGTTGAAATAAATTAATGCTGTGTGCCTCAGAAGACTTTTCGAACTAAACTTTTCAAAATTTGAAGCTTCTGCTACTGTCTCATAGGCGAAAGTTGAAAAGTCAATCTGCGAGGTTACTTTTCAAAGAGTATTCATTTTATTGTGTGACTTGAATTAATGTTTTTGTTAATTTGTTTTGACGTTAGTATAAAAAAAAATCAAATTAAGAAAAATATAGGTCGTACTCTGTTCGATGAAATTTTAATTGATTTTACTTTTTACCAAGCGCAAACATTTCATTTAGTGCATTTTATTAGCGCATTAGCACTGGAATAAGAAGTAAAATCTTTAAAATTTTTAATTTTTTTTAAATTCTTAAAATTTTATTTTACAAAAATTTAGTCGAATGTAAGGCACAGACAAAAACTTTTGTACTAGTGATATCTGTTGGCATATTGCTTGAACTAACAATATATTGAAAAGTTTAGTTTGAAAAGTCTTCTGAGGCACACAGCATTAGAGTCAATTTCTAATTCTATCTTTTTATTTTTTAATAAGTTGCCTTTTTAATAAAGTGGGTATTAGGCAGCCATGTTTTAAATTTTTTTTAATTTGTACGATATTTTTATATCGCGATACGCTGGCGCTTTTGTTTGTTATGTTTACTACAGCGATACTGCTGTCGAACTTTACATTTATTCGATGACGCTCGTCGTTGACGCTCTGGTTCTGTTTATACCATAAGTTTCATCGTAGTTTGGTTTTTATCTCATGAGTTCATGGATAGGAGTGGCTTTTGGTAATGATAGAGCTAAACTGATACATTTATTTTGACTACTTGCATTTTGCTAATGTGGGTTTGAGCTGCGTTAGCTCAAAGTGTGCATGCAAAGTGTGCACATCAAAGTGTTAGTATAGGCTACTTTGTAAAGTAATAACTTGTTAGTTTGGTTAAGTTTTGATTGCGAATGAAAAAGTGCGTAAATGGCATATAGTAAAAGGTTTTGGCTATGCTAACTTTAGAATTTATATGGAGTTGGAATGTCAGACGAGAATCCAAAGTACAACCAAGGTATTTGCCGTTACTCTGCCATTGGATGGCTGAGTTATCAACTACCAACACACTTGTTGCCGCTTTTGACTTGATTTTTTGGAATTAGTGAATATGACAGCTTGGGTTTTGGTGTTAACCTTGATTTTCCATAGTTTATAAAACTGTAGAATTTCAAGGAGTCCCGCTACTAATATTTTGAATAATAAATGAAATCCACCTTTGGCGATTGAAGAAAATACTGCTGTATCGTCCGCAAAAACAGCCTATTGGCAAGATTTGGGTGTGGGTACGTCGTTGGTGAAAAGATTGAAGAGAATCGGACTGAGAATTGAGCCCTGCGGACCACCCGATGGGATATCGAGTGTTCCTAAAGATTCTCCATGTATATGAACATGGAAAGGGCGCTTATGAAGGAATGGTTGGATTATTTTAAGTATGAAGATTGGAAACATTAAGGCAACATGCTCACCAAGTCAAACGAGTTGGTGCTGAGCAGAATGACCCTATTGGAAACCGAACTGGTGGCCAGCTAGAATTTTAAACCTTTCTACATGGGAAAGTATTCTAGTAAGAATGGTGCGTTCAAGGATTTTTCCTAAAACAGTAAAGGAGGCTGATTGGCCTATAGCTGGACACATCTGAAGATGGCTTATTTGGTTTGTGAATTGGGATAACTTTAGCATGTTTCCAAACTAAAAGAAAATAAGAAAGGCGAATGCATGCATTTAATATTGCTAATAGATACATGATGCCTTTTTTTTGGGAGATTTTTGATTACTAAAGGTGACAAATTATCATGACCAGAGAGGCCTTATTTGAACGGATATTTTTGAGAATTTGTCTCAGTTCTGGTGGATGAATAACATCACCAGAAGTAAGTTTAATTTAAGATTTCTTGGACTGATTTTTGACCTTGTCACTCGATTTTGGGATCTGTGAAATCAAATCTTTAACTACACTGCAAAAAGGATGTCTAGTTGTGAAATTATTTGAATTAGGAATTATTGATGAAGATGAGTTTATTGGTAATTGAATATGGTTTGTTAGTTTATTTATGTTAGAATCAATTAATTCCAAGCTGGAAATAGAGTTCGGGTCCCAAGTCAAGAGTTATTATCGATGAAACCACGGAATGATTTCCATACGATTTTTCTTCGAGGTGGAGCCGAAGGTATTATTATTGAACTGGTACCTAGTTCAAAAAGAACTGGGTAATGGTTTGATGACAAATCATTTATGGATTCTATATTAGTGATTTTTGAATAATTTTTGGAAAGAATTAGGTCTGTAGTTGAAGGATTTCTACTGGGAACAAAACAAGTTGGTTCATTAGGGTGATTTAATAAAATATTTTTGTTAGATGTTATGATGTTATTGAGAATGTTTCCACAGCTGTTGGTCATAGTGCAATGTCAATTACGGTGCTTTGCATTAAAGTCTCCAGTTATAATTACGCTATTATATTAAAAGTTCAAGATCTTGAGAAAAAGAAACTGAATCATGTTTAGTAGGAGTATTATAAATAGCTACAAGGGTTAATTTTTGGATATATAACTCTATATCTATAGCAATACTTTCAATTCTACTAAGTGGGAAGTAATTTATATTTAAGTAATTTAAGGATTAGTATAGGTACTCCGCCACCATTTGTTATATTATTAGTATTTGGATTAGTTAGTGCTCTATCATACCTGTGAAAATTGTAGCTGGACAGAGTGAAGTTCTTATCCTGCCCAAGCCATGTTTCCGCGCGAACATAATTACTCTTGGTTGATGGACTTGGATAAAGTTTTTGAACTCCACTTTTTTAGGAATTATGGAACAAGTGTTCCATAAAAGGCACTTTACACTTTTTTTATTTGTGTCAATCATCAAAGTTATTTATTGATTTCCTTTATGTTCGGGATCTGCTGTAGTTCTTTAACATGCACGTTTAATTCTGATAAAATGTTTCCTGTTGTTGGTCCTGGCTATTTGGGCGTAGCAGTTGGTGGCTTTTCTGGAGGTTTATGTTCTAGTTTTGGTGCTGGTTTATTCGTTTTCCAAAAATTAACAGGTGGTGCCGGAGCTGGTACATATAATGTTGGTCTAGGTGTAACCACTGTTCCTCTCGTTGTTTGACTCTCGCGCTTTTGTTTCGTTGATAGGCACTACATCCTTTGTAGTTTGCCGTGTGATCTCCATTGCAGTTGGTGACACGACAAAAATGTTTTGTTCATACTAGGTATTCATACTTCGTATGATCTCGTTGTTCTAGTGAATTATAAGATAGAAACTAAACAAATAACGTATAAATGCAGTAATATGCGTATTAACTTTTTAATATGAAAAAATACCGAGTAGGTATTGCAAAATGCGATTGTTTTATGAGAGGCGAAATTTGTTTAGTTTCATTGTAGTTTGGTTTCAACTACTTTTGTTAAAATATGAATATCAATTAAAAATTCACATTGATTCTCATGAGCTCGAAACCGAACTACGATGAAACTAAAGGCGACGTTAAGATATCGAATATTATGATAACATATTAAATTCATGCTCTAGACCAATCACATTAACTAAATTAGAAAAACACGCCCCTATATGAGTTAAAATATAACTTAAGCAAATTTCGTCTCTTTTAAAACTTATTTGAATGTTTTGAATGCATTTTGATAAAGTTATGAGTCAGGACCAAACAAACGGGTTACTGTTTCTTAAAATATTGGTTAAATACTTGGCTAAACCTGAAAAGTCTGGAATAAAACGTCGGAAACAACCAACGAACGCTAGGAAAGAATTTATTTCAGTTTGATTGTTATAGGGATAAGGAAATTTTCATCAGCTGAAATCGAACATCTTTTAGATATCTCAAGTAATTACTATTAGGTATTTTAGCAACCTTGTGACTATATTACAAGCTATTTTGAACCGCTATTTTGTCGTTTAAAGAGTATCCGGTAATTTGCGGCTTTCAGCACGCCGCGATGAGGAAGAAAGCAGGTATCTGGTTCGTTTACGTTAGCAGGTCCTTCCATTTGTCCTAAAATTAAGAAACAATAATCATATTACTGCGGTATTGTTCATAGAAACAATGAAGCTATGAACTGCGTAATCGTAACTTACAAATACGATTATCAACTGCTTTGAAATCCAAAACAGCCTTTTTCACCTCGGGCCCAAGAAGAAAACCAACACCAAGATTGCCAAGGTCATCTTCACTGTAAAGCAATGTATTGCCTTGAGACACTTGCTTCCCATTTTTTGGCCATCCAGTTTCTTGGAGAGCAACGAAATGCAAGCGATATTTTTTCTTAGCTAATATGGTGCCATCATACGCGCCTGGTTTTCTTAGCAACTGCACGTTCTATACGTATTATAATTCTAAACCGCCTGTCCGTTAACATAATCGGGAGAGAGAGTCCACAGAAGTGTCCTTGTATTAAGTTTTTAACGAATATACACACACACACACATTTTGTGTCAAAATACTAAACATACCTACAGGCCCAACATTAATTTCGGTTGTGTGTCCTCGCGCGTAAAAATGTAAATTTTTTTTTTTTACAATAAAAGTGTGAAGCACAGAACTTTTTTGTTTGATTCGATACCATTCAAGTTTAGAATACAAATTTTTTTTTAATATTTGCATAAAAAAAAAAATTTTTTTGTTTCTTGTGATTTGGTTCTGGCAAGGTATACAAAAACAACAAAATTCTTATTTGTTGGTTGTGCGTCGAAACGTAAGACAACGTAAATAATTGGATTGAAAAAATTTAAAGACGGGAAGCTATATAAAAATGTTTCTTTTCTAAGTTGTTATTTTTAAAATTTACATTTTGTGCTTTTTTTGTGCTTTTATTTATATTTTGTTTTGTAAATTACAATTTTATTTGCATAACTTTTGTTTTGTGTGCTTTAATTTATAAATGATTGTATAATAGATTTGAGTTGAATTTATTAAAAAAAACAGGTAGATAGAGTTAACGGTTTAAAGCTTTAGATTATGTTAGTTGGTTAAGCTTTTTGTTTTTAGATATTTGTGCATATTACTGTAAAGTATATAGGATAAATTAAAGTTTAATATTTCTATATTGGCGCGATAAAGAGCTTTTGGTTTGGAGCTTTTAACTAGTAATCGGAAAAATATTTCTTGTTTTCTTCAATCTTCTTCAAGCTTCATAAACTACCAACTATGCTTATTACCGAAACTGTAAGATGTTGAACAATCAATTTGAAGTGTCAAAAACTTTAAAATAGTAAACAAAAACTTTAACCAATTGTTGTACTCCGTTTGTTTGTTTTGGACTTGTTTTGTGTAATTCCTGTGAGTTCTGTGGTTAAGCTAAATATAACCAAAACCATCCTTTATAAACTTAAACTTAGGTTTTCTCGTCTAGTTTTGTTCTTTCTTTTTAGTAATGTTTCTATATACTTTGGTGGATCAATAAATTGGCAAGAATTTTACTTCAACTGTACTTAAAACACCTTGAGACCATGGGGTCTTATATGACCCCATTCTTTATTTTTCAGTTTGCGCCTAAATTAAGACTAAATAAAATAACTAAAATACTTTAGATTAATTTTAATCATTTTCCTAAAGATGGCACCATAGCAACTATGGTATTCTCAATGTTTTATATTACCGTTATATTCATTTTATCAATTCAAAGTGTTTAGATTAGTGTTCGGGCAAATTTATTATAAATCAATTACATTTTTAATTTAATAACGGCAACTAGTGAAAAATTGTATTGCTTTATAGTAATATTTTATTTATTTAGTTTTTCATTTGGGGTCTTATTTGACCCCATCGGTTATATTCGATTACTTGTAATATAATTTTGTTTGAAGATATGGTATTGAGACAAAAAAGCTGTGTTTGAGGAAAGACTGGGTCTACGGATTATATTTGAATTACACTTATATGCTAGAAGCATATAGTTACGATGACTGGCGATGAGGTCTGGATAACAAAGACATCGCTTGTATTGCAGTCGATTTAAAACTATTTACTAAAGCCTAACCAAGAAATAGTTAGAGGTAGAGTATGTTAAAAGAAGACTTGCAAGCACCTACGTTGGCATAGATTCAAACAACTGATTTAAAAGAAATGTCAGAATACGAGCCTGAAACCAAAAAGTCGCATATACGGAAATGCTGAAAGTTGAATTAAATTACATCGATGAACAATCCGAAAAATTGAGCGCAATGGCTGGGCCATTCGTTTCCAAATTTAATGGGAATTGGTATTGTAACTAATTTCTTAGATAGAATGTCGTGATGTATTAATCGAGACATTGAGAAAGTGAAGAACAAAGTTGAACTCCAGAAGAAAACAATTTGTCCCAAGACATCGACTTCTGTGGACCACGGAATTGAATCTATAAGAACGTCACTAAAGATCGAAGTTTACTTAGGAGTGGATTTTTGGAAAAAATCTAATATTGTACCAGAGATTATTGATGGGGTGACGGAATACCCAAATGAATTTAAAACGACTAATAACCAACACGTTAAAACCACTGAACCACCGTTAATTACGTTAACCACAAAAATAGAACTTGAGCAAATCGTGGAAAATTTTTCATTCTTCAGTCATTTTTTTCCTTTTTTTAACACCAAATTGATGTTGGTAAATGTGATCCGATAATACAGCGTCACTACCCTACAAGGAGTAGACGTTGCAAGAAGAACCACAAAGTGAATTTAGACGGAAAAAGTATGAACGATGGAAGGCTTAAGTCTTAAGAGTACAGCAACTCAGTAATGAGTTCTCGTAACATATTTAAAGGAATCAGTGGACTTCACACCATATATTCAGACCTAGGTATTTTGCCATTCGGGACCAGAACGAAAACGTTTGATCGTTGTTTGATTAGTATGTCAAAGCAAAATTATGCCTGGTGAATGAAAATTTGCCACGGTGTGCCTTATTCTTAAAAAAGGGATGGTCTCACTTTTGACTTTGGGAGTCGAAAACCAAACATATGATCCCTTGTCACTCAACTGTATGGGAGTTGGATCATGAAGGATTAGTATGAAAGATGGTTAATGACATTCGAAAGAAGAATCATGTGTTGAATGAAGAATCATCGTCTCAAATCTGATGATGGCGACACTTACCGGGTTTTATTCAACCACACGATCAGGAATTCAATGAAAATTCTTGATCTCATTCATGAAATAAAACGACAGCAAATCCTCCACTGACAGACTAGGGATTAGCTAATAGCGGTAAGTGATTTTTTTTAGGTTAGCTGTAGTGTTACTATAGCGCGAATCGAGGTTTGTGTATGTGGTGCCATCGTACCTTATCATATCGAAAGTAAAACAAAAATGGTGAAGACCAAGTGCGCCATCTTATATAAATATATATATTTGTATATGAAAAAAGTGGTGAATTAGTTGATTTTCAATCTACCAACCGCTAGTAGTTAGGTTTTAGTATTTGCTAAATTAATTATTTATTTGGGTCGATTGGAAAACATCTATTATTTGACAATTTATGAGTATATTGTTTTAGGATTCAACATTTTGTATGAAAAAAACTTCTAAAAAACTATTATATTAATTTATAAAATAAACTAATAATATTAGTAATATCATATCACATTTAATAAAAGGGCGAAGCAATTAATAAATTTTAAACGAACTAAAGCTCGATTAGTGAAGTAATCTATCAATTATTTGAAAATTGTTTTTTTAAACGAGATTTATAAACGATATGTGGTGCCATCATACCGTATTATCTGAAAAGTATAATTGAATAGGGAAGTACAAGTGCTGCCATCTTATATAAGTATATTTAAGTATGAAAAAAGTGGTAAATTATTTGCAGTATTAGTTAAATCCTAGTGTGTCAACGCTTAAGGATTAGTCGTAGATTAGCTAAGCGCGTTTAACTAATCGCATTACGTAACCCCTTGTTTGTCAGCGGTATTAGCTGGCTTGATCACATTATGCGAGCTATTTCTAAACGGATGGTGCAGCATTTTTTTTTCTGAGAGGAGAGCCACCGCATTTGGCAGGCGCAGAGGTCGCTGTCGGTTACGATGATTCCTCGGGCTAGAGAACACTATAGTGGTCTTTTGACACTATAGTTTAACTTTCAGTCTTTGTATATTTTGTGAATTCCCTTAACCTTGAAACGAGGCTTTAGAGAGAGAGAGATAGAGATAGAGAGAGACAGCTTGCGAACATATTTTTCATATATGTAACTGCGTGGAGTAATATTATTTATTATTATGAAATTTTTTTTAGAACAACAATCACTTAGGAATATTTTATTAGTTTTTGAGCAAATTCGTATCGAAACGTTGTTATGTTACATTCAATCTATGTTATTTTTAATTAGATGGAATTAATTATATAAATCGTGTAATAACTGTATCCTGTTTCGAATAATTATATTTTTGTTTAGTTTAGTAATTGAAACAATTTTAATTTTATTAAATTGAATTTATTTGGAATTGCAATTAACATAATTAAATTAATTTTTTTAAATCAATGCTCATTGTAATTCTAATTAAAATAAACATTTAATTAAAAATTGATGTTTTTTTAGATGGATTTTTTAATATTTATTCATATCTATAGTATATATATTATAAACATGTTATATATATATATATATATATATATATATATATATATATATATATATATATATATATATATATATATATATATATATATATATATATATATATATAACATATTTATTGGTAACATATCTTGTGTAACTATCAAGCTATAGGTATTACTGTTGTTCCTAATAATTCTTCGATATGTCTAATTCTGGTCGAATTTCGGTGATACAATTCGTAATAAAGTTCTTTTCAGTACAAAGCTCATCCTGGGCAATCCTTTAGGTGAACTGCTTTTTTGTAGGAGAATACCAGATGTAGTTGAATTTCCTTCATCGACGCACAAACGAACAAATAAAACGAACAAATACTGAAGGAGAGTTGCGAGAGGAAATTATACCTTTAAGAACTTGTATACTGTCCCACTGCCGTTACAAATCTAAAGTGCATTGTTATGGTCGAGCGTATAGAAGAACATAAAACATACCGATCTGATCATCGATCGTATGACTAGGTGAACTTTTAGATGATTAGATACTTTAGATACACGTTAGATGATATTTTACCACTGGTCTTTGAACGTCATTTCGACACAGCTTGTTCTTAACAGCAAATATGGAAACGCGAGTACAGAAACTTTCACCATTAATGATTATCTTGCACTCAATCTGACCCTAACTTTGCATAGCTACCGCAAAATGTTGTTGGTATACAAACAGCAGTTCCTGCAGTCATAGAGCTTAATATTTTGCTAGCTAAATTGCTAAATTGCTAGCGAATGTCTACTTCTCTGAATTTAGCAGCCAGATTAGCACAATACCCTTTATTTTTGCATTCTGTTTTTTTGTGACCAAACTCATTACACGTAAAACATCGGATTATGGTACGATACCCCAGATCTTGGTCTATATTCCTACTAAAACTTGTCTATGCTGGCAGCACCACAAGGAATAACTTTGCTTGGATTAAAATCAACTGTGTCATCGATGCAATATTGAATAACAGCTGCATCTTTGATCTTTTACCAACATTTGCTAGTTCCATCAGTTCAAGTAGATCCGATAATTTTCATTTGTTTCCTAATCATGAGGCGAGTCACTAATGGATTATAGTGGTGTTCATAGTTTTGGAAAATTCCTTGATGAGAAAACTCTTTAGCTCATCACAAGATGTGATCAAACTCGCAGTTCGAAGAGTTTTCATTGCACTTCCACCTAACAACTTTTTTCGAGTAAGTTTTTCTTATTTAAAACACTTATGTGGAAAATTTTAAGAACGGCTGGATTCAGTAGAGGATAAGGAAACAAAGAATAGCAATGGTCTTCCAAATCTGAAAAGTTTCTACGATCAATTCCAGTGAAAGGTTGGACTGAAATAATTAAAGATTTTACTCAAAATGGCATAACTTTAATTTTCACAAAAAGGAAGTTATTGCCATTAGTAATCATTAAAATTATGTCTGTCATTGTTTATTATATATGACAGTTATATGACAGAAATAGGTCTTAAAAAGAACCAATGCAGTATTTAAACCAAGTTCAAATACGAGAGTATGCTGCTGTTGAGCACATGTTATAACCAATCAATTCCGAAGAATACTATATTGTAGTTTAATAGTTGAAAAATCCCTGGTTATGCCAGCCAAAAGAATATCAGTGGCTATTCACATGAAATGGCCAAACAATCCGTTACAGATGGCGCCCAAACATTGGCTATCCTATTTTTCTATTTATCCGTTATTTTTTTATTTTTTTCATTTTAGATTCAAATAAAATTTTTTTTTACGTTATTCACAACTGTCTTAATATTTTTTTTTTAATTGAATCAGTTGATTTATGTTTGTGACGTGTTCGACTTATAATTTTTCATTCATTGAATCATTTTCTTCATTAATTTTTTTTGATTATTTCTAGGTAAGACTTTTGATTTTTTTAATGTTAGCATATACTATCGGGTCTAGTCAAGTATCATATGAATGTTTCGTTTTACTTCCGCATCATCTTCCACTAATCTATAGACTATAATGTAGACTATGATGTTTGATAATTGTTAGTAAAGCAACACATTCGTTCTGCAGTGAATGATCCACGACAGATGCATCCGAACTATGTTTGTTCGTTGAATCATTATGTTAGTGTGGTACTTTTTCAATATTGTCCTTTAACTTCTTTCCTTCCTTCCTTCCTCAATTTGCCAAGGCTGGATCAACTTATGAACATATAAAACAAAAAAAACCAAACCGACAAATTATCTGTAAAAATTCTTGATCACCCTTACCAAAATCATCCTCACGCGTTTTGAATTGATTTATTTTCTTCATAAAAACCAAGGCAAATTGTTTTTATAATTTTTTTTGTGTGAATATAACTGTAATTTAATGTATTCTACCAACATATAAATACATTTTTTTCTTATTGGTGACATCAGGGTGCGTTTCCCAACAAAATTTTTTTTTATTTAAATTAATTTAATTTTACGTCTGTTGCTTTTTACCATGGATCCCGAACATTTAGAGTTGGATAAATTCCAGCTCGAATGTATCATTCGAGAATTAGAACTGCCTGACCCAATTAAAAATTAGAAATTACTAAAAAAACGGATTGAGTTAGAAAAAAGTCACCCCTTCTTAACTCCAAACAAGCCACATAATCAAGCAAAGAAAAATCGCCGGGCTGAATTCGAGAAAGTGTCTCTAAAATTAAACATTTTATACCATGATCTACAAGAGGCCATAAATGATGGGAAAATCGATGTTATTGCTAAACTACATTGATTCATTACAAGGAAGATGTAGTCGGTTGAAATACTCCAAAGTAGTTAGTGAAGAAGTGGTGCTTATTCTAGATAAAGTGAAACAATTAATCGACTTTGTTATTAAAGCATGTACTCAAAACGTAGCTCAGCTCAACGAAAGTCTGCAGGAACTTGATCAAATTAACCCTGATGAAGTAAGCGAGAATGCCAAGTCTCATGAATCAGATACTTCATCAGAGATTTCTAACAGAACCAAATCAACTCAACGAAATAATAGCACACTAGATCAAAATACTTCTTATTATGCAAGAAAATTTCAAAATCCTCTTTCAGATACCGATAAATTTCCTCCCCTGATGGAATCTTCCAAACCAGGACAAATGTTTAAAGTTTCAAATAAATAACTATCTAAATGGGATATTGTATATAATGGTAAATCTCAGGGAATCCATATTAAACCGTTTTTAACCAGAGTTGAACATATGGCGAGGTCGGAAAAAATTAGTACACAAAAGTTAGTAACCGATCTACATTACATCCTTAAATGTAATGCCAACGAGTGGTATTGGACCTTTATCGACCGCAGCCCCAATATTACATGGGAAAAGTTAAAAAGCGAGTTAAAAAGTTTAAAAAAAAGGCAGATGTCTGTTTTAACGCAAAGTAGCAATGATTCTCGTTTCTCATACCCAAATCACGCTCCCAAGCTGCGTCCAAAGGTTCCTTATTGAAACTTTCCGCGAGATACTAATGAGAATCGTCGTCCTTGTTCTGGTTGTGGTTCCAAAGGCTAACGCCAAGAGGAGTGTTTCAAATGTAATCCACTTTCGGAAAACTAGAGAGTGGGGGCAAGACACCCACATTTGTCAAACCCCCAGCGATCGAACAACAAACTCGTGGAATCTGCTTCGAACATCGATTTCGAACTAGCCAAACGACAAGTGTAAATAATTACCTTACTCAATCCAATATTTCACCACTTAATTTATAGCATTTAAAAAAAATACCTATCGCCTCAGGCAGGCAAATCGCATCAGACAATACTGGAAAGTCCTTAAAGTTAAAGAATAAGAAATTCTAAACAATATAATCAAAAAATTTCTGTTATCTGCTATTGCAAGCTTTGGGCATACTCATTTAGTAGACTCATACCATAGATGTGGGGTTTGCGAAACCCATAAAACAACGGCATTATGCAGTTTCACCTGCTGTGCAAGCGCAAATTTATACGGAGTTGGACCGTACGTTAGCGTTAGGCGTAATTGAAGAGAGCTGCAGTTCATGGAGTTCTCCTGTTACGTTGGTGCACCCTACGTTTAGATTGTAGACAACTACAAAAAAATTCAGTAACGAATGGTTGCGTTTTTATTTTTTTTATCACATAAAACGACCAAAACAATCCGTTACAATATATATATATATATATATATATATATATATATATATATATATATATATATATATATACATATATATATATATATATATATATATATATATATATATATATATATATATATATATATATATATATATATAAATATATATATATATATACGTATTTAATTAAAACCTTTTCCTTCCGTACCTATTGTTTGATGTAAACCTGCTTGTTTAGAGCTTTACCATACAGTCCAATCAATCAATCAATCAATGAATTTCTCAAAAGCCACTGAAAGTAAAAAAATCAGATATCAAAATTCGTATCGTAAACGTTTTTTGTTTTTCCTGACATCAAAAGCTACAGCTTCTGAAATGGTTTTTAATAAACTTAGAAAAGCTTAAAAATTTCCAAAATATTTTAATAATTTTAAAAGTATGATAGTAGTAGCAAAATTGAATCCAGTAAAATTCCTGATGGAATATGTATATTCCTTTATATTTTAAAAGCTTTTAATAAAGTGTAGTTAGGAAAATTGTCCATTTGATCCTACATTATATGTATACAATAGGTATTGGTGAGCAAATTATAAAAATTCTCGATCTAATTTAAATATTGTTCCAATTAAAGCTTTAAATTGAAAGCTCAACAAATCAATAAAACTGAGTTAAATTTTTTTCCAGTTATTAAATTTATTTCAATTCAATATTTCCCAATTGTGTTCATTTGTTTGTTTCATAACTTGCAAAATTGAAAATTTTCTACCATAAACTTTCTGGGACTTTTTGAGAAATTTAATTTTCTGTAGATTTATAGACAAAACTGCACAGTAGATAAATAAAATTCAATTAAAATTCAATGAAATGTTCGAACAATATTTAAATTAGTCAATTGAAATTTTATGTTTCACACTAGTAAAATATGGATATATAAGCTTATATGTGAGCTTTTCATATTCTTTAGTAAAATTCATCCAAAAGCAATAGTTCGATACGGGTACATATATGTAGGTCTTGACAATAGATACATAAATTATGCTGCTGAGTTTGTAAATTTAATAAAAAAAAAAAAATGTAGTTGTTTTTTTATTTATTATCTTGTGTATATAAAAAAAAACTCTTCGAAATCTATAGAACAACAACATTGTGTCTAAAAAAAATATTCGGGATCGTGTTAAATTTTCAAATTGGAAGCAAATGCTTTTGACATTTAATTTCATGTTGCCGATGATTTTTTACGATATTTTCGATTATAGAATTTAATTTTTTATTTTTTTTAACAACTGCTGCTGCTTTTATTTGATTTTCGTCTAGTTCACAGAAATCTATAGAGCAAAGTAAAAAAAAGATACATTAAATGTGAAAAACATGTGTTGAAAATCAGACACACAAATATGTCTCAATTTCGTGGAATATTGTTACAATCGTGTATAAGATAATTAGAAATCCGGAATTTACAAGATAATATCTTTAAGTGGTACATCGTCACAATTTGATTCGTCTTCATCGTCGGTATCATTGTCGTCAAATAATTTTAAATTCTTGGCATAGTACCATAATCCTCCGTCACCAAATAGTGAACCGAGTAACAAAAATGTTATTGCCGTCATGTTGAAATTAAATCGAAATGCTTCTTCGTCGTATCGCCAACAGTTACCCGTGCCCTCGCTCGCATTATTCCAAAAAATGCATGTTTGATCCATAATCCAACCGTAAATGATTGGCGACGGTATATACGCCAAATAACTAACGATCATAATCATTGCGGCAAGTGCAACAGTTTTATCGGCCGGGTCAACTGCACGCATTGCAAACAAATATATGTTTGGTTTTGTGGTACTCGCTATAAAACATGAAATGCTCATGACGAGCAAAAACAAATTCAAACTTTTCGAACAATCGACGGGGCATGCTCCAGAATAGGCCGTACCATTATTTACGATGCATGAACAATCCGTAAAATACATAGAACTACTGTTCGTCTCAACGTTTATACAGCCTGCATGGCATGGTGATACATACGTAACACCATCATCACCACAAATTGGATTAAATTTAACACTGTCACATTCGCAATCTGCGATGCAATTGTTTAATGCACTTTTGTCGTCTGAACAATCCAACAGCGTGTAAGTATAGATGAAACATGAGCTTACAACTGCAATTAATATATTAAGCATTGCAAGTCGTCTTGCACTCGGCTTAATTTGGAAGACTAGATACCCCGATAGAAGTGTTCCAGAAGCAGCGGCACCTTGAACAATTGTTCCAAATAGAAAACTTGATTCGGATGCTGAAACTTTATACTGCACTTCGATATATTTGGCCGTGAACATCCAAAAGGGCAGTCCACCGAGAAAACATCCCATTGTCGAGATTATGTTGAAGACGTAGATTTTATTTTTTAATATTCGTGCAAAGGTGGTCGGCATACTCGTTCCCGTGTCTTCGAGTATTAATTTTTCTTGAAGGTATTTTTCTTTCTTAAGCGTTTTCGGAAACCGTGATATGAGCGCCGAAAGAATAAGCATTACGCTACCAATGACTAACCAACCCATCCACCAGGCGCCGATCCAACGTGTATCCTTTTCAGTAATTGTTGGCGTTAAAAACGGTGCAATATATTGACTCAACGTTACAGTGGCCAAATTGAATCCCAACAATGGTGCTGCCGTTCGAAACGATTGTATAATACTTAAATAGATCGGCATTTTACTTTTCGACACATTATCGTCCATATACGAGATGCCTATACCTTCATGAACCGCACCAAATACACCGCCAAAAATTTGATTTGCATACAAATAAATTTGCGGGAAAAAATCAGCCACTTCTGTTTCACCAGTGACACGAGTTTCATTGAATCCATCGGCACGGCACAATAAATTATTTGGTCCATCATCAGACGAAGTATTTACCGATGTAGTACCAAATTCTTTAGTCAAAGCGAGTGCATCTTGTCCCGGTCCATAATATACGTGTAGCATAGCACATTGAAATGCACACACAGCCAAAATAAATATTATAAACGATAACCATTTGGGTCGATGGCGTGTCGCAACGTAATATCCCAAGAATGGTGCACAAATTGATCCCGCATCGAAACTGCCCAAAATGAAACCCGAATTTTGTGATGGTATATGAAAACGTTTTTCTAACGTACTAATTGTGGCATTCATGTATGCAAAATAGGTATAAAAAAGTAGAATACAGCAGCCATGGCAAAGCAGATAAAATTTTCCACTACGAAATCTGTCAAAAAAAGTATAAGATAAAAAAAATTTATGTAAATATGATCTTCTCAATATACTTACAATTCAAACTTATCTCGCGTTTCTAATTCAGAATTTTGGGTAACAATTTTGTATTCCTTATCGGATGACATTTTAACGTGGACTGTGATAAAATTTTTGTTGAATGGTCGGAAATCGTACTATTATGTTTGAAGATAAGACAACTCAGACGACATTTATTTAAATGCGGATTATAATAAATAAATGGTTTCAGCGCTAAAGAACTTTGTAGATGATTTACAGTCGTGAATTTTTTTGTAGTCAAGGCTGTTATGGACTTTATAGTGGATTTATATTTAGATACGCCTTAGTAAGTGTAACAAAAATAGAATTTCGTAATATGGAGGCAGTTCAATCATTGTGAATTATCAATGGAATGCCGACAGATGGATTTTAAATTGTGAACTTTGATTTATTAGCATTGGCTTTTCAATGGCAAAGTTTTTCGGACATGTCTGAGTTGTAATCGTGACCTCGTGTTTTTTTGTAAAATAAATTTTGAATAATAAATGTAACAGTTCTTTAAAAGTTGTTATATAAAAGTGTTGTATAATCTAGGGAACCATAAAGGAGGGGTGAGTAACTTAAAAAATTTTACTCGACTCCACAAACCCACAAAAAATGGAAGTTTTGAAGAAATTTTTATTCGCAGATTAAAGCAAAATATCCTTAGCGGTTTCACTCATCCGTTAATTATATGTTTGCCATAACACCGAGTACCAACAGGAGCGCTTATGGTACAGCAATGGTTCCAGTGTTCTCCACGAGATGGAGCGCCACATCATAAGAAAGACGAGATGACAAAACAAATCTCGTCCACTCCAATTTTAGACGTCAGTCGAGACACATCTCGAACATTACCATCACGATCATCATATCAACAACAACAACAATATTTAATTTATTTATTTAAGTTTGAGTTTTTATTTCCCTCTACTTGGAAAGTGAATTTATTCCTATAATTGGTGACCCCAACGTTTTCATTAGCACGCAACGCGCAGCCTTATTATTTGCTACAGTTTTTTGTTGTTGTTTGTGTCGTGTTATACAGTGCTACGTAATAGACAACATGTCTAATAGTGATGGTGAAACGAAAAAACAGGGAGTGGCTAATATCTCTGTCACTAGCATACGTCTCGCAGAATTCTGGATTACTAATCCGGAATCCTGGTTCAAGACGATAGAGATATTGTTCAACGCGAACAAAGTCACGAGTGGCAAACAAAAGTTCACACAAGTGATCAGTTGTTTGTCCCCCCAACAAGCGGTGATGATCGACGGCTTTCTGCAGGAACCTTCTGCAAACGATAGGTACTACTACCTAAAAACTGTCCTGATCGAATGGACAACGCTCTCAGACAGGAAGACAGGAAGAAGCTGGAAGCGCTGCTAGAGAAGACAGAGATGAGCGACCAACGTCCATCCGAAGTCTTACGGCAAATTAAGACACTGGCCACCGGCCGATTTAATGTGCCCCTTATCACCCAGATGTGGATCAAGTAACTACCCGAATTTATTCAGATAGCACTGATACCACAGCATAATAAGGAAGCAGACGCTTTGGCCAGCATAGCCGATCGGCTAGACGAAGCAATGCCATCCGCACACATGGTGGGCGCCGTTCACCACTTGTTACGTTCACGCGACACGGAGAAGGCTGACCATATGTGCTAACTACGCATTATGGGAATACTACAACAAGTAGTACGAGCACCCACGAGCAACTAGCTCGTTCGCTCAACAGACTCATCGCCAGACTAGATAAACTTGAACTTCGAGCATTTATTTCAACCAATAACTGGTGAACTCTACCTCGTTCTCCTTCCACTAGAAGGAGATCAAATTCGAAAAGACGCCAAGTCCGCCAGCAACCAGCTTGGTGTTATTACCATACAAAATTCGGACAACAAGCCGAAAATTGTATGTCACCGTGTGATTTCCCTAATCCACAGGTAAAAACAACCAGGAAACCACGTTTCCCTGATAAAAAGGTGATTTTGAGGAATAACAATTCCCCAAACTAGTAGGCCTATCGGTTGGCGCAGCTGACCATAGACCGAATTTCTGATAGACACTGGCGCTGACGAACGTGTCATTCTATATACAATATGTATAAACCACAAAACACGAGTCAACAACGACTTAGTTTAGCCGCCGCCAATGGTACCACCATTAATATCTACGGAAGCAAATTGTTGCAAGTAGATATTGGTCTAAGACGGAACTTTCCGCATGCATTCATGATCGCAAACGTGAATCGCCCTATCATTGGTGCCGACTTTCTTAATAAATACTGCTTGGGGATAGGAAGCTGATTGATCCAGCCACGCAACTGTCGATCAATGTGTCGCAGACACAAGCGAACACACCTTCGCCCAGGAACTTCCAGATTGACAACGGGTACGGCAAGTTATTAAAAAAGTTTCCTTCTTTAACAGCTCCGCCGAATTACAACGCACACGTTAAGCATAATGTAGTACACCACATAGTGACTACAGGAGATATACCGGTGTCCAGACCAAGAAGATTGGATCCGATCTGACACAAAGCGGCCACAACGGAATTCCAACACATGATACTACTGGGAATATGTCGGCCATCGGCATCACCAGTATCATGTCTACTTCACTTGGTCAAAGAGATGAACCAAGACTGGATACCATGTGGGGACTACCGCAAGTTAAATATGGTAACTATACCTGACCGTTACCCTATTCCCCACATCCAGAACTTCTCCATGCAGCTACATGATTGCAAGATATTCTAGAAGATCGACTTGATCCGACCTTATCATCTTATCCCAGTCGCACCTGAGGATATTCACAAGACGGCAATCACTACTCCATTTGGTTTATTTAAGTTTACTCGAATGTTATTTGGACTACGCAATGCCGCACAATCGTTTCAACGGTTCATCAACAAAACGTCAAGTCGATCGCTGATCGACTTTGTGTTTGTCTACATTGACGACATACTTGTAGCCTCAACTTCGGAGGAACAGCGCATGTTTTACCTGGAAACAGTGTTTCAGAAACTGTCTGAATACGAGGTGAGGATCAACAGTGCGAAATCGTGTTTTCAATGATAATAATGATAACGATTTCAATTTGGGATCACGAACGATAAATGAAATATTTTAAAGACCCTTTTTGCACATAAAAATAATGTTATCAGCACGAATCGAATAACAGCTTGAAGACCATTTACGGCCAAGACTTGTGTAAATAAACTTTCATCCCAAATAAGCTTAAGTTGCCTAATGAAGTTGCTTAAAGTGATATCAACCCAATTGGGCTGATGGACTTTTTGACGATTTAACACATGATAAATTTCGGAAATTTATTAGAAATTGATTTACTTGATTTTCCATTGACAAGTTTTGTTCGAGTGAAAATTTTTTAAAAGCATTCTTTACGGTTTGTACATGACGTTCCGCTAACCCACTTGACTGTGGGTGGTATGGAGGACTATGAGTAAGAATGATTTTTTGTTTATCACAAAATTTGCTAAAATCGTATGACCCGAAAGGGGGACCGTTATCTGTAACAATTTAAGACGGCAATCCGAAAATTGAAAAAAAATTTGACGCATGAATTGAATATCTACAAACTTGCTGTAAGAATCTACTAACAACAAATATGAATTACTTCCGAAGTGGAAGAAATCCAAATCGATACGTTCACACGGAAATTTGGTGGTTGGCCATGTGTTCCTTAGGTACATTTAAGGTTTTTTGACAAATTTCACATTTTGCGACAAATTTTTCTATTTCTTTGACTATTGATGGCCACCATTTTCATTTCCATTTTAACAATTCCGTTGTGACTTTGATGACATAAATTCAAAATTTTCTGCCGAAGGCTTATTGGAATTATTAATCGATTTCCATATAATACACACCCGTCATCGCAACTCAATACAGATTTTTTCATCTTATACGGTTTTACATCAACACTTATTGACTCTGGCCAACCATTTTTGATATATTCCAGAACTTCATTCAAAATTGTATCATGATCCATAGTTTCTTTTACTTGTTCGATGTCGTTTGGCATTTCAGAGGTTACATTAATTGAATTAATACTTATGTATTTTATGTTTGCACTATTTTTAATCGGCAATCGGGACAGACAATCAGCATTTGCCATTTTTGATCCTGGTGTTTGTATTATTTTATATTTATACATCGATAAAAAAAATTGACCATCGCTGCAATCGTGCTGCTGCGATACTTGGAATATTTTTTTTAGATGGAAATATTTCTCTCAAAGCTTGGTGATCGGTATAAATACTAAATTCTTTGCCATATATCTAAAGCCTCTATGTGAATCTGAGAATACTTTTTTTCAGCTGCCGAAAGCGTATAAGACGCAAACATTACAGGCTTTTCCTCATCATTATAGTAATGCGAGAGAACAGCGCCAATTCCATATGGACTTGCATCTGTGGATATTATTATCGGTTTATTTGGATCAAATAACTTCAAGACATTATTACTAATTATGAACATTTTTGCTGCCTGAAAAGACTTTTCTAACCGATCTGACCATTCGTATTTAGCACCCTTATTTATCAACGCCTAAAAATCCATTAATTTGCTAGACTAATTGGGGAGGAGCTTTCGATAGTAATTCAGTAATTCTAAAAAGGATTGCAACTCTTTGACATTTTTAGGTGCTGGAGCATCGACTATAGCCTGAACTTTTTTTGGATTTGGCTGAATGGTGTTATTTGACAGCAAATGACCTAAATATCCAACTTTTGTTTGAATGAAGCAACATTTCCCTAAATTAATTCTGACGTTGTGAAAGTTAAGACGGTCTAAAGTTTAAAATAAATTATTTCGTCATTCATCTAAAGATGAGCCTCCAATATATTGTCTAAATAGCAATACACATTTTTTAAATTGACTTGCAATCCCAAACGGAAGACGAGTGAATTGGAATAGACCACGATGGGTATTGATTGTTAGTAAATGTTGCGATGATTGAGAGACATCTAGTTGTTGGTATGCACCCGACAAGTCGAGCACACTTAAATATGAACAATTACTCAGACTCGGAAAAATATCCTCTATGGACGGAAGAGAATAATGTTGCATTGTTAATTTGACCGACAAACGATTTTCGCCACTTTGGTTGTATGACATCCAACCATGCTCGACCAAGTAACGCTTACAAAGGGTGCGACGTTTTTACGACTACCATTATTAAATCGAAGAGTTTATCATCAAATTTTACTTGAACTTGTATTTCCCCTATTATTACCAAATTCTGACCTGAAATAGTTGACAAACAATTAATACATTCCTTTAACTCTATTTTACTCATAAACTTATCTTTATATTCCTGATAGCTGATAATGCTTGATCCCGCTCTGGTATCGACATCCAACTGCTGTTCCGTCAATGACTTAATTGATTTTCACTGACGTAGATACACTATCGACGAATTTGATTATTTTGATCTGACCATTAATGCGTCTTTAAACATACTTTGGATGTGTGACCCTTTTTATTGCAACAAAAACAGACCCACTGTCGAGGTAGACAAGAGCGACTATCATGCAATCGTACACAACGATTGCAACTTCTTACTACATTGGTATTACCCACTTTCTTTGATGATATAGATGTAGATCGATGGCGCCCCATTGAGCTTGTACGCTGCTGGTTCCCCGTTGAAGTTGAAGGCCGACTATTATGGTTAACTTTATGCATCTCTAACGTTTTAATTTCTTGTTGCTGTGTAAGAGACATTGCAACTTCGATATACATTTATCACAATCAGAGTCATCATGACTTAATAAATTTTGTTGAATTTTTTCATCACAAAGGCCAACTATGAAACGATCCATTAAAGCATTCTCTAATGCCTTTCGTTTATCCTTAGCATCCCTCAAAAATTCTCCAAAACTACAGGATTCGGCTTGAGATCTTTAAGTGGTTCACTCGCTTCTTGAATATTTTTTTGGAATTTAAACCGTACTGTTCTTTTATTTACTCGTGGTGACTGATATGCTGTTAATTGGTCCATTATTTGAGCATATGTTTTTGTACTTGGTAAATGTAGAGCACACAACGACTTCAAAATTGTGTTGGTGTCTTGACCCATAAGCGTTATAAAGAGAGGGACTTTCAATGTTTCCTCGACTTAATTTACTATGAAAAACTGCTCAACACAATCTTTATACGCTACAAAATCATCACCAGGCACAAATGCTGTTATCGTTCCGATATAGGAACGGAAATTTTGCACCACATGTTCTGTCCCTTCACTCATTTTACAACTTGGTTATAAGTAATTTTTAACTGCACACTTTTAACTCTTTTAATTGTACTTTTGTATTACTTCTGAGCTTACGGTAATGAACCGCTTAAGTTTTTTTTTGTATTTATTTTTTTTTAAATGTTTTAAGACTAAAGACTTTTGACTTCCACCACCTTCTTATTATCTGCTACTCCCATATAATTAATTTAAGTTTTGTTTTTTTTTGGTTTATACTCGTCGCCACTAATTAGTATCTTTACAAATAATTAAGGTACTTTATCACAAGTATAAAGGTTATCATTTTTTTAATGTTTATTACTTTGATCTCGTTGACCATCGCTATACAACTGACTAGAAAACGATTACTTGTAGATTTATTATTATTATTAAACTACAGTTGCATTGTAAAAACCACAATGCGTTACATAAGATAATAAATCTAAATATATGACACATACATGTCATTCCTAATTGTAGAGCTTGCCGCTGGATATTCCACTATCTAGCGTCAGTTGAAGAAGGCAGCGAGGAGCTAGGAACGAAGCAGGAGTTGTACCATATACGTAACAATAGTAAGCTGGTATGTAAGCATGGGATCATTCGAATCAAATCTTCAATAAACATATTGAAATCGTCTATCATTGGAGTGAACTGTGATGTTCACTCTCCTGAATGTATACTGGTGATATATTTTTGTGATATCTGCACTGATTGCATATGATGTGACACGCATATGAGGTTTACGCACGTAATGGTGTGAAAGATAATTTTTTTAGTTCAATGGCCGTGACTGGTCCCTATATATGTTTAAGTGAAACATTCTAAGCATAAAAGCATTATAAGATTCGCGTAGCTCAGAGTTTTGATTTAACGTTGTCTCAGGTTTGAAGAATCGACCTAATTCTCTGTCAGTATGAAAATGACAATTGAACGACGAAATGTCCTTCTGTAGTCCTCGCATAATTATTAATAAAATGAATTAAACATTTAAAATAGTTCAGCGCCAATGAGCAAATTTTTTGTACTACCATGGTATGTTAGCCCATCCATTGACGTGCTAGATGTCGCTACTAGTATCATTTTAAATTAATCAAAATATTTTTATATAATCGCCTAAATGTCATATATTTATACTAAATGTTGATGATATTCTATCGACCCGACATCTGGAACATCAATGTGTAAACTGTTTTTTTCTTATGATGGTAGTACTATGTGTATTTATATTATGGTTAAACCTTCCTTTGACGACGGCGTTGCTATTAGTACTGGTATGTATCTATTAGCAGTGACAGCTGGCATGAGATATGCAAGTAAATTAATTAGATGCTCTCATTATGTAGCATCAAGTAAAATTTCAGTTCGTGGAACAGTCAATTGCCTTAGTCAACCAGATAGAAAGCAGGGTTAAATTGTGCCTATAGTCACAAACACAGCAAATTTTTTTGACTATCAAGAATGCTTATGGTTTGGTTTGCCTCTCATTAATATTTTGCCAGGACATCTCAACAATACAAGATTTATTTCGATCTTTGATTTAAAGGCACCTTTTTGGCCAATTCCATTAGGTGAAAAGTCAAGGAATAAGACTATTTTTATAGTTTCTGGATGACCTTTATAATTGTTCACCATCATGCATTTTAGTCTGTTTAATGTACGTTAGACGTAAATTTTGCACTAAGTTGAACCTTACGGCTCAACCTTAAGGTATGATGATCTCCTGATATCAGTGGCGGCATTTAACGAGGATATGAACATTTTAAGCAAAGAAGCCATATTGTTGAAAAAAACTTGGCTACTAGTAAACGTTTGCAAGAATAAGTTTCTCATAAAAGAATCCGCTTGTTTAGGTATATCCTCGGGTATGGTGGTCTTAAGTTAAATTCCGCTAAAGTATTCTAAGCTTTTATTCTATTCTTAAAACCGTTCGAGTTCACTGAGAAGATTTCTAATAGATTCTCCGGAACTTAAATATTATGATAACTCCTCCAGTTCTCTTTTTAAAAATTTTAAGAATAAAAATTGTCCTTTCTCCCCATCTGCCCTTTGTAATTCTATTTATTCTCAGAAATTTGTATATAGAGTCAAGTTGTCAACGCTTTACATTATAAACTTTATCAAAACCTCCTCAATTGACACTGGTGGAATTAGTTCTTCCTTGCCTTTTTGTTTGATGATTCTCACATAATAAGGCTGTTGTGGAAAAAAAGTAGAGAATATTTTCCAAAAATTCTGGCACGACGGGTATGACGGGCTATTATATATGGCTTTGCCCAAGTATCTCGGCTTCTCTCTTTACCCAATTGTTGAAATAATCGATTTTGCTTTAATGGAGTGCTTAAGTACTGAGCGAGTAGGACATTATTGTTGCCGTAGCTTGTAATTCATGTCGGGCCTTGCACGTTAATACAAGCTGTTTCTTTGGTCCAGCAGTATATTGGAACCTTCTAGCTTTTTATTGAAATTTCGAAGCATCCCTGAATCATAAGCTGTTAAAATATAATCTGTCCCTTGAAACACCTGTTTTCCAGCAGTTACTGATAAAACCCTATCTTTCAATTAGAAAGTAAACAACTTTTGGTCAAAACTTTTATGTTTTCAGCCAATAAATTTCCGTTTTTTATCAAACTCTTATTGGGTTTTCCAATAAGGAAGGTTGTTCCATTGGGACGCAGGTCTTGCGCAGCTTCACAGTGATTAGGATTTATTTGGATCAACCTTTTCGTCTCCGTTGCATTTGCTGCGTCTTCTGATATATTGGACACTTAAAACTACAAGTGAAATGTCTGTTCTCACCAATGGCTTTTTCACGAAAAAGCATGTAAATCAGAGGCATTTGAATCATTTTAAAGGCTCGTTTATTTTTCGAATTCCGCAAATCACCCAACTAATCCTTATTTTTACTTTGGATATGACATACTCTGAGTCCCCAATAGAAAGGTTATAGGGTTTTAATAGAGGCAATACTTTTGTTTTCTTCCAACAGAGATTCGAGACACTGAAGTACTTCGACCCGTGTATAGCATAGTGGTCAGTTTCAAACGGTCCCCGATGGTAACGAACGGATCTTTAAGTTTATATCCTATAAACTGGTATCCAATATGAACGTCAATCTTGTTCCTATTTGTCAGATTTTTAGTGACTTCTGTACTGGAAATGCTAGTTTCACTACGGTCGACATTATACCCACCTTGCAGATCGACCTTTCTACCTTTTTATTTCAAGATCCAGACTATCTGACACAAATTGGCTGGATTAAGTTGTTTAAAGATGTCGATCACAATTTACAAAATCCGTCTTCCTTGGAGGATCTCAGGATCTTATTGAGCAGGCTTACAACTCTCTCACATCAGCACACTTAAGCGGCAGTAAAACCCTTGATCGACTTCAGCTACCGTTTTACTAGCCGCAAATGGCAAACAATGTTTTGCCATTTGCGGCAAAACAATGTTTTGCTAGCTGATTTAACTGTAATACAATGCTATTGGGGCACCTGGGGTGCCTACAAGCGCTTTTAAGAAACTGTTTGTTGATTTTTTGAACGCTAAAATGACCGCTCTGTGGAAGGTATTGAAAACTTCAATTATCAGTGCCACCCAGGCGACTCTAGTTAATGTAAAAATTAAACCAAAAATTATTTGCTGCATCATTGCATTAGACCAATTTCTAATGCCGTTGGAAATTTTTGTATTAACATCGATGTGGTATTCGATACTTTGAAAGAACCGTTCTCTGATTTATTGTCAAATACAGACTATGGAAATCCACTATTTAGCGGTAAGCCAAAAGCCTTTTCAAGAACTAACGTCTTCTCAAAATGTGTTAAATTAAAATATCATTTATTTTAAACATTTTACTTCCGCTAAGCAGAAGTAATAATCTAATAGTAACGTTAAAAACCTTGAGTTTTTCACCTTGCCAAATCCATTATTTTTTTTTATTTCTAGGAATCCGATCAAATTGAAATTATTGCGGAAATTATGTCAGCAACGGGTAAATAAATAAAACAGAAAATTTCCTATACAGTCGTAGTTTTTCCAATTAACAACATAACAACAAAAGCACATAAAGCACAACAAATTATGAATTTAATTATTTATGAAATGAAAAAAAAAAAAACATAAGAAAATCACAACGGAAAAATGGAACATAATTTCCCGTCTGCTACCATCGTCGTTTTTTTTTTAATGTACTTACCAAGTAATTTAATTTTTCCGTAGTCAATTTTTAACTAAATTTCCGGTGAAAATGGTTTTGTCCGCTAAAGGAAATGTTAATTGCATGCGGTCATATACAGATGGCACCAGCAAATAGAGATAATATGTGTGCGAGGTACGTGTAATAAATAAAAAAATGTATTCGAATATCACACCAAATTTACATCATGTTTTAGGGTGAAAAGCTTACATCCCATAATTTTTAATTTTTTTTATATTTTTTATTTATTTGTTCAATAAAAAAACAAGGTAAAAAATTTAATTAAATCCATTTTTATGAGTTTACATAATTTTAATATATTTTCAGATTTAAAAAAATTGAAAATGAAACTTTTTCGTTTTTTTTTTTTTTTTATAACACGAAAATTGTTTTCGACTGATATTGTTTTCGTAAATAAGTTTAAAACTTTCAAAAGCTTTTAATTATATTTTTATTTTATTATTTTGTTGTTGTTTTTGTAAAAATACGATATAAATTTAATTCAATGGAAGTATTATTGAGTTATTATTACAAAACTTTAAAATAGAAATGAAAAATTTTCAATAATAATTGAATTTGGTTTGTTTGGAAAAAGGGAAAATTTTATGGAAAAAATAATCAAATTTTGATTAAGGATTTTATTAAATTTGGTGGTTTGCTTGTGTGTATCATATGATTATATGTTATTCCGTGTAGCAAAAACAATTTCGAAAAATTAAACTGTTTGGTATTTGATTTGTAAAACAATTTCCGAGTAATGAAATGAAATAATTGGTTAATTTAAACCAACTGAAGCTTTTAAAAATTGTTGAACTTTTAAAATTAATTAGAGATACAGCCCTGATTTTTGAGTTATTAAACCAAATTACTTTTTCTCACGTCACACTTGTAAGCATAGCAGAATGATCTGAATCTTGTAAGTGCTTTTATGGTCTCTTTAGTCGGACGCCTCTTCTAACTTCTAAATTAGCTTATAACCTTAGAACTCGACCGTACTTCATCGTAATCTAGCCAGTGAAATAGTGGTACCATTGTGAAGAATGAAACCTTAATCAAAAGCTCTCGACATCAGTCCGATTGTGATGAATACTTTAATCCAAAGGCTTTGGCATCAGTATAAATATTATTATTATTATTATCTTTATTTCAAATATAATCCATAAAAAATTAAAAGAAGTTAACAATACAATATAAATTTGAAATAAAGTACAGCTCCTATAGACATTATGTCTGTAGTGGAGCAATTGCAAAATAGAACTATAATAAAATATAATATTCTTTGGTTACATTAAAAAGAGATCAACAAAATAATCTCGTTGCAACACCAGTCAAAGCACCTACTTTAACTGCCTTATTTTGATAGCAGCGATTCACCTGCTCCTTCAGTGCGTTGAAGGTGAATGTTTTGCCAACTCTAGCGCCACCAGTGACAAACATTCTGATGCCGATTTCACTTCCAATCATCTGCGAACGAATACTACTTAAGTCATTCCTTGCTCTGACTTCTTTGATTTCTTCTTTCTCATGTTCTGCTTCAACGATTTCATCAGTATTAGAAACAAGATTGAATGCGTGAGCTTGATTAAATGCCGACTCAAGCTGTTGGTCACGAGCATGATGAACATCCAAATCATAATTTCTTTGCCTCACCTACTCTTCAAGAACAAGAAAGGCTTCACGAGCGTTATTTTGCTCATCTATTAACTCATTCTCATGGTAATAGGGCACATATTGAAGTAGAAGACTGTAGAAATAGTTCTCTTCATCTGTGTGCATCATAAAGTACGGCACTCGCACAACAGCAGGAACATTTCTGTTAATCATTCTTATGTTATCACCAAAAATGATAAGACGTTTTCTTCTTGGCTGCTCTTGCTCTTCTTCTTCTCCTTCGGCGTCAACACTCTCCTCATTATCTACATTCTTCTTTGTATAATAAGGATTAAACTGCTTTGCAAACTCAAGCAAAATCATTTTAGGATAGTCGAACCGTTGTACTTGTTGACGAGGGCGCTTTTCATATCGCTCGAAGATGTTCGAGCAAAATCCGGTTGCCTGATTTCCTTCGAATCTGAGCATATGGTCAGCTTTGCTCAGGTTTTTGCGTATTCAAGAAAATGCATTTTCTTGAACTTGATCGAAGAGGTAGATGGCAAAGGCGATAAGCACATTCGGAAGCAGAAACTTTTTGCTCTTTCAAAATTTTGATGCAAGATTTGAAAATCATTCGAGCTCTGTTAGTTTCTTCATTTCTTACTTGTCGAATGGCTTGAGCTATACTCTCATTTACATCCGTTGGCTCAGTCTTTGAAATGTACTTTGCAATATAATGAGCGATGGCTTTGTTTGAGCCACATGGTTGAATATCCATGTTACCATCCCAAAACTCGAGGATCTTCCGATTATAGTTACTAATGAACTTTTCGCTCGAGGATCGCTTCAGGGTACAGAATCATCCACCATTTCGGATGAACCCGTCCAAATGCGAAGAAACGACCCGAGTTTGCTGGCATGGTTGCCGAGGGAAAGCGAAACGACATGTCTCAGAGTAATTCTTATGACATGTATGCGTATGGCGATGAATTTGATTTCACGTTACAAACGCTCGCAAGTATGGATCATCTTCTTCAGATGGCAAGCGACAGGAGACAACCTTATCAATTAGCTTCTGGCGTCTCCTTCTGGCGTCTCAAAAGATGGAGCATTTTCAATCCAAACAACAAGGTGCAAATGTGGGCATGGACTCGTCGTTGAAAGTGGCGACTTAGCACAACAGGATAAAATTCAATTAGTCATTGTGTTTCATGAACGCCAATTGAACTCGGATCTGTATCTGGTCAATGAGCAATGCCTTTCGCATATAAAGCCAGTTGATATCATTGGAGCTCAAAGTACTGAACCAGGTTGGTGGACTAAGACAACGAATGAATGCAATCAATTCATTATGTGCGTTGTCCCAATATGATGCTGATCCTCGCCAATTTCTTAAATGCAAGTGAAGATGTTTGACAGCAGCACCATGTTGTCTTTGTATTTTCTTTCCTATCAATCGTTGATTGAACTCTTGAGTATTCAACCATCGATGTTGTGTAGAATAAAAATCCTTTCTTTTAAATGCGAGTATCACTACCGGGAATTCGCTGCTGGTAATAATCCAATGGCGTGATCCTAACTTCTCGATCTTCATTTAGAACATTATTATATTATCTTCATTTAGACCATGACTGTGCGAGAACAATTCGAAGACACTCTTCGGCTGTATCGCACTGGATTACGCATGCCTTTCCATTGGCAACACCGGAAGTACCTTTTGGACCACACGAATGCGAGTCGGTAAAGTAGTACTTTCCATCAGTGACCATAAGACCGAAAGGTTTACTTTCAGTAATGAGAACGCCACTATTGAAATATACAATCAGCTTATAGATGGCGGCTCACAGAGTAAAGAAGCCTATTTCATCATTTTCTGGATCATTCAGTAAACCATTGTATGCCTGATCATCGTATTCGAGAGCAAAGTTATTATCAAACTTCAATATGTCATCCTTGACTACGTCGAGGTAACTACGTCACATTTTTGATATCTAAGTAGTCATTATCATCAATGGCATAAGCGCCAGGTCGAGCTTCAGTTTCAAAATGAACTAGAACATATAAACTGTCAGCTTCAGTCATGTTCTTGTTCAGAACGTAAGTACCTCATTTACTTGGTTGGAGAACTGTAGCACGGATTAAATTGCCTACAACCAAGGCAAAACATTGATGACTGACTGATATTGGGTCGAAAACATTCATATAGCCTTGATGCCATTCAGCGCGCACGATTCGAGACAAGTCGTTAATTGGCAAGTAGGAACTACGACGCTCAGCAGCATTGTCATCGTTATTTGAACAACTCGAATCCTGAGTTTCCAGATGCGTTATGATCCACTCGTACGCCTTTGTACAGTGGATTGTTCGTAACAAGCCAGTCAAGTGCCTTGTATATACGCTCAGGTAAAATGCTGTAGTCACGAGACATATTTAAATTCTCCAGAGACTCGGCAACTACAACAATGCCAGTATCGGTGCTCGATCGAGGAAGCATTTCGGGCACCTTTTCGCTAACCTCGAAAATGTCGAGAGCAAACAATGTGGCATGGCCTTTAAAGCCAAACTGTCCAAATTTCCCTGGAAACTTGATTACATTCACATAAGGGATTACGCGCTGAAGAAGTCGTTGTTATGGCTCAGTAAGGACAGCAATTTAATCGGGAATTTTACCTGGATCCAAATTGTTTCAATACGCTCGACCTTATTAGCTCTCAGGCAGGTATGACTTTTCAGACACCAATTTAAACTTTCTTACCTGGTTAGGGTAGAATATTTTTTGGCAGATTTCATAAGTATTATCGCAAAAAGTGTTAATGGCTTTGTAGAAAACAACCGCCTGCGCTGAACGTTCTGCATAAGTATCACGAAGATTTTGAAGCCTTTCTGCATGCTCTGCGTGAGTTTCGATCGATCTTGCTAGTGTATGCTTTTGAGCATCACTAGCAAGGCGAGAATGGCGGGTGTCGTCTGATTCGATCGCTCTTGCTAGTGCATGACGCTGAGCATCACTAGTAAGGCTCATATTTGAGCTGCTCGGACTCTTTTATTTTCGAGGCGAGAATTTCGTATTTCTGCCGTCTCAATCGCTCTGGTTTGGGAATGTCGTAGCGAATCACCAATAAGGCGAGAATTTCTCTTATCAGCTGTCTCGATTGCTCTTTCTGCAGCCATTCACTCCATATTTTTTGTGCGCTCTACGTTTCGCTGTTCTTCTGATCATCTTGGCGTTTACGCCGCTTGGCTAATATTATGGATTTAATAACGACATCCTCTTTCTGCTGCTTCTCTCCTCGCTTCCATTTCTCCTTCTCCAATCGTCGATTTTGCTGAGTCGCAGTCTCGTTGGCCATTTTAACACTCATTTTACAATGTTTCTCTTTTTACTACTTACACTTTTATTTTATTTTCTTATATCTGTCTTTTTCCTCTATCTTTATTATTATTATTGGTGTTGTTGCTATTTTTTCTCTCGACTTCTTCCTTCACCATATAATTAATGTTTTTTATTTTTTATTTTTTCACTTCACTCGCTCAGAACAAAACAAAAAATCAACATTTCACTGAAAATGTTTTAGACATGATTTGTCTGGGTTCCTTTTCTCGTAGTAAATTCAAAAAATCGTAACAAGGTGTTTACATAAATGTATAAGATTAACATTTATCTAAATTTATTCAGCGTGTAGATGGCTAAACGTATTAAAAGATTGCATTGTCATCCAGTTCTGAGCTATTCTGAAAATTTCAGAGCTCTAGCTAATCGAGAAGTCAGTTAAAAATCGATTTCAAGATTTGTACTGCACAGACCCACAGACAGACAAGAAAGCAACTTAATAAAAATATCGTAATAAGCAAATCGCTAAAAAATAACTAGTATAATGCTAGTATACTACTATAATATACAACAATAGCGTTGTATTTTTCAACGTTAGAAAAATTAAGTACGGAAAAATAATAATAAATAGAACTGTCAAAATAATGTAAATAAACAATCCTATTAATAGGAAAAATATCGTTGAACGACTGAATTCGTTGAAAGCGATTTGTGTTTTCGCATTTGTACCAAAATATTGTTCTTAGTTTAAGTTGAGATTAGTTTAACAATATAGAAATCATTTAACAATGACTTAAATTTGTTTTTATTTGATAAAAAATAGGTTAAGTAGTTCTAAAAATGTCTCTTACAAACGCGGATTGTGACGTTTACGACATATATAAGTTAAACTTTTTGTATTAACTTTTATTAAAAAAAACAATTTATGATTTTTTTATTTTCTTATTAATTTTATTATTTATTAATTAATTTATTTATTTAATTATCTAACACAATTCGTTATTTATGTTATTTATACTTAAACATTTTTATTAATTTTCACAATGGTAATATTTGATTAACAATAAACTTAACTGCTAGAATTCGGGATTACAACTAACTTAAAATTAATTACTTATTCTATACGAGTCATGCACTTCTAAATGAAATGTGCTTGCTTGCAAAACGAGCGATGTAAGGTGCGCGTGTTATTATTGTGCACGTGTTATTATTGCACGCGTGGTATTATTATGTCATATTGCAAGTGTACATAACATAAATACAACAATGGTATGTTAGCTCATTGACGTGCTAGATGTCGCTACTGGTATCGTTTTAAAATAATCAAGAAATTTTTATATGTATAATCGCCTAAATGTCATATATTTTTTCTAAATTTTATTATATTCTATCGACCCGACATCTGGAACATCAATGGGTAAACTGTTTTTATCTTATGATGGTATAGTATTATATGTATTTATGTTATGAACTGTAGCAATATGATCCATTGCAGAAATGGAAACCTCGTTTTTAATGTGATAACTTATACTATAGTTTAGTTTTAAAAGCAATCTTTTTTAGGACCACCCAAGTAAAAATTAAGTAAAATATGAATAATATCTCTGGAAAATATACATAAAAGCTGTCTTGTTATTAAGGGTATTAGTTATTACTGAAAGCTTTCATCAAAGCTAATCATTATAATACAACAAATTTTCACAAAAAAAAACATAAACGTAGGATGATAGGGTTAAAAAGCCTATTTCTAAAAAACTAAAAGTTATTCCAAGAGATAAAAACTAATTTCGAAAGTATTTTAAATGACAAAAAATTTTCTTAATTTTTCCTGTATTTTTAGTTAGCATTACACAAATAGTTGAAGGAAAATCAAACTTTTCTAATTTATGTATAGGAATATAATATGGGATCTTGTCTAAATACAAATCTTTTTTTTTTCCTTTTAACTTTATCTGATTGAACTGATTAAAATATACGATAAACTTTTAAACAAACAAAAGAAAAATTAATCTTAGTTTTCGTGTTTAGGTACTGTATATATATATATATATATAGATAGGAAAATGATAGAAAAATGGAGAGAATTCAAGAGTAATAAAATGTTTTAACTTTGATTTATGACTATTAGCAGGGGCTTTATTAGGTATACAAAAAAAGTTTGAGCTTAAAAGTTTTTTTTTCCTGTTTTTCGTTTGAATAATCCATGGCAAGACATATTGCATGACATTTATTCTTGTTCTTAATATACAGGAAAAAAAATGTTTTAAAGGTGATATAATTCTACATAGCATAAGCCAAATCGCATAAGCCAATTTGTGTTATTACAAGTCCTTGAAATCAAGTGAAAAATTATTTTGGTAATGACAATGCGATGAACTAGTCTATATGATGTTCTTGATTATACGTTATATAATAAGTTAAACATGTAAGATTGATTAAAATGACAAATTGGAAGTCTGGGGATGAAAATGGTAAAAGAAACGGTGGCAGGAGATGGAAGCGGAAGGACGAAACTTAACTGGCGTCAATATTAAAAATGTAGGGATGAAGATAATTGCCATGAGACAGATGAAGAAAGACGACTTTATCATTTAATTAAAATGTGGTACGTTTCGAGTAGTCATTGATTGTTGGAAAAGTAGTAGGAGTTAAGGCGGTATATCAAAAGGTATTGGCATTAATTCATATAGGGTTTCTATACGAAAAAAAGGTTGGCATAATGTCGATAAGGTATTCATCGTATTTCTGAGGTCAACAGATTCGGACACAATGTATGCAACGGTAAAACTGCCAAACTAATAGGAAACCGGCTGGTGTAGAAAATGTTTCAGGATCGATTTGAGAATCTGGGTTGGCCAGATACAAATGCAAAGTAATGACCATTGCTGCTATAAGTGCTAGAAGAGTAAGAATACAGATATAACTTGCATACAGCCCGACCACAGTGTCCTTTGCTGCAGCTGCGATACATGAGTATTACCTAAAAATGCGGTTGATTCAACGTAGTATGCATCTGGTTACTGCCGCTAATAGGTAGCTGAGATCATTGTGAACCAAACTAATGAAAAATACAAGGATTAAATTCAAAAGAGAGCCGTACCAATAGTAATTATCGGAGTAGCGGTCCTCGTCGCGTACACAAGACCAGATACCGAGTGCTCCTAATCAAGAATGTTGGTACCATTGGAAATTCGGCCAAAAGTCTCGTAAATATCGAAGTCCATATCGACATAGAACACCTACTGAAACCAGTACAAAACCATGAATCGAACGGATCGTTGACACGAGTTTTGCCGATTTTCAACCCTCTCATGTCAACATATTCAGACTATCCGTTACAGACAAAAATCGGCTATTAAATATCTCATAGACACAGGCGCTGACATACCGGTATTGCCACCTATACTGAACGAAAAAAGGATTCCAACCGACTATAAACTGTTTGTGGCGAACAACAATTAATGTCTATGACAAAAAGCGAATTAAAGTGGACCTCAATTTAAGATGAAATTTTGAGTGGGAATTTATTGTTGCGGACGTCAACAAGCCTATTATTAGATTTTATATGCAATTTCGATTTGCTCATCGGATTGAAGGGAAGTCGTCTAGTTGATGGGATTACAAGATTGTCGACAGTTTGTGGTCCCCAAAAAGTCAAAGTGGCAGAAATTAAGACATTTATATCTATTAGCCGAATTTGCGGACATCACAAAAATGGGTACACCGTCACTAAACAACAATGGTTTAAACATTGTACACCGTATCGAAACAACTGGGCAGCCAACGTTCGCTCGACCACGAAGGTTGGATCCGGACAAATTAGCCGCTGCAAAGGAAGAATTCGAATATTTGATGAAAATGGGAATTGGCCGATTAAGAGGCTTGCAATTTGTTTTCCCATATCTGGACGATATTTTAATTGCATCCGAAGGCATCATTGAACATGAACAACATTTAAGACTAGTATTCAAGCGGCTTCGCAAATATCGGCTAACGATCAATGTAGCTAAATGTGAATTAGCTGTGGCCAAATTACAATTCCTAGGACATATCATTTCGAAAAACGGGATTTCTCCCCTTCCTAGTAAAGTTGATGTCATTAAAAACTATAGTAAACCTGTATTAGTGAAAGAATTAAAAACTTTCTTAGCGATGATAAATTATTATCGTAAATTTATACCGAATGCCATGAATTCGCAAATGAAACTTCATTCGATGATCAAGGGCAATATCAAAAATGACAAAACTGTATTGATCGACGAAACAACCGAAGCATTCGAAAGATGCAAACAAGAACTCGCTGCGGTTACTTCATTAGCGTTTCCAAAGATGCATGCTGAAATATCTCTAAACATACACGCATAAAATTTCGCAGTTGGAGCAGTATTGCATCAGGTCGTCGATAGAAGCTTCGAACCATTAGGCTATTTTACAAAAAAGTTGATAGTTGCGCAACAAAGGTACAATACCTACGACCGGGAACTTTTCGCGATGTCAAGCATTTTCGTTTTATGCTGGAAGGAAGAATAAGTCAAATCTATACGGATCACAAACCGCTGGTCTTTGCATATCAGTACATCATTTACATTTTGTGAGCCAATTCACAACCGACATCAGTTATGTTAGCGGCCGCGATAATCAAACAGCTGATCTCCTGTCAGGACTCCAGCTTATTGAGAGGTTTGATTACGATTAATTGTCAAGGGAACAAGGAACAGATGACGAATTTACCCAAATACGTGAAGGTAATATTTAAACAATTCTTTATTCCAGATAGCAACCGAATGCTCTGGTGCGATACGTCAACATCTATAATTCGACCTTACATATCTCCCAAATTTCAACGCTATATCATATCTTTAACTCATAATGTTTCGCATCCAGGAATCAGAACGACTATTAAGCTATAGTATCCGATCGATATGTATGGCCAAATATGCACAAGGATGTCACGAGTTATGTACGCGGATGTATACAGTGTCAGAGATCAAAAATTAATCGTCATAATAAAACAGCGGTTCTCAATATAAACTACCAGATCGACAGTTTAGTCACATCAACATGGATCTCATTGGTCCTTTACCATTACAACAAGGATACCGATATTGTTTAACGAATATAGATCGCTTTACTTGCTGATCAGAAGCGATTCCGCTAACTGATATGACCGCTGAATCGGTTGCAAGAAGTTTAGTAACCGGTTGGATTGCTCGTTTCGGATGTCCAGAATACATCGCAATTGACCAAGGGAGACAATTTGAGTTTTTTTTTGATGAGGGAAATCTATAAAATCATCGGAACGGACCGTTTTTGAACTACACCATATCATCCGCAATCGAACGGGTCGCAATCGAACGGATGCCAGCCGAATTAGTCTATGGCACTACATTACGGATACCAGGTAAATTCTACGATATTAATAAATCAATGGATACTCAGAGCGAGGTACTGAAAAATCTGCGAGAATCAATGGCAAACGTAAATCCGATGAACACGTCATTTCATATTAAGCCAACGTCTTACATAAACAAGGAGTTGAGCTCATGTAGTCACGTCTTCGTACACACCGATGCTATCAGTGTGGCCTTAACGTCACCTTATGAAGGACCTTTTGAAGTACTAAAAAGAAGTCACAAATATTACACAATTCAGATGGGTCATCGCATTGTTAACTTATCCATTGATCGGCTTAAAACGGCTTTTATTTGGAATGAAGATACAGCGGATGTTCCACCGAAAGTAACTAACACAACGACAGACCATCCACAGACTTTAGTAAAAAACGATCGACCCCATCGAAGCGCTCAAATACTACATCGCTATCGTTGAAGGGGAAGTACTGTGATGCTCATGTTTTAATTCCTACAATCTTTTTCTGGGGCCAAAGCTCACCCAACTCTTTCTCGGTTATTTTAACGTCCTTACTTTACACGCCAATGAGAGCCAAATCGCACGAATACAGGTTCGCGATTTTTGAATATCCATCTGCGTAATGCATTGCACCATGCCAGCCTGTACTGACATGGACGATCGTTCGGCCCATAGACTCTGCACTCCAACAGGGGGCACAGTTGTGTTCATCGTCATCACCGATTGTAATCAGGTGATGAAAAATCCCTTTTGCAACCCTCTCCGTTGGGATTCGAACCCGGTACCTCACACCGCAGCTTTAACCACTGCGCCAATTGCTCGGTTAACACATTTGTTATTTATTACTTTATACCGTCGAGTAGAACAAATACACTACACACACACACATATATATATATATATATATATATATATATATATATATATATATATATATATATATATATATATATATATATATATTTAAATATATTTAAATATATGTGTATGTGTATGTGTATGTTTTTATTAATTATTATATTTATTACAGGTTGCAAATAAAATAAAATTATTATATTATGTTCAATCAACAAGTACTTATAAGTCATTATAATTTTATTAATGAAATTTAAAATTGTTTAATTAATTATATTGTGAGATAAAAATATAAAAAATCAAAAGCTTTTTATTTGTATTCACTTATTAAGTAACAATTTTCCAATTTTCATTTTATTTTTTAATTTCACTTTAGCAATATTTTAGTAGGTATATTCGTTTATATTATACATATACCGGGTGATATTTTTAAGCTGAACCTTTCAAATATCTCGAAAAATAAGCACTCTACCATAAAAAATTTACAAGATCAAAATTTAATCATCCCGGGAGGGGGATTATTCAAAAGTAAAAAGTTACCTGATTTTAGAAATCAACGCCATGAAGATCTTGGTGTAAAGACATGATATCGGATGATACTTATATGACGTTTTAAAATTTTCCAGACAATCCGGAATCGTTAGTTATTTCTCGTGTATGCTAATAATATGAGGATTGTGAGTTACTGTAGCCAATACAGCAATTTTCAATCAGTGGACTGATGCTCGACGAGTTTTTTTTTGGGTTGAATACTTCCATCAGTAGTAAATTGTTTGACAGTCCGGTAAAATGAAGCATGTGACCGAATCCTATTCGAAAATCGCAAAGCGTAGAGACTGACAGCTGATTTCAGTGAATGATCAACCTAACTAGCACTTAAATTCTAGCAGCATAACTATAATCGGTCTACCCCGTAAACAAGACGATACCCGAGATGTAGTTATCAACGCAATAAAAAAAGTAGGTGTGGAAATTACTTATGATGACATAGTGTCCATTAATGAGATTCCAAAAAATTCGAGCGGAACATCTTCAAGTGATAACAAATCGAAATCGAAATCAGTTATGCAAGATTTATTAATTGTTAAGTTTATTACCACTGATATCAAAAATAACATATTATTTCACATGAGAAAAAGGAAGTCACTTAGCACTAAGGATTTTGATGAGTTTCTGCCACAACATCATCCTGAGCAGCGTATTTTTATCATGCACCGATTAACAGCATTTCAGTCACAACTATATCGTGAGGCTAAAAAAATAAAAACAACATATAACTTCAAATATTTGTGGTGTAAAAATGACCAAATCTACTTAAGAAAATCGGCAGATTTGGATGCTCATCGCAATTTATTTTGCACTGTGTTGACTTCTTCAATGGATGTCGCGTTTGTTTACATAGATTTGACATTTTCAATTTTCATTTTATTTTGCGTTGAATATGAACCACCGTATGTGTTGTGTTTTAGGACTATGCTCGTTTTTTCGTTTTTGTTTAATCGATTACGCTTTTATAATCAAGTTTATCGGTTTAACTCACTCCTTAAGTTGTTTTTGTTTTTATAGCAGTATCATTTTTTGTTCACTTCCCGATTATCAGTATTTGTTCATTTTAATATGTTTTACCAATATTTTTTATGAGTGATAGAATGAACAGTAATTTCAGTATACTGCATCAAAACATTCGAAGTTTAAGAGCAAATTTTGATATGCTTAGCCTATTTGTAGCGAGTCTCGAAACTATTCCTGACCTAATTTTTGTATCTGAAATTTGGATTTACTCATATGAATGTGCGGAGTTTAACTTACCGGGTTATAATTTTATTGCATGTTGCAACGATAATTACCGTTTTGGTGGTGTTGGTGTTTTTATACGTAAAATTTTGTTAAATTATTCATTTAAATTGTGTAACTGGACGTCAGCTGATGTTTTAATTTTAGGTATTTCACTAGCAAAACAAAATTGGACTTATATTTGTATGTATCGTTTCTGCAACGGTGCAATTGATAATTTTTGTGATGAGTTGGAGATATTTTTAGGCACGATTAACAAACCGGACATCGTTATTTTAGGAGATCTTAACATCAACATTTTAGACATTAATGAATCATTTAACTATCAGACAATGCTTGCTTCATATGGTTTTTCTAGTCTTTTGAATGAGCCTACAAGAATGCAAACCTGTCTCGATTACAGAATTTTTTTATCGAAGATATCACTGTCAGCATTCTCCCCATTCACTTTTCCGATCACAATTTAATTGAAATCAATATTACTACATCTTCGATTAGATTGGCAGTTATGTACAACAGGCCAACTTTATAGCATATAAATAATGACAAGCTAAGTAATCTTCTGAAACTTGAGAATTGGGAATCTATCTACAGTCAAACTAATTGTAATATTGCTTTCGACCATTTTATAGATCATGAATTACATTGTGTTATCAAGATCTAAATCTAGAAGTACAAAGTTGAATAAATTGAAACCATGGATGAACTTCAAAGTCCTACGAAAAATGAACAAATTAAAAAAGTATTCCAAAAAATTAAGACGTTATCCTGACAATATTAAATTAGAAAAATATGTTAATCGCCTTTCCAAACTGGTAAAATCGGATGTCTATTAAAACTCTATTCTATAGAAGTAAATTTGATTCTGTAAAGAAAAATACTAAAGCTACTTGGAAATTAATCGACGACGTGTTAGGGCGAAACTCACAAAATAAACCCGTAAATCAAATTTATAAGTTTCAGACTGGGAATATCCTTACGTCTTCCCAATCGATTTCCGCTGAATTTAACAATTTTTTTATACATGTATCTGAAACTCTAACTTCCAACTTCCGTAACATAACTACCGATATTACTGAGTATCATAAATTTGTTCTTGGTGCTCAGAGGAATTATGATTCATCATGCTTTTTTGAACCTATTAGTTCTACGGATATTCTGTATGAGATTAAACATTTAAAAACAAGAGATCTGCAGGATTTGATGTGATTGATAATCTAATGGTTAAAAACTGCGCTTGGTTCTTGGTTGATATTTTGAAATTTTAATACAATCTGATCTTAGACAGTGGTGTATTTCCAAATATTTTGAAAATGGCAGTTGTGATTCCGATTTTCAAAAAGGGAGATGAATTGCATTTAAACAACTATAGACCAATTTCTCTCTTGAGCACCATATCTAAAGTTTCCGAGAAACTAGTAAATCGTAGATTACTGAGTTTTTCTCGAAAAAATTAATTTTTTGCATGTTCATCAATATGGTTTCACTGCTGGGAAATCTACTAAAGAAGCTTTATTATTGCACTTTCTGAGTCAGATATATACAACTACAAATAATTTCCAAAAACCATCAGCCCTATTCTTAGATATATCTAAAGCTTTCGACACAGTCGATCACGGAATACTTTTATCAAAACTATCCGATATTGGTATCAGAGGGCATATTTTCGATTGGTTTATGAGTTATATCCGAAATCGTCTTCAGGTTGTTAAAATAAATGGAATCATCAGTAACCGAGCAAATATAAATTGTGGCGTCCCTCTAGGATCAGTTTTGGGTCCCTTATTATTTTTGATCTATTTTAACTCAATTTTTAAAATTGATCTCTTAGGGCAGGCGACAGCATTTGCAGATGATTTGGCGTTAACCTACACTGCAATTGATAGCTCTTACGATGTAACATCTTTGATCAAAAATGATTTACTTGTTTTAAGCAAATGGTTTCATCATAACCGTCTTGCTTTAAGTGATAAATCAAAAGTCATGCATTTTGGTCGGCTTGATAATATTAAAAATGAATGTCCTATATTTTACCATATGTATGAATGCACAAGTAATCTTTGTTGTTTGGCCCCAATGTTTTGCTCTTGATATTGATTATGAATTTAAGTATTTAGGTTTAACAATAGATTCAATTCTTAATTGGAAACCTCACCTTATTAACACCAAGAAAAATGTAATTTTTGCTGTGCATAAGTTCTACAGCCTTCGGAAACTTTGCCCAATTACTATCCTTAGTCAACTCTATCATGCCCTGGTTGAATCGATATTAATGTACGGAATATCCAGTTGGGTGGTATTTACTTTAGTAATATTAAAGATTTGTTAATTGCCCAAAAACGTTGGTATGACACCAACATTTCCCTTGTTTATAGAACTGAATTTGTTACCTTTGCGATATCTCTATATCTATAAGGTCCTTAAAATGTTTTTTGTTCGTAGTAAAAGTTTCCAGAGTTGCACTACACACACATACAATATGAGATATCCAAATAGTTTTGCAGGTATTCGCTGTAATAGCGAGAAATTTAGAAAGTTTAATCTGTATATGGCACCCTTTTTTTTCACATGGTGCCTACTAAACTTAAGATAATCAATGTTGAACAAAAGCATACATTTTCACGAGAAATTCGGGTTTGGCTTTTAAGCCTAGAAAACATTGAACAGTTTTTCTAGTAACACAATTCAAGTTGTTTATATATTAATTGATTATAAGTGTTTATTGTTATTGAGCTTGAATTTAATTATAAGGTATAATTAGATAAGGTATAATATAAGTAAACAGGTCAAAACTTAAATAAATTTGACAATTGATTTCAAAGTGCTCCACTACAGAAATTTATCTAACGGAGCTTTACTTTATTTCTTAATCTATTTTTTTTTTGTATAAGTTATTAACAAGTATGTACTATATGTTTGAATAGAAATAAAGAAAATAATAATAATGTCACGGTACCACCTAGTGTGCGATAGCATAAGTGTAAATATATGAAGATTTCTCTAAGCTTAACCTTAGAGACATCTATTAGATATCGATAGTACTGGTAGTATTAAAAATTGAGCAAATTAAATGTAGTAGTGACATCTCGATAGAAGTAGAAAGTTCGAGATATTTTAATTTGTGTATATTGCTACGTTCTTGCCTTGTCACTTAAGGTTCGTATCTCTGGATTGTGAATAACTACCCGAACACCACTGTTCACTAACAAATTTCACAAAACTACACAAGTTCCACTTTAACACTGTTCACTTTCACAGACAATAATTGCCTCAATAAAACACAATTATTCACAACTTAGTTCCTTTACCAATTCTTTATTTCACAAAAATCACTGTTCACTTTATTTAACAATTAAAAATCACTTACTATCACTTACTATCACTTACTATCACTTACTATCACTTACTATCACTTACTATCACTTTCTATCACTTTTTATTTTAACCGCTTGTTATCGCTTTCGTAGTTCAAGTACAACTGTTTTTCGCATACAACATCGATTCGCTTATATACACAAATTAAAATATCTCGAACTTTCTACTTCTATCGAGATGTCACTACTACATTTAATTTGCTCAATTTTTAATACTACCAGTACTATCGATATCTAATAGATGTCTCTAGGGTTAAGCCTAGAGAAATATTCATATATTTACACTTATGCTATCGCATACTAGGTGGTACCGTGACACTACCCCCCACCTAAACCTGTTCGTCCCGAACAGGATCCAAAATCTCTCCTCTATAAATAGCCATCCGCTCGAGATGCACCACTTTTGGTTTACCTCGTCGCCCTTTCTTGATCCTATAAATCACGTCGTTTATCTTTGTGATGATAGTGTAAGGTCCTTCCCATGCTGACTGTAATTTCGGTGATAAACCCTTTCGTCGTTGCGGGTTATGAAGCCATATCAATTGCCCTTCTTCGAAGCCTTTGCTATTTGCTCGTATATCATATCGAGCTTTCACTTTGTCACTTGATATCCGTATTCTGTCTCGTACAAACTGATGTATCTCATTAATTTCTTCTTTCATCCGGTCTACATAATCTTGTCCGCATAAGGCCGCTGATGGAACAACCCCAAACTTCAAATCTCCAGGCAGGCGAAGATTATTTCCGAAAAGCGTCTTTGCTGGCGTCATCCCAGTAGTATCATGTACTGCTGATCGATAAGCCATCAAAAACATCGGTATATGTTGATCCCAGTTGCGTTGGTTTTTATCTATCACCTTCTTTAGATATTCTTCCAGTGTTCCGTTAAACCTTTCTACCATTCCATCCGATTGTGGATGCAAAGGCGTCGTTCGCGTTTTATTGATACCGAGCATCTGACAGATCTCCTGGAATACAACCGACTCAAAATTTCTTCCTTGATCCGTATGAAGTTCCATTGGTACTCCAAAACGACTAATCCAATTATTAACAACGGCATTCGCTATTGTAGTAGTTTCCTGGTTTGGTAGTGGATACACCTCCGGCCATTTGCTAAAATAATCCATTATAACTAGCACATATTTGTTTCCATTATCGGTAGTGGGAAATGGACCTGCCACATCCATGGCAATTCTCTCAAAAGGTGCTCCAACATTATACTGTTGCATAGCTCCTCGAGTTTTCCGAGCCGGTCCCTTTGCGGCTGCACATAGATCACATTTTTGGCACCATTCAACCACCGACTGTCTACATCCGGACCAATAAAACCGCTGACGTACCTTAGCTAGCGTTTTGTTAATTCCTAAGTGACCTCCACTAGTTCCTTCGTGATATTCCTTCAGAATTTCCTTAATACGACTTTGTGGTACCACGATCAAGGATTGTTTAACGTTGCCGTCCGTGCTTTCCCACACTCGTTTTAAACAGCCGTCTTCTAATTTAAGGCTCTGCCATTGTGCCCAATAAGCCTTTACAGTGGGGGCTTTGTCCGCGATCTCATTCCATGTTGGCCGGTACTTCCTCTTCTTATATTCCAAAATTATCGACAAATTCGGATCTCGTTGTTGTTCCTCTCGGATTGCTTCATTGGTCCATTCATCATGAGGTAACACTTGCATCAGCCTGACATCAATTATATTCTCCTTCCCCTCTACGCGACCACAATGGTTGCATTCTGCCTGACACGGTCGTCTTGACAATGCGTCAGCATTTCCGTGTACTGTACCTTTCCGATGTTCGATCTGGAAATCGTAACTTTGTAAACGTTCAATCCAACGTGCCACCTGTCCCTCTGGATTTTTGAATTGAAGCAGCCACCTTAAGGCTCCATGGTCCGTTCTTAAATGGAATTGTTGACCATATAGGTATTTGTGGAAATGTTTGACGCATTCCACAATAGCCAACAATTCCCTACGTGTTACACAATAGTTACGCTCTGGTTTCGATAAGATCTTTGAATAATAAGCTATAACTCTCTCCTTGCCATCGATTTGTTGTGATAAAACTCCGCCTATACCGTCATTACTGGCATCAGTATCCAATATAAATTTCACATTCGGCATCGGGTATGCGAGGACCGGTGCTATACATAATCTCCTCCTTAATTCCACGAATGCATTTTCTTGTTCCTCCTTTCATTCGAACGGTTTGTTTTTCCTTGTTAATTCATGCAAACTCTTTGCGATGTTTGCAAATCCCGGTACAAATCGTCTATAGTATGTGCACAAGCCAAGGAAACTCCTCACTTCATGTAAGTTTTTAGGTCTCGGCCACGTCTTAACCGCTGCAATCTTTTCTTCATCGGTGCGGATTCCATTTGCTGTTACCTCGTGTCCTAAATATTTGACCTCTGTTCTGAATAGACTGCACTTCTTTGGACTTAATTTTAGACCTGCGGATTGTATTCTATCCAATACCTCCGCTAAATTTTGTAAGTGCTCCTCAAAATCTTTTCCCATTACAATGATGTCGTCTAAATACACTAGACACGTCTTCCAGTGTAACCCCTTTAGAACTCGCTCCATTAATCGTTCAAAAGTTGCAGGGGCGTTACATAGGCCAAATGGCATAACGTTAAACTGTCATAATCCGTTTCCAACACTAAATGCCGTTTTCTCGCGATCTTCTTCCTGTACTTCCACCTGCCAGTATCCGCTTTGCAAATCCAATGTGGAAAACATCGTAGCACCCGACAATGTATCCAATGTATCGTCGATTCTGGGCAAGGGATAACTATCCTTTTTGGTAACAGCATTGAGCTTCCGATAATCAATGCAAAATCGCATACTTCCGTCCTTCTTTTCCACCAACACTACCGGTGAACTCCACGGACTGTTCGATGATTCAATTACCCCTGCCTTCTGCATGTCCGTCACCATTTGATTAACTTCCTGTTGTTTCGCCAATGGTAATCGTCTAGGTGGTTGACGAATTGGCATCTCTGTTCCTGTATTAATCCGGTGTTTTACCATCTTGGTTCTTCCATTATTTTCGGGTGTACTGCAGAAAATGGACATATACCGCTCGAGTAACTGCTGTGCAGAGTTTTTCTGTGCCAAGGTTAGATCATTGGTTCATTTTTGCATGAGATTATCAACAATTTCTTTCGGCCTGTCCTCATTGGATTCTCTAACAGGACTTTTCTGCTCACATTTGATTATTGTTAATACCTCTTCACCTTTACCGATGATGGTTCCTTTCTTGATGGTTTTCGTCTTATCCGATAAATTAAGAGTCCTAATTGGAACTCGATAATCACTGTCCGGTTTAACTAAGGCTTTGCCTATGATTATTTCCCTGGCTCCTCTTTCGTCTTCTATGGCTTCTATAACCCACAACCTGGGTGACCCAAAACCTCCCTCCAATCGTCCCCATACAATTGTCTCCGAGTTCGGTGGCAACTTCTCCCGATGATCAACTATCACTCGTCTTGTTAATTCCTCTGTGCCGTTTAACTGAAGTGGCAACTCGATATTACCTTGGTATAATATTCCTTGTCCTACATCCATCATAAAACCATTCTTTCTCATGAAGTCCATTCCCAAGATGACCTCATCCACTATATCTGCCACTAGCACTTCATGTTGATAATGAGTTTTCCCTATTCGTATATCAACGAGTTTTTTACCCTTTATAACTGCACTATCTCCCGTCACTGTTTGTAATTTCAGGCCATACACTGGTTGTACACCTCCTTTAACTACGTCGGCACGAACAATGGTGCGCGCTGCTCCTGTATCTAGAGTGATAATACAGCTCTTTCCATCAACATCACCTCGAACTGTTAAATTGTCACTGCCCGGCGCCAATCCGGAAACAGGGATGAAGGTCATGGGGCAATCGGTTGTGGGAGTCAGCTTCTGCCCCTTTAAGCTGACTCGTTGTGGTTTAACGACTCGGTCGTTACTTGGGCCTCTCGATTGGTCACTACTTGACCTCCCTCCGGCCTTCGTACCATTGGAGATTGTGATCTTCCACGTTTCCGTTTATTTTTATAGCAGTCTCGTGAGATGTGACCTAATTTGTCACATATCCAGCATTTTATTTTGCCACCATTCGAAATTCTAGGGGCCGACTGCTCCATATTACTGCCAGTACTTATTTCTACCCGACGTATCTTATTGATTCTTGGTCCAATGAGAGTTTGTGCCGTCTCATTCATTAACGCACAAGCAATGGTTTCCGCGAAAGTAGCCTTTGGTGATAATATCACTGCTCTGCGTGTGTCTTGGTCTCGTATACCATCAATAAATGCGTCCATTTTAATTCTTTCCATGAAATCGGAAGCAGTATTTGCATGTGCTAGATGTGCTAGCCTCTCGACGGCGGATGCAAATTCTTGTAAAGTTTCTCCAACCTTCTGTGACCGTCCTTTCAATTCCATTCGATAAATTTCCCGCTTATGGTCACTTCCATATTTGCGTTCCAACGCCTTCATTATTTCACCATATTCTTTGCGATCGTTTTCTGGAATTGTTTGTAATATCTCGGCTGCTTCTCCCTTAAGTGCTACTATTAACGCTGCTGCTTTATGCGCTTCGTCCCAGTGATTTTGTGTGGACGCCATTTCAAATTGAAGCTTAAAAATGGCGAATGATGTGGTGCCGTCAAACGTTGGTGGCTTCAATTTAAAAGTGATTACTGGTTGGATTGTTTGCGCTGCTGTTTCATTTAGTTTCATTACACTGACCTCCTTTTCGAGACGAAGAAATTTTTGTTCGACATATTCAATATTGTTGTCCAACTTTTGATCAACATGTTTAACATCAGTTTTAACTTCTAGAATTTTCGTTGTAAATTCGTCTTTCACTTTCTCTACTTCGCCTTGGAAAGTACTAGCTAATTCGAGAAGTTTTTCTTCCATTTTATTTTGTCCTTCTACTACGAGTATTTCTAGTCGTTTAATTTGATCTTCTTGAATTTTCTCTTGTCGTTTAATTTGATCTTCTTGAACTTTCTCTTGTCGTTTAATTTGTTCTTGAATTTCCTCTTGTCCTTTAATTTGGTCTTCTTGAAATTTCTCTTGTCGCTTAATTTGTTCATGAATTTCCTCTTGTCGTTTAATTTGTTCTGTCATCATCTGTTGCATGACTGCCATCAACTGCGCCATATCGAAATTTCCAGACGATGCTTCGATGCGTAACTCCAGCGTTTCTATTTCAAACTCATAGCTTTCTAGATCTAAACCATCACGCTCCATTGCTTCACGCAATCTTAACATCAATTCGTCTTTACGACCTTCTGTCTCTAAACCACGCTTCTCCAACTCTTTTTTTAATTCTGGAACTTTTAACTTGTAGAGTTTCATTTTTGTTTTTATTTTTATTCACAATCCCGCCGCTGTCACCAATTGCTACGTTCTTGCCTTGTCACTTAAGGTTCGTATCTCTGGATTGTGAATAACTACCCGAACACCACTGTTCACTAACAAATTTCACAAAACTACACAAGTTCCACTTTAACACTGTTCACTTTCACAGACAATAATTGCCTCAATAAAACACAATTATTCACAACTTAGTTCCTTTACCAATTCTTTATTTCACAAAAATCACTGTTCACTTTATTTAACAATTAAAAATCACTTACTATCACTTACTATCACTTACTATCACTTACTATCACTTACTATCACTTACTATCACTTTCTATCACTTTTTATTTTAACCGCTTGTTATCGCTTTCGTAGTTCAAGTACAACTGTTTTTCGCATACAACATCGATTCGCTTATATACACAAATTAAAATATCTCGAACTTTCTACTTCTATCGAGATGTCACTACTACATTTAATTTGCTCAATTTTTAATACTACCAGTACTATCGATATCTAATAGATGTCTCTAGGGTTAAGCCTAGAGAAATATTCATATATTTACACTTATGCTATCGCATACTAGGTGGTACCGTGACAATATAAGCAAATCGATGTTGTATGCAAAAGAATAGTTGTACTTGAACTACGAAAGCGACAACAAGCGGTTAAAATAAAAAGTGATAGAAAGTGATAGTAAGTGATAGTAAGTGATAGTAAGTGATTTTTATTGTTAAATAAAGTGAACAGTGATTTTTGTGAAATAAAGAATTGTTAAAGGAACTAAGTTGTGAATAATTGTGTTTTATTGAGGCAATTATTGTCTGTGAACGTGAACAGTGTCTAAAGTGGAACTTGTGTAGTTTTTGTGAAATTTGGTAGTGAACAGTGTTCTTCGGGTAGTTATTCACAATCCAGAGATACGAACCTTGAGTGACAAGGCAAGAACGTAGCAATAATAATAATTATAGCGTCATCTGTTATAAATAGAAAAAAATGTATCAAAGAAACCCTACGTACTTTTAGTCGTTGAATAGAATAAAAAATATGGGTTCCTATTTTAATTTCAAAGCTACACCCCACCCTACCTACAAGAATTAGTACCCCTCTTACTAATTTTATCACTAATGTATGTCCCCCAGTAATGATTAAATTTTGACCTTGTATATTTTTTTGGTAGAGAGCGTATTTTCCGAGATATTTAAAAGTTTCAGGTTAAAAATATCACCCGGTATATAAAAAAAATTAACCACACACCATGGTAATTGTGGGTTATGGTTGGGAAACCAATGGTATTTTCCATTTTTCAAACAACAGAAATACCTCGCAGTTACATATATAATAAAAATAATTGGATTTTTTTTTTAAATATTTGGATAAATATTTTGTCTATAATATATTTGTTATATATATATATATATATATATATATATATATATATATATATATATATATATATATATATATATATATATATATATATATATCTATATATATATATATATATATATATATATATATATCTATATATATATTTATATATATATATATATATATATATATATATATATATATATATATATATATATATATATATATATATATATATATATATATATATATATATATATATACATATTTATGAATAATTTAAATTTTTTTATTTATTTTAATATTTATTTCGTTTTTATTTGATTTTATTTACTGTAGTTTTTGTTTTCGACTTTTTAATTTACTGGAATATTTATGTACTAAGTGAATAAAAATATAGGACACCGACATGATTAACTTTACATAGGTATGCATTTAGATAGTTTTCGATGTCTAACCGCCAGTTTCTTCAAAAATTTCCAAGTTCCACTGAGAAGCTGACTAAGAAGCCAGATTTTTAATTCTCGTAAACAGATTTTTGTTTTGCTAATTGGTTTAATTTATTTGGATAAGTGATTAGACAATTTAGATAATATAGAGACATAATCGGCGGCATATTTAAACACTTAAAGCACTAAAATTTACTTTTTATTGCACTATTTACAATTCATTATTAAAATATTAATTAATTAATTATGCTTTCTAAAACTATATTTTACTATTCACAAATATTTATTACTAAAACTGCGTCCGAAACTTATGATAAATATTTTTGAAAACAAGTTTTTGACATTTATTTGATAATACCGAACACATCAAAATTATCACGGTCAATTGCTATGATAATTTTTGACAAATACTTTCTAAAATAAAAGCAAAACTAATTGCGTAGCACACTTGGATATATACAGACAATATTAATTCCACTACTTAGTTTTGTAATAGTGGCATTCAAAAACCATGTAAGAAAAATTTGAATATTTTCGTTGCTATGACAATTTCAATAAACAAAGCACAAAGTTTTTATACCTTACTCATTCCAGGTGGGGAAATACTTCAATCAATTATTATACTTTTCGGATAGCACAATAAAAAAATTGGGAATGTAGGGGAATATTTTTCAAATAAATATCAAAAATTTGTATTCACAAATATTTATCATGGGTTTCGGACACAGTCTTAATGTTTAATGGTCACAAACTTTTATTTTAAGTTTATTTTTGTGTGTACTGAGTTTCAATTGCTTACACGTGTGCACCCTTTGACAGTTAACATATAAAGTGAACAAATTACGCCTTGCCCAAGCCATTTGTTAGTTCATGTTCTTTGTTATCCTGTTATTTAAATTAACAGGTATTTGTTCAATGTGATAGGTATTTGTTCAAAAAACAAATACCTATCACGTCTACAGAGTTCGTCTCAATGTTATAGTAACTATCCTAAGCTTGACTAAAGCTTTCTTTAAAGTGATATAGCAGATTAATATTTTTACTTTACAACCAACTAAACATTTTAAATTAGCTCGACAGTTAAATATGGCCTGCAAAAAAAAAACTTAAAGTATTTGTGTGCTTGCATAAATTCATCATGACATAAATAACGTTAAACAACAACTACAACAAAAACACGACTAATTATAATTAAAACAAAATTATTTAGTTTCACCATAATTAATTACAGAACCATTTATTTTTACGAGAACACACACCAAATTTGCTGTTCATGACGAAAAACGTAATAAACAAAAAAAAAATTTTTTTTTTGTTGCGTTGGCATCATGCGGAAGATTTAAAAACTAAACAAAAAGCTCTCAATGTCCGGAGGATATAAAAAATGAATAAAACCAAAAAAATTTACCCCCGAATTTTTGTGTTGCTTGTTCCTTTTTTGTAACAATTTTCTCGTGTTTTGGTTTTTCTATTTGGGTGTAGATATACATGTGTGTGTGTGTATGTTATTGCCGTACATAAGATAAACTAATTTTTGATGCTTTTGCTGTATTTCGAGAGGGATTTAGTGTTGGCATTTGGTTGCCAAAACAAAAAAATTTAATTGTTGCATTGTTTAAGTTTTTTCCACTTTTGGAGTGGGGTGTTAAGATGAGAATTGAGTAGATAACAGTTTTTTTTGTAAATGGTTTATGTACGCTTTTAGAAAGAAGATGGCACTTAAGTTAAAACGTTTACCACATACAGGGTCACACATACGTATAGTAAATAGTAATGATTCATTTCGAAATCAGTCTACCGCATCTATTACAACACACATAACAATTTAATCCCAATTAATCATTTTTTTATACTTACATGTGTACACGTATGTGTTGGTTTAGGGGACGGTATATAACCATCGAGTCATTGTTGGATGTATATAAACCAAATTTCTTATTTAAAATTAAACATAATCATGTTAAATTTCTAATTAATCATTTTTGGTTGTGTTATTGTTGCCTAAGCCACTAGGTTAGAGATATGTATATATTTTTTGTAAAGGGTTTCCTACTCGTAATGTCTATATTTTACAATGGAATTTAAAAAGAAACAAAGTGTAATTTGTAAATTCACCTTTGGTCTTATTAGGTAAATTTTTTTTCTTTTGTCTTTATTTTGCGAGCATAGTATTTTCTATTTTGCGACTCATATAGATCATAGATGAGTCTAATAGGCAAACTTTTGACTTGACTTTTGACTTGACTTTTGACTTGACTTTTGACTTGACTTTTGACTTGACTTTTGACTTGATTTTTGACTTGACTTTTGACTTGACTTTTGACTTGAATTTTGACTTGACGTTTGACTTGACATTTACCTTGACTTTTGATTTGACTTTTGACTTGACTTTTGACTTGAATTTTGACTTGACTTTTGACTTGACTTTTGACTTGACTTTTGACTTGACTTTTGACTTGACTTTTGACTTGACTTTTGACTTGACTTTTGACTTGACTTTTGACTTGACTTTTGACTTGACTTTTGACTTGACTTTTGACTTGACTTTTGACTTGACTTTTGACTTGACTTTTGACTTGACTTTTGACTTGACTTTTGACTTGACTTTTGACTTGACTTTTGACTTGACTTTTGACTTGACTTTTGACTTGACTTTTGACTTGACTTTTGACTTGACTTTTGACTTGAATTTTGAATTGATTTGTGACATGATTTTTGACTTGACTTTTGACTTGACATTCGACTTGACTTTTGACTTGACTTTTGACTTGACTTTTGACTTGACTTTTGACTTGACTTTTGACTTGACTTTTGACTTGACTTTTGACTTGACCTTTGACTTGACTTTTGACTTGACTTTTGACTTGACTTTTGACTTGACTTTTGACTTGACTTTTGACTTGACTTTTGTCTTGACTTTTGACTTGACTTTTACTTGACTTTTGACTTGACTTTTGACTTGACTTTTGACTTGACTTTTGACTTGACTTTTGACTTGACTTTTGACTTGACTTTTGACTTGACTTTTGACTTGACTTTTGACTTGACTTTTAACTTGACTTTTGACTTGACTTTTGACTTGACTTTTGACTTCACTTTTGACTTGACTTTTGACTTGACTTTTGACTTGACTTTTGACTTGACTTTTGACTTGACTTTTGACTTGACTTTTGACTTGACTTTTGACTTGACTTTTGACTTGACTTTTGACTTGATTTTTGACTTGACTTTTGACTTGACTTTTGACTTGACTTTTGACTTGACTTTTGACTTGACTTTTGAATTGATTTTTGACTTGACTTTTGACTTGACTTTTGATTTGACTTTTGACTTGACTTTTGACTTGACTTTTGACTTGACTTTTGACTTGACTTTTGACTTGACTTTTGACTTGACTTTTGACTTGACTTTTGACTTGACTTTTGACTTGACTTTTGACTTGACTTTTGACTTGACTTTTGACTTGACTTTTGACTTGACTTTTGACTTGACTTTTGACTTGACTTTTGACTTGATGTTGAACTTGACTTTTGACTTGACTTTTGACTTGACTTCTGACTTGACTTTTGACTTGACTTTTGACTTGACTTTTGACTTGACTTTTGACTTGATTTTCGACTTGTCTTTTGATTTGACTTTTGACTTGCCTTTTAGAAATTTTCTTGACTTGGAAATGAAATAGAAATATTTCGCTAGCACCAAGGTAAAACTGATTTAAGAGACGATGCGTTACAAAAACGAAAGCATTACAATTGGTAAACCCTATAAACATAGAATTTAGAACAGAATTCGTCTTCGAGCGTGAACAAAATATTTTTTTTCTTCTCTTGAACAATAAAATTTTTATGTTAGGTTGTTGTTGCGTTAAATACTTACGTATTACGATTAGATGGCTTGAGGCGCAAAGAAAATGTTTGTACATAAACAGACCAAATTAATTATATGTAATCCGTAACCTTCAAGAATTAATTGAGATATCGTATAACATCCAAGTTTAATGATTCATCGTATTTTTTGGAACCTAATTGATGTAAACTGGATAGAAATAAATAAACGTATATACTCTTGCGTACCATCTGGGTCAAGTATGCTCAATAATCAATTAAAAAATATTGTAATTACGGATAAAATATTAATTTTCCAATCAATTTACATAATTACGATAATTTTAGATAATTTTAATTAATAATATGAATTTATTTTTACATACATTTTTCCATAATATAACAATTGAAGTTATTACAAAATTATTTTATATTTTAAATTAAAATTTTATTAAAAATTAGATTTAACAATTTTATCGAAATAATAATTTGTGGATCACCTAACCATTCCACATAATGCTCATGGCATATACGTATATGGCATCAACTTACCTTAAAATGTTTGGTTATATTACCATCGAATAGAATAAAATATAATTAGGGATAAAATAGTTATGGTTAAGGTGTTAGCTTAACGCCGCGGTTCTGAATTTAATTCTAGCCGCTGATCACAATAATTGACCACAAGACGTGCAGTTTTCGAATCACTACACAATATTTCACACACTGGCTAAAATTGAATCTGGAAGTGAGGAACAGGGCAGCAAAGTGTTTATCATGCCAAAAAGAAAATATTCACAAGCATACAAAAACTCAACATGGACAATTTTCTCTGTTAGCACCACGGTTTCAACATAGCCTTATGGATCTGGTAAGACCATTATCACCATCAGAAGGAAACCAATATATTGTCACAATTGTTGATCATTTCACACGCTGACCTGAGGCATTTACCATTCAATATATGACCGCTGTAACAGATACCAAAACATTTTTCGAGCAAAACATATCAAGGTTCGGCGTACCTTTTGAAATAACGATGGGCCGCAAGGCAGCCAATTTGAGTCAAAACATAACTCTCAGAAATCAAACGGAATGATAGACTGTTTCGTCAGCACATTAAAAATTTCACTCAGAGCACGGGATGACCAATATAACGATGATTGATATGGTGCCGTTATTTTTAAATTATTGAGATTTTGATGTTGTGTGAAGCACAAGTTAGTTTTGGTTAGTTTTAATTAAGAACTGGTAACAATTTTGAAAGTAAATCGCCATTCATCAGACCATGGCGACCGAGTGCAATGTGTAATTTCTCATTTGCACTGTTTATATATTCAACGGGAGGCAGAATCTTTGGCAAATCGGATCTTACCTGGCCTATCATCAGTTGCTGGTAGACGAACAATCATCGTTGTTTCAGACAGTACCTATACCAATAATAGAGCTTCCAAATTGACTATCGGAATATTCCAGAAATGCATTGAAAATCTTCTATAAGGAGATCATCTACAGTGCTGCTCTATTTCGATGACATCATGATTTTAGGATCAAATGAGCAGGAGCTCTACGATCGATTTGATGCCGGATTTTCTACCACTTTAAAAATTAGGACTACAACTGCATAAGCACGAGTGTAAAATTAGCGTATAAAGTGCCTAGATGTTTTATGGTTAAACATAACCAGGCCGTATGTGAACCGGCAATTCCAGGAGACAAGAAACCACTTCTGTTTTTCTGGTGCGCTTAATTTTTATCATCGCAGAGCTTCTTCATTGCTTACTACACAAGGATGCTGAATGGTCATGGACACCAAGATATCAAATGATATGAAATTTTGGATGATACTAAAATTTGTATCATCCGAATTGGCGCAGTTTTGTAGTACGTTAAATACTATATAATTAGAGAGGCCTGGTTCTCTTTTCGAGAACGTCATAAAAGGCGGAGGGTAACTATGTTTGGATTGATCGAAAGGCTGTTTCCTCTATTAAGGGAGTAAAAAATTTACGAATTTATATAAGGGCGGAGTTTCACTATTATAACAGATTCAGACTCCTAATTGAACTTTTCATCCAAAAGAAAAACAAATTCCGTCTGTTATATCTTCACAAATGCACCGACCTCGTAAATTTTTATACCTTCATACGAAATTTGTTCTTTTCTGTGGCAAAATTGAGCAATGCCAATTGTGTATGTCGCCTAACAGGCTACACACAGACGTAGAATAGCTGGAGGAGATTTTAAACTGGACTATGGTCATTGACATGAAATTTCCTTACCTTGTGGTTGCCTTTTTTGGGGTAACTGAATGATAGTTCCAATAGTTGGACAGTATTTCGCCCTCAAAAACTTTAGATATGGGTCATCCAAGATTCATTTGGGTAAAAGCCTATTGGCTTAGAGTTACGTTTGGTGGCCGTCCATGGCTGCTGAAATCAAGCTCAAAGTGGAAACGTGCATTTAGTGGTAAAAAACGAGATCAGAAACTCCGCATAAACCCAGTTATCACTGTAAAACAAACAAGCTTTCTAAAGGCTAAAGCATATAAATTTGATTTATGTATGATCTCTTGTACTCGTATATGAGAGTACTTAGTGTTGACCTAAATTAACAATTTTCATATACCGTTCTATCTAGATATTCTGTGACAATGCAAATTTTTTAGTCTAAAAGCATTCCTGTATATCTCGATAGCCCGTAAAGAGTAAAAAAATAAAATCTGTTATTTAAATCGATATAAATCTTCTTATACGAGAACCCCTTTTCCCGCATCTGACATAACTCCCTTATATAAAGTACATAAAAGTGTATATCACTAGCAAAAAGTCTTTTATTACAATCTTTATTTTTATTTTTTGAATTCACATTCTCGTAAGCTCTTATATATTTCATTAAAAAAAAGTTATTATTACAAAAAAGCTTATATTTCAACGTTAAAATTTTTTATCGAGATTATTTCAAGTTCGTCAAAGATGTTACGGATATAGAATACATATAATTTAGATATTGAAGTTTTTAATTTCTTGATACAGTAAAATATTTTTTCATGATTTATTTAAAAGCGAAAAGCTTATTGTATTTACCTATTAAATTGAACTATAAAAAAAGCTCATATATAAAAATTTCACTATAACGTGATAAAACTTATATGTATATGTGAATAAAATTATTGTTGATATCTCGTACACTCCAAAAATTTATTTTACGAACTTTTATGTTTTCAAAATTGACGATAACATCTTCATAAACCTACCTCTGCCGTGTATAGATAGATGCGGGTGGTTAAACTTTTATTTTATTTTATGTGTCGTAAAACGATATAAATTCGAAGCCTAGATATTATGATTTAAATTCTGCTATTACATTATTTAAAAAACTTTACAGATTTATTGAGAAAAGGTTATTTTGTGGTGGCAACCCTTTTATTAAGAAAAAATGTATCATTGGCAGTTTTTGGAATCTGTTAAGTTTTATATTTTTATTTCAGCTACTCGTTTTATTTATTACTCTGATTTATTACATTTGTTTACTTTATCTCCAATTTAGAAGCATTGAGCTTTTACTAGGGTGGGCGATCTAATTCGTTTGAGAGCTTTACTTACATCCATGATTTTCACGTTCTTTTGCTTCTGTAAGGTACTTATTTATATGCAATTTATATATAATTTTTTCGTACGTTTCCTTGTCTCATTTCCTGATGATTGATGTTGAAATCTGGCTGTTTTTTCGTTTTTTGTGTAGTTCATTGATTATAATTATGTTGAGTTTCTTCATCCTGGTTAGATTATGCATTTTCTTCTGCACGCTCTGACAGAGCGTTTGCGTGTGAAAAATAAGTATTTTTTAGCAGTATTAATACTGCTAACTTTCTGATGATGTCAAGAGCTTAAGATAAATGAATCAGTCATCAAAATCGGACCACTATTATGAAAAACTCAGTACAATTATTATTCGAATTTTTTTTCTGAACATCCTCTATTAATGACAATAATCGGCGGTCCATTACGAACAATTGTATTTATATAAACACACAAAATTATCCACACGGCAAAAAAAAAATTAAATACAATAAACAAATCACAATCAAAAATTGACAACTGAACCCACAATGAAAAATTTTAAAACTGAGTAATCCAAATTTTCGTGCAAATTTGTTTATTGCTTTGAAAATTATATCTCTTTTGCGATATATGGCGCACTAAGTAGCGGGTATTTGCATTAATCCTTTCCGAATCAATCAGAATACAATTTTGGGTAAAAATGAAATTATTGCACTAGCAAATTATGGAATTTTTTGACCTCCTCCCAATTCCTAAGAAAAATTGAATTAGACCCACAGAACAGCAAAACAGTTTGGCAGAATAATTATTATGGAACATATCGTAGACGTACACTATAATAAACCAATTAATCAACGTTATTATAATATATTTACAGCGGTCCAAGATAAATTTACAGCGGTCCAGTGATTGAAGATAATGATAGCGGAGAGATTGCTAGGAGAGGAGGCTGAGACGCGATAATGGATCGAAATGTGATAAGGAAACGAGACGAACATGGATGATGAAAAATAAAGAAACATTTCTAAAACTAGGTTCATTACTTCAGTTTTTGATAAAGCAAAGTAACGTATTTAAACAAGCAGATTAAATTCCAATCAAACGAAGTGTGCAAAAACTACCTTTAACCAACTTTAACGTTAAGTACAGTGAAAGTCATATCAAATTGGTAGAAAGAAGAGGATTTTTGTTCGACAATGAAAACTTTGTTTTCTTTGCATGAACTCGATTGCACTATCTTAAATTCTAGACGCTTGTGACTAGAGTCGCAGTTCAAGTCTTAGAATTTTAGTCTCAAACGCACCAGACGCCTTAAAAATACCTTTGTCACTTCAATCACTTTATATTCACATGATCTCACATAATCTGACATGATCTCTACTGTGGGGTTGAAAATCTCCCATTGAAACCGTCTTTGAGTTTCGGAATAGAGGAAACCCTTAATCGGATTACTGGCGGGTAGGTGGAAATAATATGCCATTCGCAGACCAAAAATGCCATGAAACGTCTGCGCATCAGGAGATGCAGTTTTTCATGTTATAGGTGGCTAAAAAAAACTTGTTACTTGTTATAAAATACTAGAGGATGGAATTCCAATGAAAACCAAGAAAGAAGTTGAGCACTCCAGTATCGACGGTCTTAGGAGGCAAGCGAGAAGGCTCCTAGTTGTCGAAATCTAACGACCGCAATGTTCCAGCAATGGGAAACTTAACTGTCGAAGCAAAAATTGTTCATTTAGTCAACTAATCAAGGCGCAGCCAATTTTAGATCAAGTTTTAAAAATTGGTTCCAAACTAGTAGGATAAGCCCATCCAAAATAGATAGCGAGATTGCCTACAGAAACATCTTACCTGTGGTAGTTTCGCTTCCAAATCTAAATGAGGACCATGTAAAAGAAGGCAAAAGAATTGAGTTTGTATCATCTGCTGTGAATAAGCAGATAAACAACCTGTTCGAATATATGTGAAGAGTAAAAACAATGTGCATGGCGATATAAGAAAAGAACTCAGTGAGAAATTGAAAAAAACCGAAATGGCTCTGAATCCTCCGATCGTAAAAATGTAATCTTTTGTTACAATTCTAAAGCTCTAGGGACCAGCCGCAAACAGCTGTTTTCTAATCACAATTGGAGGAAAGTAAGCTGATGTCACAGCTTTGATACAGGAAGCCCTTGTATAAATAAGGGATATTGATATAATCACTATGGGCTAACTATCATGTATTTCCTGTATCTTATTCTAACTAGTATTAGTTTTATGTGTATTTAACACATGATAACTAGTGACTAATGATCCAAATGTGATGGGTCTTTTTTCCCCATCAAAAACAACGAACAAAGTACACAATCAACACCCGACTTAAGAGAGTGTAGTGTAGAGAGAAGTGCGCTAAAAACGGGTAGAGTTCAACATTCCCCCAAAAAAATTGAAAACTGAATTGCTACTCTCGCCGAAAAATGATTCCAAGCAAAGTCAATCACAAACATCCTAAATCGCGAAAAAGTACTACAAACAAAGTTCCGGTTAGAACTTGAGCCCGACGAGATAAAAGTTAAAGAAAAACACAGTATATATAATTTAAAATACTTACTGCACCGAAAAATCACCGTAGAGGAACCTCATGAAGGAAACTGGACCAGTTCAGTGCTTCAAGTGCCAAGAATACGGCCACACTAAAGCTTACTGTACGCTGCATGAAGTTTGTGTTATTTGTGGCGAACTTCATGATTCGAAACAGTGCAAAAAAACAAAAAATGATCCATCAGTGAAGCGCTGTAGTAATGGTGGTGAGAACCACACTGCTAATTATCGAGGCTGTCCAGTTTATCTGGAATTGAAACGCAAAACTACCCCAAAAATGCGATATGAGCAACGAGTGCTTAAGTCACAATATAATCAAAGCATTATGATTTCAAGAAATTTTATTGTTTCACCAACCGATGTATTTACAAACACACAAAACAATAATATCCAGATAGCTGAAAGTAGTTTTGCGAAATCAGGCTTGTCCTATGCAAATATTTTAAAGGGTACAGTACCAACACCAAAAGTTCACTACAATGACGAAGAGTCAAATATCCATGCAACCATAAATAAACTGTCTGAAACAGTTCAAAGCTTCATGAACTAAACAAATATGATAAAGATCACATTCAAGCAACTAATATCTACCTAGAGGAATGGTCTGGTAATTCTGTAATTTCTGCCGTTTACTGCCCACCTAAACTCGCAATTAAAAAGCAGCAATTTACTGATTATTTTAAACAGCTGAGTATAAAATTTCTCGCCGGAGGCGATTACAATGCTAAACATTTACAATGGGGTTCGAGGCTGACTTCACCTAAAGGTAAACAACTTTATGAAGCAATTATCCAGGAAAATCTAGGTTTCTTATCTTCTCAACATCCTACTTACTGGCCTACAGATATAAAGAAAATACCTGATCTTATAGACTTCTGTATAACAAAAGGAATCACCTGCACCAATGCTCAAGTAGACGATTGCTATGACCTATCATCTGATCACTCTCCAATTATAGTCAAATTGAGCACCGATGCTTTAAAAATTGACCCACCTATACGTCTAACAAGCAAATTTACTAAATGGGATAAATATAGAAATGTCATTGAACAGAACTACCAACTGGACATCCCTCTGTCCACACCAGAAGATATTAAAGTAGCAACAAAAAATGTAACTCAAATAATGGGATTCGCTGCAAAAAAGGCTACACCTGGCGTTATTAGCTCTGAAAGAGTCACTAGGCCAATACCTAACATTCAGCCTAAATTCAAGAAAAATGGAAAATACGCCGGCAATGGCAGCGCCAAAAGTCTCCAATACACAAAAAGAAATTAAATAAAGCTATTAAAGCTGTAAAACGAGCTTTGGTAGAGGAAGCAGATCAAGGAATATAGAATTACCTGAGTGAACTCTCAGCAACGGAAAAATCGGATTACTCACTATGGAAGGCAACAAAAAAATTAAGAAGGCCAGCCGGATTATGCAACGGTTGGTTATATCGTAAATCCTATAAAATTTAGGTGTAACAGTGTTAAAACTACTATTAAAAGTCTAAACCCAAAGAAAGCACCAGGACATGATTTAATTACAGGAAAAATGATTAAAGAATTACCAGATAAATGCATAAACTCTTAACCTATACATTTAATGCAATAATGAGATGTGGATATCTCCTTAAAAATGGAAAACGTCACAAATTATAATAAGCCCGAAGCCTGGTAAGGACGAAACGCAAGTCGCATCATACAGGTCGATAAGTCTTCTTTCGACAGTTTCAAAACTTTTTGAAAAAATGTTACTACAAAAATTAAAACCAATATTATCTGCATTTAAACTAGCTCTAGAAGAAACGAAATACTGTTCCGCCGTTTTTATGGCTATTGCACAAGCTTTTGACAAAGTGTGGCATGAGGGCCTGATATACAAAATAAAATCTTTGCTCCCAAACAAATTTCATGCAATTCTTGAAAATTACTTGTTCGAAAGAAAATTTCAGGTCAAGCAAAATGAAGCCATTACCGAACTAAATCTGATAAACACAGGGGTTCCACAATGAAACGTATTGGGACCAGTGCTTTACTTGTTGTACACAGCTGATCTACCAACCACTAAAAAAGTGGTCACATCAACATTTGCTGAAGACACTGCTATTATGTATTCACATAAAAATCCACAAACTGCATCAAGAGAGCTACAAGATCACATAAACAAAATTGAGGCCTGGCAAAAAAAGTGGCGCATAAAAGCGAATGAAAACAAATCGGCGCACATAACGTTTACACTGAATAAACGAACATGCTCATCGGTTAAATGAAACAATGTCACGATTCCTCAACAAACAAATGTCAGATACCTGGGTCTTCATCTTGATAGAAGGTTGACTTGGAGAAAGCACATTGAAACAAAGTGCAAACAAATAAAAATAAAATTCTCCAAAATGTACTGGCTGATTGGAAGAAGATCAAAATTGTCCCTAGACTGCAAAGTTCTACTATACAAGGCTATCCTAATCCCTATTTGGACATATGGGATTCAACTATGGGGCTCTACCAGCGCATGAAATATACACCTTTTACAACGCATGCAATCAAAAATATTATGTAGCATTACAAATTCTGCTTGGTATATTCGAAATGATAACTTGCACAGGGCCCTAGAGATTAAAACAGTAAAACAGATGATACAAGCATACAGTTTGCAGTACCATTCAAAATTGGAAACTCATCCCAATGAATTAGCAAGGGAACTACTAAGGCAGCCAACATATAGACGTCTTCGCAGAGCAGACCCACTAGATTTAATGAAACTATAAACATTATTTAACCTTAGGCAAGCTAACTCATTTTTCAACAAATTAATTACTATGCATATCAATATAAGCACTAACATGGGCTTGGGTATAGTATAAGATATATTAGATTGTAAGTGTTACACACTTCTTGTTAGTTTCAGACAAAGAAGGATTCAATAATAAAGCCATTGGCAGTAATTAAAAAAAACATGTCTATGGGCTTTAGATTTGTAACATAAATTTGACTTTTTTATGAGCTAACCATGTGTTTTCTGAATTTTCATCATAGGTGTTAGTATTTAAGCTTATTCACCTAGTAGAATTTATAATTTGGATCAGATTCCTTTCAAACCAATCGCCGTAGTTTAAACCATTTTTTTTAAACGGAGGCTTCCATTTTGACTTTTTTTAAAATCACGTGAATTCGGTTATAAACGACATTCCTCATCTGGCATTTTACAGGGTAAAAATTAAACAACAAAACCAACCGCTTATACCACAAGCCTAGTTTAATTTTGAGACAAAAGTTTTTAATTTTTTGGATATTAGATTTCTAGGGAAGGAACAAATTAACAATTTCTCTTGCATGGCAGATCTGTCAAATTCGGCTGTCTTTTTTAGCAACAATTTCGTTGAACGAGTGCCGGTCCAGGGGTTCGATTCTGTTTCGATGAAAAGAGAATGAAAAAAAAAAATTTTATCAATATGTTTTCATTTGCTTTTATCGTTTTATTTTATCATGAACATCGAAAATGCGATTCCGGTTTACCAAATTGATATAATACATTAGTTCTGAGTTTTTTACGTATGATGTCAGTCAAAACTGTTATACATTTTCAGTTCAGTGTTATATATGTTTATATATCTAAATAAAATATATGTCAAAATTTGAAATAGATATTTTGTATACACAAATTTATATAAAATTATGTCTTATAGAAAAATTGAAGCACATTATTACAATTATTATGGCTAAATTAATTATTATTTAGTAAAATTGAAACTCGTGATTGACTTTTAAAATTTGTCATTAACAGAATACACACAACACACATATAGAATACACACATATAGAATACATATAACACACGAAACACAAACATTTAGGCGCAAAAAGAATAATTTTATCATCGGCGATAAACTCTATTCAGCAACAAAATCAAATTGATAAAATATCTCAGTTTTTTACCAAATTTGACACAAGTTTATCGTTTACCACGAAAAAGGAATCGCGATTTGTGTTTTATCGATGATAAGTTTATCAGTTATCATTATCATCGAGCCGGAATTGCACCCCAGTAATTGTTTAATAGTGGAAGTAATTTTTCCCTGTTTTTGACCATTGTTTTTGACCATTACACTTTACTTAAAATGTTTTAGTCGTTGGTCCGTGCAATCTATATTTTGCTACATAACCAACTATTGCAGTACCAATTGCTTTTACTAATTGTCTCCATTGCTTCTTTCTTCACTATTAAAGTTGCCTTAATATCAATAAATAAATAATGTTGTCAGTTTATTAAATGGCCAATTTCTTTTAGGTTTTAAAAATAGTTTCGGAAAAGTCCTGATTCTTTCTTTTTGTGGCTTAAACTTCTGAAAATCCTCCAAAAATGGAGTTTTGATAGTTTCCACCATTGACACGAATTGTTAAGATTAAGCCAAATTATGCGTTGTATGTTCCATGAACTTCTTTCAGCTCAAACAAAAACTAAGTGATAACTGGGCAGTAACAAATAGATTAATAGAAGGTTCTAAATTAGCTAGTCATTTAGGAGCAGCTCAGTCAACAAAAATCATTAATATGACGTTGATAGTGTCCCAAATTTTGGATTTTTGTTTTTTTAACTTTCCTCCAAAATAAAAACAAATGAAATTGTCTAGATTAAAAGCTTTTCTATTTTTAAAGGATCTCGTAATTTATATATATATATATATATATATATATATATATATATATATATATATATATATATATATTCCAAAGCACATAATATAATTTTATTTTAGCTTTTATAGCTTTTATAAAGTGGATTGAAAAATAATTTAATAAATGAGATAAAAAAAATTGGAAATTTTTGTCCTGAAGAACGATAAGAAAATCAACTGGAGAGAATTTATTTTTTTCAAATAAATATAACTTAATTATTATATCTACGATACATAAAAATAGTCAATTTATATTTAATTATCCAATTTGGTATAGTATTTGTTTTAGTTCTGGAAAATCAGATCAGTCGCAATAGAAATAAATCAGATTTTCAATTTTTTTTACTGTATCTAGTCTTTAGTAATTTAATAGCGAGGCAATAATAGAATTCATGATCGGAAGCTGATTTGTATTTAGAAGTAAGATACTCGTGGAGGCAAAATTTTATTTTTTCTAAATAATATAATAAGCCAAATTGAGAGCGATTTTGCCCTCAAACAGGGAGTAATAGTTGTCCATCATAGTTTTCATCATCATCACCGGTTCTAATTTAAGTAAAATCCCTTTTTCACTCCTTCCCTTTTTCAAAGTTTAAATGTTTTTCTTTCAATAGTATCTAAATTATTTAAGTGATTTTAGTAATTAATTTCAATTATTTAACTATCATATGTATCATATATAATCACATCATTTTGTATATCTTTTCTAAAACACACAAAAAAGGATATCATAACGTCATTAGAAAATTTAAAATTTTTTTTAATTAAATTTCATAAACTTTCGTCTCAAAGGCGGAAATGAAAGCATGTTATGTATACTTGCTCCATAATATATAAATAAACGAACGTAATTTAATAACAAGTAACTACAATGCAGTTTGGAAAAAAAAACTTTATTTTCTCTAGTCGTTCGGCTTGTGTGTGGTGTACATGTGGGGCAAAAATTTAATAAAATAATTATAGTTTTTTAAATTAGTTTAAAAATTTGTAAAATTTGTTTAATGGAGATATCGTATCGCAAACATGTAAAATATCATTTAGTAATTTGATTACCCATTAAATATTCATAAATTTATAACACGAACGTTTGAAAATTTCTACTATGTGTTTGAATTTCTAATGAAAACATAAAAGGCTGTTTTTATGCACACTACCAGTTAGCAGCATTGTTGAAAATTTAATTTTTGAAAATATTTTAATATTTGTACTTCCTATTTGACCCTGAAAAGTTTATAAATAAAAAATAAATAATCTGACAGCAAGTATTGAAGTTAGCATTTCCAATACGTTTATGGATAATACCTTTTATAAATTTTGAGCAACATTTCGAGGCGATTTTATTACTTCGAGCAACATTTCTGAAGTACACTTGTTGGCCGGGATGAAACTGTCGATTGCTGCTTCTAAGATTATACGTATGCGAGAATTGTTCGTAAGCCTTTTTCATTCGCTCCAATACGTTCCTTTGCAATTTAGTATGGCGGTCAGCATTTGCAAGATCCAATCCATCCTACAAACTGTTTACCGAACATAACAAGATGTGGTGACTCTTTGGTAGAATCATGTATCGCGTTTCGAATAGCGGAACCGATTGAGTGTAGGTGCTTATCCCAGTCATTATAGATGTCGTTGATGTAGGCTCGTTTACACGCATTTGACAGTGGATGATACTTGGAAGTAAATATGTGTCCGTATTCCATACTGCCTCATTAAATCAGCAAAACATTTAGATTTGAATTGTTTCTCATTATCACTTAGCAAGATTTCGGGAACGGAGAATATGGAAAAAATTCGTTGTTCGAGGAATTTGCAAGCATTCCTCGTGGTGGCATCGGTTCTAACAGGACGAATCTTGACAAATGATCCATAACAATGAAAATGTAAGAATGACCATTTTTAGATCGGGGATATGGCTCTAAAAAATCAACGTACAACTTCTGCCATGTTCATTGTATTTCATAATGGTTACCCATAGGTAGTTGTAAAGTTATATTGGGGGCTTTGCATTGCTTACAAGTTTCACACGCTAGAATAAATTCATGTACATCGAATTTCATATTAGGCCAGAAATATAACCGTTGTAAGTTCTCGAGCGTTTTTCGAATACCAAGGTGCGACGTAGAAGGCGGGCAATGAGCTGCTTCAATCAAAGTTCGCAAGGGTTTTAGAATATACAATTTCCACTGTGGCAGATCAGATATCAAATGTGAATCTCTAAAAGTGTTAGTAGCCAAAACGTTAATCCGGTTATCTATGATTTTTAATTTGGATGAGAAATTTGGATTATTTGATAAAGTTTGGACCAGCGCTACATAATCAGGGTCTTTGAACTGTGCATCATTAAGATCGACGTGCAACGGGGACCATGTTATAGTATCAAATTTCAATTCATCACAGTGCAGCCGAGAAAGAGCATCTAGTACACAATTTTTCTTGCCTTTCCGATACTTTATAGTAAAATTGACCCCTGTAACTGAATACTCCAACGAGCGAGACGTCCAGAGAGGTCTCTCTGTCCCATCAACCACTTCAAACTGGAATGATCCGTGATGATGGTAAAAGAGTACCTCTCTACGTATTTCCGAAATTTTTTGACACTCAATACGGTAGCAAGGCATTCCATCTCGGTCACGCTGTAATTGCGCTGCGCCGCATTGAGTTTTTTAGAAAAGTAAGCAACGGGAAGCTCTTCGCCTTTGGAGGTCTCCTGGAACAAGACGCTCCCCAATCCAGTTTTAGAGGCTTCACATTGGATAAAAACGGCACAGGGTTTGTGGTGCATTGCAGAGGCCAAAAGGCATGGCTGTGAATTAAACCAAGGGCCGCTCAGGTACAGTAAAGGCTGTCTTATCTCTTGACCCCTCATCAAGTGGTATTTGCCAGAAGGTGTCTTTAAAATCTAGGCTCGAGATGTACCTAGTTTTATCAAGACGCCCCAGCAATCCGTCGATGAGAGCCAAGGGATAAGCATCCTTAACCATGATTGGCTTTTCTTACATCAAGACACAACCGTACTTTACCACTCGGCTTACGCACCACAGCAATCGGTGAACACCGCGAACTAACACACCTAAAGACAACATACGGTCTAGTTCCTTGTTTATTTCGGCTTCAATCGCCGGCGATACAGGGTAATGCCTTTGCTTCACCAATTATACAAATTATTCCGCCCTTACTAATTAACTATAGAGTTTAGTAACCACAAAGGATCATAACAAATTGACAACTGTTTTCTTTTCTTTATTACAGTACATTTATCTTTTTCCAACACATACCCATCAAAAATATCATTTCAAATTTGGTCATATCCGCTTCTGTTGGCACTTAACGCGGAATATTCTATATTATTTTACCAATTCAAAAAATGTAATGCTCTTTTTTGCTAAATAATATTCTACTCCTGATAGCGATGAATAAATCAGGTTCCTGCCAATTCGATTTAGGCAAGGTTGGGTCACTTACGTTTTTTGGAGCTAGACATCACACTTTCTAATTTAGCGGTGACGTTTTGCTTTAAATAACCGTCTATAATGTGAGATGTGAACAATATTTGACTTATCTTTATTATTGTCTTCTTTGACCTCAACATTGTTGGCATCCTTAACTGTTATTAAAACAAGAAACACAATCAAAAATATGCATAATGCGTATTTTTGATTGTGTTTCTTGTTTTAATAACAGTTAAGGATTTAATAACAGTCGATATAACGTTAGTTTTGAAGAAGGTGCGCAACTTAGTGTTAGGGTCTTTGAATAACCTTAAACGGTTCGCAGTCTCTATTACATACGATATGCCTGTTGAAAATTTAAAAACACGTGTGTCGAATGCAAAGACGCTGGACAACATTTTTTGAAGTGGAAGGCAAAATAATGGCGAAAGATCTAGTTAAAGAGAGTGGGTTAATATCATTTCAAAGTTCGATACAAGCATTAGGTCGACAACTCGTGACATGTCATTTAACGACACTCAAGCAAACCAGACAATCTCGCATTTTACACCAGATCTGAAGGTACCTCGAACAAGTATTCCACCGTTCAATATAAATAATAGAGATTGAAAATCGTTTTTCGACCTATATGAGAAATCTGTTCTCGAAAATGGTTCGTTGTCCACAGCACAAAAATTTTGATTGTTGAAAGAATGTCAACAATCCTATTTATGATCAATGGTGAATCCTATGATTTGTTGAATCACGTGACCTTGGGGTAATTGCATTAGTAGTCCCTAATTAGATGATGAGAACAAAGATCAGTGGGCACTTCACGCTGTGAATAACAAATATCCAACCATTTTCGATTTTTTGAAAACTACGTTGAGTATAGATTTATATCTATACTCAAGATCAGTTTCCAGAGTTTATCAGTTGGCAATATTGCATGTTAGTAATGATGAGAGTAGTCCTTTATATCAAAGACAAATCCATGCGTTGGCCAACTGCACTGCATTCAAAGCTTTGAGTTTTCATGAGATTTCAGCCAGTGTTTAAATGTAAAGCTCAACGATGCACAACAATGCACAAAATGACTGGGATCAACGCATGAACTTTTCTATATGAATGAATGTAATACAAAGATCTATGTTGGTCCTTCTACTCAACTAGAATTAGATGTTCTTCTGCGGCACACGTATTGTGTGACATCCACTTCGCCGTCATTGTCACCAAAATTATCAACGGAAGGTTTCTAGTAAAATTACGAAGGAGGATTGAGAGCTGAAATGAATCTCTTTTCAGCAGATCCTGAAACTCATATTAAGATACTTACAGCACGACGTGCAATATTATTGTGGCGAAAATATATGTTGCCCAAATTAAACAGGTACGTGCAGGTTCTATGTGCACTGCCTTGTTAAAGAGTTAGACAAATATAGCAACGTACAACTTTGATATACGATGCCTTTTACGGTTGTGGTTTCTGACTAAAATTGGATTTCTGGTTAAACCTGTAGGCAACATGACAAGAGAAACATTCTCTTGCAGCATTATGAAGGTTTTCATTGCTTCGCCGTTTATGATCTGAAATGTTCGTTGATAATGGAACCAACTTGACGAGTTTGAGCAGAAAGAATTAACATATGATTCCCTCAGCAGCCCCAAGCTTCGGCGGCCTTTGGGAGGCGGCTATTAAGTCTATGGGGTTTCATCTGAAAAGGATCGTTGGCAATCAATCATTCACTTATCAGGAACTGAGGAACTGGAAACACTAATGGTAGAGATAAAAGGTATATTGAACTCGAGACAAGCATTTGGTGTTGAGTAGGTCGTTAGAGATGGTCGTTAGAGGTGAAGAGATTAAAGAAAACTGAGCTGAGAATTAAGCTCTGCGAAACACCTGATGGAATATAGAGTGTTTCTGAAGACTCTCCATTTATATGAACATGAAAGGAGCACTTATGCAGGAATGATTGGATTATTTTGAGTATATATGCAAATTGAAAGTGCATTCTGTGAAATTTGCAAAGGAGTCCATCGTGCCAGACTGAATGAAACATTTTCTCAATATCAAACATAATAAGTCCAGCAGACCTATCCAGTAGACCTATCTATCAACCACGAGCGAAGCAGTAAATATATTGGGGTTACAATACAAGCCTTTTCAAGATACCTTCTAATTTTACATTACCCTGCTGAAAAAGGTAAATTTCACGAAGATGACAGTACTATATCGGATAATTTGGACTGAACCCGGGAAGAATTCGGCAGATAACAAATCAAGAAGATGTTTTCCAAAAATACTTAAACAGACTATGGTGAAATGGACGCAGCTGGTTAACTATAGGGATACCGAAAGTTGGCTTCCTCAACAGCAATTGTATGATAAATTTGTTCTATATCCCAAAAGCATATTGCGTACGGCTATGATTAGTCATAATATCCTAGATGAACTAATATCTTAGCACTTGTCAATTCATACGGTTCAACAGATTATGACGTATATGCGGTTCACCATAGCAAGACGATAAAACGTGAATCATTAATAAGTAATACATTGTTTCTGTCTGGTCAAGAGCAGTTTGAGGTTCTTGCTAAGATCTGTGAGTACGATTAACGTAAAAAACCGAAATGGCAGGTTCTATCAAACTTCTCAATTCATTTATTGTTGAATTCACCTGACCATATTACCATAAAATCACGTCACTTGTGCGCAAGATATGCCTCATGTGCTCAAGCATGCTAGTCTATTGCTATTATCGACAATTTTCAGACAACATTATAGGATACCCTGTGCACGAAATGTAGCTACATGTGGGAAGAAGCTGATGTTGACAATTTAGCAATCTTCCAACTGAAGCTCGTTCGTTCGTTCATTAAATTTGGAATTGCCAATGCTGGGCCATTGTTAATTTATTTGACAAATTATATTATTATAATGATTATATTATTAAATTATTATATTATTTTATTATATTATAATATTATTACATTATTATATTATTATATTATTATATTATTATATTATTATATTATTATATTACTATATCATTATATTATTATATTATTATATTATTATATTATTATATTATTATATTATTATATTATTATATTATTATATTATTATATTATTATATTATTATATTATTATATTATTATATTATTATATTATTATATTATTATATTATTATATTATTATATTATTATATTATTATATTATTATATTATTATATTATTATATTATTATATTATTATATTATTATATTATTATATTATTATATTATTATATTATTATATTATTATATTATTATATTATTATATTATTATATTATTATATTATTATATTATTATATTATTATATTATTATATTATTATATTATTATATTATTATATTATTATATTATTATATTATTATATTATTATATTATTATATTATTATATTATTATATTATTATATTATTATATTATTATATTATTATATTATTATATTATTATATTATTATATTATTATATTATTATATTATTATATTATTATATTATTATATTATTATATTATTATATTATTATATTATTATATTATTATATTATTATATTATTATATTATTATATTATTATATTATTATATTATTATATTATTATATTATTATATTATTATATTATTATATTATTATATTATTATATTATTATATTATTATATTATTATATTATTATATTATTATATTATTATATTATTATATTATTATATTATTATATTATTATATTATTATATTATTATATTATTATATTATTATATTATTATATTATTATATTATTATATTATTATATTATTATATTATTATATTATTATATTATTATATTATTATATTATTATATTATTATATTATTATATTATTATATTATTATATTATTATATTATTATATTATTATATTATTATATTATTATATTATTATATTATTATATTATTATATTATTATATTATTATATTATTATATTATTATATTATTATATTATTATATTATTATATTATTATATTATTATATTATTATATTATTATATTATTATATTATTATATTATTATATTATTATATTATTATATTATTATATTATTATATTATTATATTATTATATTATTATATTATTATATTATTATATTATTATATTATTATATTATTATATTATTATATTATTATATTATTATATTATTATATTATTATATTATTATATTATTATATTATTATATTATTATATTATTATATTATTATATTATTATATTATTATATTATTATATTATTATATTATTATATTATTATATTATTATATTATTATATTATTATATTATTATATTATTATATTATTATATTATTATATTATTATATTATTATATTATTATATTATTATATTATTATATTATTATATTATTATATTATTATATTATTATATTATTATATTATTATATTATTATATTATTATATTATTATATTATTATATTATTATATTATTATATTATTATATTATTATATTATTATATTATTATATTATTATATTATTATATTATTATATTATTATATTATTATATTATTATATTATTATATTATTATATTATTATATTATTATATTATTATATTATTATATTATTATATTATTATATTATTATATTATTATATTATTATATTATTATATTATTATATTATTATATTATTATATTATTATATTATTATATTATTATATTATTATATTATTATATTATTATATTATTATATTATTATATTATTATATTATTATATTATTATATTATTATATTATTATATTATTATATTATTATATTATTATATTATTATATTATTATATTATTATATTATTATATTATTATATTATTATATTATTATATTATTATATTATTATATTATTATATTATTATATTATTATATTATTATATTATTATATTATTATATTATTATATTATTATATTATTATATTATTATATTATTATATTATTATATTATTATATTATTATATTATTATATTATTATATTATTATATTATTTGTATATCTATGCTCTTAATAATTTTTAGGAACAATGGGATGAAATAATTAATTTATAATTGTCAGATAGTTTGACAAATTTTTTTTCAGAGAAACACTGCAGATTACACTAATAGTTGCAGACTGAAGTTGGGATTTTGGCTACTGGGAAACTGGACCTTTTTAATTATTACTGACATATCTTTCCTTTTCTCCTCTATAAAAACAATATTTAAAAAAACCAAAGACTGACTGCTAGAGCGCCTTTAATAATGTAAGTACTAAACTTTAATTATTTCACTTAATTTAAAATAATTTCCTTTCATTTATCCGACATAAAATTTGTCCCAAAGAGAATACGATTAACGTAAAAAAAACTTTTGATCCTGCCGATACTACCAAAAATAATGTTAAAAACTAGTAGTACACAATTTTTAACACGTATGTTCGTCACTATGTACCCAAAATTACATATCATAATTAATCTATCCCCAAGCGTATAATTTACAAATATTTTAATTAATTTTTCAGTTATGATTTCACAATTTTCTTCTGCTGGCTTAGTCGTCATCGTCGTCGTACGTCGTCGTAAGATCCCTATTGTACTATACGTTAACGATGCGATGACATAATAATGATTTTACCAATTTCCTTTTTTTTCAGTTCGTTTTAATTAAAATGAACGAACGAAAACTATATCAACACATACATATCAAAGTGAAATGCGAACGATGATAAGAAAATTGAAAAGTGTGAAAAGTTTTTTTATTATATGCTTTTTTGGTTTTTTTGTTTTTTCAAACAAAGTACATAAGTATAAAATCATGTGTACGTAATTTAACGAATTTCCCGCGTTGATATTTTGAAGTGAAAATTTAAATTATCCAAAGTTGATGTACATAAGGTAAGAAAATTGAAATTAATAACTTTTGGAAAATAAAAATGTTTTCCTATTTAAAATTCAGAGCACGTAACTTTTATTTTTTATTTTTTGGGATTGGCAAACTTGGCTCGAAAAAAAAAATGGGAAATGTGTACATAAAGAACAATTTTATGTCTAATGAATGATGTAATTGAATGTAACGGATCAAATTCAATAATGTTTATAAATAATAATTGCACGTTGAGGGAGAAACATGATCGAGAGATTAAGCACATTCAATTTGGTGGAAATGATTTTTTATTTTTTTATTTTATTTATATAAGATTTTTTAACCTGTTAAGGTGGCATGGCACGTTGTTCGAATTATACAATATATTTTTAATAATTTTTCAAACTTTGGAGTAGAGTTCATAAATTGAAAAAGTGATTTTTGGGAAAAATGAAATTACCCGATTTTGAATTTACCTTTTTTTTAACTAATACTAATAGAGCTTTAAATAGCTTTCATACTTCGTCAGACGCTTTTTACTGTCACACCCATTTAGAAATAATTTAAATTTTAACGATAACTGAAGTAGAGGAAATGAAGATCGGGTACATTTGATTAAAGTATCTGTTGATGATTTATCCCTTTGGTGGACTGATAATATTAAAAAAAAAAAAAAAAAAAAAAAAAAAAGAAAAAAGAATCGTTTCTTTATTAATTTTTTTTGTACCTTATATTTTCTAAAACTTTTGTATTTTTTCTTCTTCTTTCGATTACATTATAATTCCGACTGACTACTATTTTTATATAATTTTATATTTCAAAAAAAAAAAAAAAAAAAAAAAAAAAAAAAAAATTAATGAAAAACAAAACATGAGATAAAAAAAGCCTACTTTGTCCTTATTGCAACGCGATACTATTTCGATGCTTAACATATCGCCACGCATTGAAAGACGAATATTTTTTCAAAGATAAGAATTTTGTTTTATCTCAAGTTACGTTTTATAAACCAAATACAGCTTATAGAATAAATTCTACACAGAACAATTTTTAATAAATTTAAATGAAAATTTTAAACATTTTTTTTTCTAAGAGTTTTAATTAATCTATAACAAAATAAAACACAATATAATTACGAACGGCTGTTATTAGATTTATATGACAGTTTTGTTAATTTCGAAATAGTACGTTTAAACACTCCTTATTGACAGTATAAACGTACTCTAACTTTCCCATCTCTCCCAGGACTCACATGTTCCACCAATCCATACGCCATTGTGTAAATGGCAAGTTATCATCAATCATTAAAACTACATCACCAACTTTTAAGTTATCACCACCTGTTTTCCATTTATGCCTTTGTTGCAGTGTATGCAAATATTCTACTGAGTACCGTTCCCAAAAATCTTGAGTTACTTTGGTTATTTTTTGCCAGTTCAAAAGTCTGTTTGAAGGCTGTTCTATAAATGATGGCTCGGCATTGACTATAATGGGTCGATTAATTAAAAAATGTGCCGGCGTTAATGGCATCGGGTCGGATGGGTCATTAGTTATTGCAACTAATGGCCGTGAATTCATAATTCCCTCTACCATTATGATCAATGCGTTCAGTTCTTCGTAATTAAAGCTCACATCCTTTTTGATTCGACGAATATGATTTTTGAAACTTTTTATAGATGATTCCCATAGCCCTCCAAAGTTTGATGCCCGTGGAGGAATAAACTTTCATTTTAATGTCTCCGATGTACAATATTCAGCAGTTTGTTTGTTATTAATTTGATGATTAAATTCATTATAAGCATTTTATAATTCCTTATTGGTGCCAACAAAGTTGGTTCCGTTATCCGACGTAACAATATTAGGTTTTCCTCTTAAATAAATATATAAATCGTTTCAATGCAAGAATAAATTTGTCTGACGACAAGTCCGAACCAATTTCCAAGTGTACACATTTGGTTGAAAAACATACAAATAGTACCACATACATTTTGTCTGGAGTTCGTTGTCATTTTATTTGTTTTACGAAGAACAGTCCACAAGAATCCGCTACGCAGTAACTAAAAAAGGTTTTGCCAAACCAATGTTTTGCCCCAAATTTTTAAAGTTCCGCTGGTTGTGGTTTGAAATTTAGAACAAAAAATTTTTGGTTAAGCTAATTATAAAAACACTGATATTAATTCTTTGATATTTTACATATAATTGGTATGATCTCCTTGATGGTTCTTAAGTAAGAGAGTAATAAAAAATATATATTTATTTTAGTAGCTAACTGGTTTGACTATAAAGTATTAAACGTATTACAAAGCTTAAATATAGTTTACAAAGTTTGCAATAGATGGAGGTTGATTCAATTAATTTATAGCTAATTATACAATCTGAACATTTATCAGGTTTTGTGACGAAGTCACAATTCGTATACATATACCTATATATAAGTAAAGTTTACATTATTGTGGATTAATGATTTAAATTATTTTAAGTTTTAAGATATACAATTAATGGATTAAGTTATCAAGATAAGTATTAAATTAATATATAATTCAAGTAAATTTTAATTGATACTAATTCTTATTTGATTTTTAGGTACGTTTAGTGTCTTTAACATACCGCTGACGTTGAACCATTCGGTTCAATTTACTGGAAGGGTTACTAGTTTAACAATCGGCCTTTTGATTATACCAGTCTTTGTACGTATAGTGACTACACGAACTACTCCATCTTGGCCGGGATGTGTTTCGATGATTCTTCCTAGTGGCCAATTAGTAGGTGACGATTTTCTTCTCGAATAAGAACGATGTCATCAATTTTTAGGTTTTTGTGTTTGTGTTGCCATTTTGATCGGTTGTGTAATGTGGTTAAATATTCCTTATGCCAACGGACCCAAAAAGGTTGTATCTGTTGTATTAGCTGCCATCGTGATAATCGGTTTTGTTTGATAGGTTTGAAGTCTGGGTCAGAAATTATGGTCAATGGTTGGCCAATAAGAAAATGTGCTGGTGTTAGCATATCTTCTTGGTGTGGTGATAATAAACACAACGGTCGTGAATTCAACACAGCTTCAATTTGTGTCAGGAACGTTGCCATCTCTTCAAAATTTAAAACTGTAATTCCAAGCACTCGTCGGATATGGTATTTAGCAGATTTGACCGCTGCCTCCCACAGGCCACCAAAACTGGGTGCGAATGGTGGAATGAAATGCCATTTTGTGTTAGTATCTAATAAAAAAGTAGAAATTCGTTCATTATGTTTTATTGATTTATTTAATCTTAGTATTTCCGCAAAGGTATTTCTAGCACCAACAAAATTTGTGCCATTATCACTAAACATATCGGTACTTACGCCTCTGCGAGCCATAAATCGCTAAAGGGCAGCGATAAATGCATCGGTGGTTAAGCCGCTTACTAATTCGATATAGACAGCATTGCTACTCAGGCATACAAAAATCGCGATGTAAGCTTTATATGGTGCCGTTTTTCTTCCAGTCATAGACTTTAGCCATATAGGTCCAGCATAGTCTACTCCAGTTTGGTAGAAAGCATATTTAAAATTGACACGTTCTGGTGGCAAGTCTCCTATTAATTGAATGCTTTTGGTAGCTTTATTCCGTGTGCATGGTATACATTTGTAGATGCTTTGACGAACTAGGTTTTTGCAGTTGATGATCCAATATTTCTGCCTTAAGGTGGATATCATTGTTGACTGGGATGAAAATCTGGTGTGATCAGTAAAGCAGCTTTATAGGTAGTAGCCACATGCTGCTGGTTATTAATTTCTGGGTGCAGTTGGTTGAATGATGGTGAAGTATTAACTAACCTAATATTTCCGGTTGGTGGTGATATGTTGAGTGATGAAATGTTCTCGGTTGCTTGTGAACTAGTTGTTGGTGTGTTGCTTGATGAATTAGTTTTGGTCGCTAATGAGTTTGATGGTAGGTTGAGGGATGCAGTATTAGTAAAACATGTTGATGGTGATTGTACAGTAGAACTTTGGTGCAAATTGGAACTAGTTGGTAAATGAAGCAAGCTATTGTGTCGTTTTTTACTAATTTGGCATGACCTCTTAGATCGACATGATTTCACGGTATGCGAATCACTTAAGCAATTATAATAACGTGAATTTTCATTTATATAGGATCTTCTATCTGTAATGGTCATTTCTTTAAACTTTGAACATTGATACAGCATATGTTCGATATGGCACAATGGACACTGGACTAGATACGAGTAAGCTGGTATTGTTGTATGTGTTTGCCTTATATTGGATGGAATCTTTCCAACCGCTTTGCATCCGACTTCCTGTATACCTTCAAGAGTATCCGCTCGGATGAGAAGACAATCGATCAGATCTTGAAAGGTTAGATGTTCGAGTTTGGATGAGTCATGTTGCCAAAATTGTCTACTTTGGTCATTCAATTTGTTGGTAATAATATAGATTAACCAAGGGTCGCGTAACTCACCATGGGGTCCGACAGCTTTAAGGCCCCTTATAATTTCTTCTGCAGTGTTGGCCAATTTCCGAATACTAGCTGAGTTAATGCGTTTAATTGGTTCTTGATTCACAAAGGTATCTATGTAACTATTTATGGTTGATTTTTTTTGATCGTACCTCTTGCTGAGTATTTGATATGCTTCAATATAATTCGAGTCAGTTACAGATAAATGTCTAATTAAACCTAAAGGTTCTCCCTTTAGTAAACTTTTCAAATATTGTAGCTTTTGTGCAGCGACCAACGTTACCTTTTCGTGTACTGAACTATTAAATAAGTCAAAGAAACTTAGCCAGTCTTGATAGTCATCGTGGAACATTGGTATGTTCAACCTTGGTAATCTTGTTTCTATGGCTCCTATCTGGGAATTGTCTTCGTTTTGAATTGAAGTATTCAATTGATTGGAATGAAAATGTCGTATAGCTGCACTTAACAAAGCAACCGCATGATAATATGATTCGTCGAACTCATCGGTTTGCGATTCGACTTCCGAGTTTATTTTAAACATTTCACTTTCGATTTTCGAAAACTCACTCCATAAACTGTTAGTTTTATCTAAACGCACTTTAATTTGTTCATGCTTTGTCATGGCATTAATTTTTTCAGCAAAAGTTACAATTTTAGTCATTTGACCTTTAATTTGACCTTTGTTAAGTGAGTATTAGTTGAGTTTAAACATGCACCACTAACAATGAATCCGAATTTTGATTCGATTAGATATGGCAAATTTTCGCTAATTTTAATTTTTCTAAAACCGATGATGTTCCAAAATTTTTCCAATCCCAACAAAATGTCTATTTGCCTTGAAACTCCAAATTCGGGATAAGCTAAAATAACATCCTTTGAAATAAACCAACGAGACACACCAATTTTTTGTGCTGGAAGACGTTCTACAACTGTATCTACCATAAGAAATTGTAAGCTTTCACGATAATGAAATTACATTAGCTGTAATGGAACTTGAAATATTCACTGTACCGCCATTAAGGGTAGATACTTGATTTTTGTTTGGTGACGATTTAATTTTCAAATAATGCGCCAATTGATTTGTTATATAATTTTCCGAACTTGCACTATCCAAAAGCGCTCTACAATGGTGCCGTTCACCACCACCATCCTCAATCATTCCTAATGCTGTTGCAAATAATTTTGTTGATACTGAATTACATTTTTTGCCAAACAATGTTAATTTTTGGTTGTCGGATGTCGAATTTGGATTAGAAATTACAGCATTCACTGTTGAATTTTGTTTGAATTCATTTGATACTTCAGTTCGATTTGACTGTGTTCCACTATCAGTCCGATTGGACTGTGTCCCTAAATGAACCCAATGTATTATGATTTTTGTTGAATAGCTTACATATACTCGATCTGCAAATTTTGTTTGAATGACCAGTTCCAAGGCAGTTGAAACATTTGTTGGTTTTTGAAATGAAATCATGTCTGTCGCGTGGGGACATACTAACAAATTTTTCACATTTATTTAATGCGTGCCCTTTTCCTTGATACAATGAACATAGACACAATGATCCGAGCCGGTCATTTGTTGGTTTTGCGCTAACGATGATTGTTTCGTTGTTATAATTGAACTTTTAGCAGTGATGCTACAACCTTGAGCTGGAGAGTCCTTGGCCTTTAAGATTCTTGTTTCACTGTCCATGAACGACTTTAATTCGTTGGAACACTCAAAGATCTTAATGAAGATACATGAGCGTTCGATGAATTCAGCAAATGTATAACAATTAATTATGATTATTTTTTATTGGCTCGAGTAACAACAAGGCATCAATATGTGTATTAACGATGATTCGGACATCATCATAACGCTTGATTAATTCATCCCATGCGTCGGTGTAAGTGTGATATGTCTGATGACATCCTTTGCCTCTTCAATTATGAGATCATCGAGATACGTAAATTTTAATTAATTTTCTTTGGTAAAATAACTATGTATAACCTTATTCTACAGGAATTGAGGTTATGTGACTCCTGTGTGTCGGAAATTGCGAGATAAAATGCTTTGTAATGCTTTTTTATCACTAACTCGATGATGTGGTGACATGATATGCTTGTAATGCGTTGATTAATCTGAATTATTCACGATGAGATGCTGTTGCTGATTCTCACCACATGTATCTATTCCGATGAATATGACTTTTGTAATACTGATTACACAAACTAAATTGCTTTGTATATCCGGCTCGAAGGACCAAAAAATATTCATGATTTATCCCTTTGGTGAACTGATATAATTCCAAAAAAAAAAATAAAAATAATAAATAGAATCGTTTCTTTATTAATTTTTTTTTGTAACATATATATTTTCTTTATATATTTTTCTTTTGTTTTTTCTTCTTCTTTCGATTACATTATAATTCCGACTGACTACTATTTTTATATAATTTCATATTTCCAAAAAAAAAAACTAATGAAAAACAAAACATGAGATAAAAAAAGCCTACTTAGTCCTCATTGCAACGCGACACTATTTCGATGCTTAACAGTATCAGTCATTACAATCGGACTCTTACTACGAGTGCTATGGAAAATTCAGCCATTTTCGTAAATTTGTAAAGGCTAACCACTGTCCAAAAATTTTACGTGCAAATAATTTACGAAAATGTATGAATATTTTATGACAGTGTTTATGCTGAGATGGCTTTTCCTTTAATGTTAACAATTGTTCAACGTTTTCTCTTTTTATCAATTGTAGAAAATTATTGCCAATTTACATTCCATAATACGTTGACATTTACTCATCCGAGTCAAAATTATATCACTATCGAACCAAATATTTTTATCCCAATATAAATTACGATACCCAAGTCTAATTCAATGTCTTAATACACAAAATATAAGTCCACTTAAGACTATACAAACTCCCTTCAGACACTTTAAGATAATAAATTATTTTCTCTCCATAATAATTGACGCATACACACACTAAAACAGATTAACTAACTCTCCTCGGTTTATTATACCGTCGTTACGATACGACTTAAGTTTATAATTTACTGCCATATGGTATCGAGACGATATCGTTACATCGAAACAAAACAAAAAAAAAATATTGGAAAATTCACGTAACCAAAAAAAAAAAAATTTTCTTTATTTTATCATTTACGAATAACCAATACTGAGATAACAAAGCTATATACAATCGAATGACAACAACAATAGAAATTCACAAACCAATCGAGATAACGATAAATTTTCTTCATCAATGTATATAATATATATATATGTATATGTATGAATGGATGAAAAACCAAAATCCTATTTCATCTTTTGTTTGTGCACCATAATGAAAAGAAACTGCAAATCTATATCTACAGCTTTAGTTAAGCTTTTTAAACTAAACAAAATAAAATTCTATTTTCCTCCATAGTAGATTAAAAACGGTTTGTAGAAAAATTGATGATATATATATATATATATATATATATATATATATATATATATATATATATATATTCATATGGATTGAGAAATCAAACATTGTCTATGTAGTAAAAAAGCTTGGTCGAAAAATACGATGACGTCAGCAAAATTAAGCGAATAAAGCTCAACACCAACAACAAAACTAATTTAATTAGTTAGTATTTTTAAAAGCTCACTCACTGCAAATTTACTACAAACAAGCAGACCCAATTTTTATTTATGTAACTCCAAATTAGTACAAACAAAATGAAATATATACAACATATACATAGTTGGAGCTTTTTGTCTAAAAGTTTTGTAAAAATTTAATAATTTTGTTTTGTTTCTAATTTTGTGATGTTCATACAATGAACGATGGAAAACTTTTATTTTATATTGTTAGTTATAATTTTTTTTACGACTATAATATGTAATGGCAAATGACACAAGTGAAAAGTTTTATATGTAAGCTTTTGTGTATATGAGTAGTTTGTTTGAACAAAAACATAAAAATTGATAATTGTAAATTTGTTGAATTGTTTTTGTTATTTTAGTGTATAGTATGTGTTTTTAATAGATATAGAATATGTTTGTTTGTGTAGAGGAATCTCGTCACATGAAAGAGCTTTCGAAATAACGTAAAAGGAAACTCATGAAACTCAGACAAAACACTTTAAAATTCATTTGTTAGGTATTTAATTAAATTGAAATTTGAACTGTTGAAAAATAAAATTGACAAAACTGGACAAGTACACTAAGGACTTCTCCTAAGGAGCTAATCCAATTCCTTGCAATTTTATGTTCTTTTAATCTTCCGGTCAAAACTTTAGTGTTACTACAAATATTTCCTAGCAATATTACTATTACTTCAACTTTTAGCTCTAAAGTATGTACAGTCATGCCTGATGGAAATTTGTTGGACTTTACCTGATTTGATGGACTCTACCATAGTTTTGAACTGGTTTTTGGCCTCTCGCCAATTGTTTTGAAAATACTTCAAATGGAATAGATTTGTAGGTAACAGATCTGGAAGAATACTGACAACTATAAATAGATCGCAATGGAAACATATATGGAATCTCAAGAATAATCCGGCTGACTATGCATCAAGAGGTGTTGAACCAGAAATAATACTTGATTTTGACTTATGGTGGAACGGTCCAAATTTAGTAGCATATTAAAAAAACTGGCCAAGAAACTTCGCAAGAGAGTTAAATACAACAGAAGAAATACATAGTCTATCAATTCTGTCAGTCCAAATTCCAAAAACTGGTTTATTAGAACAATTGATCAACAAGAACTCCATTTAAATTTTGGCATTATATACTTCGATTTATCAATATAAGTCGCAAAACCATATCAAAACTTTGCATTGAACCACACCTCCTAGTTTTAGGAACCTCCACAGCTAATTTTCTAACCAAAAATATTGTATGGGAGCACTACCTAAAATATGTCCTAATTTTGCAAACCCTTTGTTATAAGTATTGAATATTGGGAATTAGAAAATCGTCCACAATCGCGTGAAATACATGTAAAGCAAATGAACTTAATCACGTCAAGGGTGGTCTTCCTAATCAAAGGGTGGAGCTAGTCAGACCATTCCATAGTGGGAGTAGACTATCCAACACCATTAAGTCAGAGGACAAGAACAAAAGACTTGCAAGGGTTATATATGCATCTTTGCATGTCTAGCCCCCAAGGCTGTACTTATAGAACTATAGTTTCCGACTTACGACAAATGCATCCATTGTTGCATTGCGAATATTTATAGCCCGTAGGGGAATATCCTCTGAAATTCACAGCGATAATGGAACAAACGATATTTGAGTGCGCAACCATTTATGCAAACTTTTTTCATCTCTAATCTCATATTGACAGATCAAATAACATTTAAGTTAATTCTACTTACTTCACTACATTTTGGCGGCCTTTGGGAAACCGTAGTCAAAACTAGTCAAAATACGTAGTAAAATATCATCTCAGAATATTGTCTAATGGCCACCCACATATGGTACAAAATTGGCAACGTTACTCGTTGAAATAGAAGCAATGATAAATTCGAGAATAATTTGTGTTTTATCAAATGATGACCTGGACTACTTAACACCATCTCATTTTTCGATTGCGGTATAGACCATCAACACAACTTCCCAGCAAAAACGTGCAACGGGTGTCAAAATGTCAAAATTGTTCAGATTTCACATGATAACCCAGATGAACAAAGGTATCTGAAGGTGGCATCTGGAGTATTTGACAGAGCAAGCAAAATAATAACCAAGCTGAAGATGTCGTGATCATGAAAGAGAACCATCTTCCTACGCTAAAATGGGCATTGATAATCATTGATCAATCATTGATCACTTTATCAAGCTGCACCCAGGAGCAAACAACTTTGTCAGATTCGTTACATTTAAAACACAAGAAATTAAAGATCTATTAGGTTCTATTCAAGGTCATAAAGATATTTTATATAATTAGTGGAAGTAATTTTATCAACTACTTCGAATATAGTCATCGATTAAATTCTCAATTCAGAAATCGTTTCTTTAATGTGATCTCTCTCTCTGGCTTTCACATCCCATGAAGGGATATTTCCGCCCGCATTAAGGTCCTCCATCCATCTCGGTTCATCGCTCTCGTCCTCCAGTTTCAACATCCTAATGCATGTAGATCTTGTTCGACGCCGTCACGCCAGCGAATTCGGGGTCTTCCTCTACGACGAACACCGGCTGGTTGTGTGAAGACCGTGTAACGTAGCTGAGCCATCTAACTCGATTGGATTTGATGAATCCGATAGAACCGCAGCCTCCAAGAAGTTGCCTTATCTCATGGTTCATACGAATCCGATATTCGTTGTCCGCGACTTTGATTGGACCAGAGATTGAGCGCATGGCCTTTCTGTCGAAGGTAGATAACAATCTAAAATCGTTAGAGGTCATGATCCAGCTCTCGCTTCCGAAAGCCAGCACAGGTCTTATGAGTGCTTTATAAAGTGCGAGCTTGCACGACGGCGACACATGTTTAGATCGCAATAATTCCGATTGGGCGTAGAAAACTCGTTGTCCTTTTTCCAAGATCATCATGGTAAAACATTGGTCGTTGGTCGATCGGTTGGGACGAAAACCACATTGATAGTCGCCAATGGTGTTTTTGGTGAGAGGGATGAGTCTGGCAAATACAACATTAGCCTTGTAAGCAGTACTCAACAGAGCAATACCACGATAGTTTCCACATTTAAGACGGTCTTCTTTTTTTGTGCAACGGACATATGAGTGCGGTTTTCCAATTCTCCCGCAAATCTTCTTGGTCCCAAATAGAGACGATGAGATCATTTAGATTTGTTGCAAGAGTAGCGCCTCCGAGCTTAATCAATTCTGCGGGGATTCCATTGAGACCAGGGGCCTTTCCATTTTTAATCTACCATTAGCTGCATCCGCTCCCTCTACTGTGGGATATTTAACAACAATATCTGGAGGAGCTATTTCTCTAATGGGGGTCACTTCGTCGTTCCTATTTAGCAGATTTTGTAAGTAGGTTTGCCATACTGAGGGAACATCACCCACCTTTATTCTCAGCTCTCCATTTTCACGTCTTTGATGGCTGTACTTCTTGGGTGGAAGTCTTTATTCATCGCGCACGATGATTTTAATGTCGTGGTGCGGTATGTTATTGATGACTTCCTCCAGCTCGACAAAGATAAGATCTTTGATTTCATCAGATTTATTTTCGGTGGGTGCTTGTACATTAACGATTAACGATCGTGCGATGTTGAATTTCTTAGTGTGGAGCCTGACTGTACATATCCGCATGTTGATAAGGTGGAAGTCGATGATATGTAAGGAAGCCAACACGAAATTCTCTTCAATTCTGATGGCCGCTTTCCGAGGTCGATTTTGTGTTGAGTCCTATATGGTAATCTGAGGCCTTTGATTAGGGTTCATAACTTTAATTGTTTTTATAAGAGCAAGTTGTTGGCCTGCTCAACCCACTTGTTACGTGTGTGGGCCACGTACTAGAGAGAATCTTAAAGCATCCAGTTCTACCTTGAACACATTTATATAGCGAGCCACCTGATACAAGACAGACGCCCACTTCAGTTGCACCTAACCTGGAGAACAGACGCTGCTTTGGTTTTGGTTTTGAGGTGCCTGGAGACGTACTCGATGGAATCAAAAGCAAAATAAGATCTAAGTCCAACATAATTTAATCTTCGTGTAATAAATTGATTCAAAGGCGTTTGAATTTTTTATTGCCACAACTAAAAAATTAAATAACCGATATTAGAATAACCCTACAAATTTTCAATAAAACTTTATAAAAATTTCTAAACTTGTAACATTTATTTAGATAAAGCTCCATTGAAAATGTTGTGGAGTTGGTTTTACTACAATGAAACCGACCAAGCTTCCTCGTCGCTGAATATTCTTTATTTCAAAGTATACATTTTATTCAATGATAAGTTTTCTTTCGCAATGTTTATACCTTGACTATCGCAGTAGAAGAACATACTGATTTCTTATTTTTGCAATGTCATTATAAAATATGTCAAGTTTCAATATCGACATAAACTCAAGCTAAAAACCCAACTCATATCGTTAAACGATATGAGTTGGGTTTTCAACCTGAATACACATCGCCATCTATATTTTGGTTTTTATCAATTTTCTTGATTATAAATTTCTTAATTATGCTATTGAAAACAATATTTCAAAAAGCACAGGTTTAGATATTTTTGCTACTTACAAAATTATCGAGAGCTCTTACACTTAGAGCAGCTTCTAAAAATAAGTCCACTCATGATGTATCACTATATAATTTCCTAACCGGATGCACTTTTAAATGACGAACTATTGACACTAATTATAACCTGTAATCTTTTTTTTCAGTTAAATAATTTTTCATTATATTAAAAGTTAATGATCCGTAAGTATCAAATATCTAGATGCCACCAAAATCCATCAAAAAGCTAAGACATTAACAGATTGTAATTATTTTGAAAAATTACTTGCGAATAATGTACTTCATTAAGGAAACATAACTTTTTTGGAATAATAATAATTTTTATTGAGTTAAAATTTATCTGTTTTTTACCATCATCATCATCATCATCATCATTGTTACCATCATACCATTGTAATTCGACAGTGTGGAACAATCCAAAATGTTTGTATAATTATACGTTTACAAAAAAAAAAAAAAGCTCAACAAATTAGAACTCGTATATATGTATATATAATTTGCTATGCCTCATCAACATTTAATTTTTACGCGAAGCTTTTTTTTCAAGTCTCATTAATTTTTTATGCGTCGCATTTGTTTGTAAAGCTTTACACCATAATTTTTTTAAAAATTATTTAAATAGCGTCTCGTTACATTGTCTACATGCTCATACCATAAACACACACATACAGACATGTCATTTTGATTCGTAAAATACTATGTACGAACTTAAAATGCCAAAAGCACAAAATAATTTGATGTCAATATATTTCGAAAGAGATAAATCATGTACCAAATAATAATAAAAATTACATTTTCATTTTCCATAAATGTCACACGCTCTCATATACAATTTTTTTTGTCATGGTGAAAATTGAATAAAATTATTCATATAATAAAATCTTATCAGATTTATCAAAAAAAAAAAAAGTTTTAGAATTTTCCACTTGCATTTGCTTTTATTAAGCATAATTTAGTGGCACATGTTTTACAATGGTATAAGCTTTCGTTTCGATCGATAAGCTGACATTTTTTTTAAAATATTTAGTTGACGGGCATAATTGAACTTAGTTTGCGAGGTTTGAATTTTATATGGATTGAAGTGGTGAGACAAAAGGTATATGGTGCTTTTTGTGAAAGTTTCTTTCAATGAGTGTTCAAACTTTAAGTACTTTTTTCCTCTTGATTATGGTTAAGACGAAGTAAGAACTGCTGCTCACTATATATTTCTGTTGCAATAGTTGCCATCGTGAGAAAATGGGAGTAAACTGTTTCTGGTCTCTTTTGACCTTCTAAGATTATTGATATAATTATTGACAAATGAGCATCCAAATTATTTTAAGCCTTTCGAAGGATGAATATCTTGACAGTAGGTCTTCAAACCATTCATTTGTGTGTTGAAAGGTGCTTGTAAATGTAAACATGTTATTGATTTCTTCGTTTTCACATCCGTACTCAGATTGCTGAATGGGCATGTAATATCAAAGGAATTTTCACGTAATGGGATATGTCTCCAATATTGACGTGACCATGAATCTAGTATTTTAGCAGTGCGATTACCGACGAACGAGCTCCAAAGCCTGGGATGACTTTCAAGTTAATTTAAAACGATTTGAAATCTGTTCAACAGTACACTTGATCAATTTGCATTGTTTCCAGTTTTACTTTGTCCAGAAGATTGGATCATAGGACAGCTCCTAATAGGTCTAGTCATGTTAGGACTGCTGGCTTGATTAGAGCAACCTTCGTTTTTGCTGTGAGTAATCTACAATTCACTTCATCCGCAATATAAATACACATAGCACTACCATGGTATGTATATTAGCCCACGGACGTGCTAGATGTCACTACTGGTATCGTTTTAAAATAATACAAATATTTTTATATGTATAATCGCCTAAATGTCATATATTTATTCTAAATTATGACTATTTTCTATCGACCCGACACCTGGAACATCAAGCCGTAAATTTGGACGCTGAATGTATTGGAAGTGGAAGTTATGAATCGTGGAATACGAATTTGGTTAACATTTTTCAATTCTTCATAAATCCATTGCCATTCCTTGGTTCGAATTTCAGGTAGTGGATCATCCCACTCTATGTTGGCTGTCCACAACTGTTGAATGAAGATTTTTGTTAAGAAGACGATGAGAGCTAACCAGCCAAGAGGATTAAACAATCGACTGGCTTGGGACAATATGGTTCTCTTAGTAAACACCATCTCACTGTGCAGGTCTGAACTCATTGGATAGAGAATTCCACAGGATACCTATTAGTTTTACTGATTGACTCTTCCATATTGCCTACGATTTGCCTGGGTTTGTCCGTTTTGCGGACATCGCTGGGCAATGTTTCCAATAGTGATATCACATGATGATCATTTTCGAAGGATAGAGCAGTGATTTTTTAGTAAACGTGCAATATCATCCTTGAGTTGCATCGCTTCCTGTAAACTGCCTGCTCCGCATATTAGATCATCCAAGTAGATGCAATAGCGTACTCTTTAAACCACAGTAGCGTAAAGATTTGATTGAGTTTTGGCACCAACTGCGAGACAATCATTTAGTGAATATCTAGAAGATTTCTTTGCCGAGCCATCAAAGGCCACTTTCAATTTTGTGGTAGTACTGGAATATCGCAGCTCACCATTATGTGGCCAATAAAATCCTAGCCCATTGGTTTCTTTTGATGGGATCTCCTGCATGTGGTTGGGTTCAAGATATTTAGACATAAACCTGTGATAGAGTTTCATGAATTTGGTTTCGCGGACAAATTGACGTTCCATGCTGGTGTGCCTTTGAGTAGCGTTGATCATTAAGTCTCTTAGACAATCTGGCAATCTTTTAAACGATAAACTTACTATGAATTTCCGTTCACACAGTTGCTCCTCTGGTGATAGCAAGTTGATGTTTGATGATACGGACTCTACCTCTCTAAACCTCAACGTCTGATCTATTGTCACGAGACACCATCATTGAAATGGCATCTCTTTCACTGATACTTCCAATTTTTCCAGAAGAGACCCAACCAAACACTGTCTTTTGAAATCTTATTCTATTATTACTCAATTTATTTTGTTCAACTTCCAGGAGTTCTTTAATTTTGTCAATGCTCCCAAGTAATTTGGCTCAGTGACACTCGTGTGGCGCATAATATTACTGGTTCACCACGTAACAGACGCTTCAGGGGAACGCAGAATTTATTTGCGGAACGGTAAATTATACAAAATCTAACCAACAAGAAAGAGAATCGGTTGGTTATTGCTGACCCGAGGTTTGACATTCCTACTTCTATTGACATCTTATTAGAGACTGAAGTGTTCGACTGAGTAATTTTAGGATCGATCCAAGTAGAAACCACACCTCCATTGGCTAAAGCCCTTAGTGTTATGAAGATGGGAATTAGAAGATGTCAGAAGAAAACAACCACAGTACGAGATCCAGATGGTCGATATGTGGTACAACTGCTATAATTTTATGGAATCACGACTGGAACAATTAGGAAATTCAAAACAACAAGCGTTTATTGACAACGACCGAGTATAGGTCACATGATCCTAGAGCCTTAACACAAAAGGTAATACTATTTACTCCACTATGCCATGGTAAAAAGAACACCAAAGTCAACCAATATCTGGGTAGTTTTCGATGCATCAATGAGCACCTCGACGACGATAAATTTGAATGACACGATGCGTGTCATTTGAATGACAGTGGCTACATAAGAGAGGAATGGGATTAAAGAAATAGACTAGAAATAGCACACTTTCTAAGTGGTAGTACGTCTCCTGATTGCGTAATTTAAAGTCGCAACCGAATTCAATGACGTCAACATCGCCAGAATAACCTTATGGTGCGATTATACAATCACACTGGATTGGATACAAAAACCTGCATTAAACTGGAAATTCTTTGTAGCACATCAAATTATCGAGATCCAAAACTAATACTTACCTGGATACGTGAAAGCACATGATGCATACGCTTCCACTGATTTAAGGTTCAAAAATCGGAACAACTTATGGCAAACTTACCTAAGCCCTGGGTCACACCCATGAATTTTTCACATATTTTTTTGTTTTAGTGATACAACTGGTGTAGTATTCTTGGAGATGCTAAGCGACAGGGTGTAACCACCGAGCCAAAAAGCTAAAAGAAAGAGAAAGAATTATTGGAGATTTTGATTTTGATGGAGGCTTTATGGATGCGCCTTCCAGTTGTAGTCGTGATCTTGACATTATTATCTCGATCAATCGTTTCTTGTCGAAATCTCGGTTTATATTTTTGTTGGATTTGTTTGATCGCACAGTGAAAAAGGTGCCACCGGCTTTATATGTTTTCGGAGTAATTCTCTTATTATTTTCCCTTGTAATGGTGGATTTTTGATGCATGCGGAGTCAGCAAGATTTTGATGATTGATCCGGTAAGTGAGGAAGCTTCGGTAGTTAGCAAAAAGGCTTGCTAAAATATTTGAACTCTTTTTGGTTCAGGTCATTTTTCATTTTCTTAAATCTGGACATTTTTGTCTTTCGTTAATTTGGTTAACGGCTTAGGTATTAGCGCGAAATCACGGATGAACCGCTTAAATTATGATTCCAACCACAGGAAAGATTTTAGATCTTTCCAATTCTCAGTTTTCTTGATGCGTTGAATAGCTAATACCTTTTATTTGATCCGGTTTGATGCCTTTATTAGTTATAAGGTAGCCCAAAAATTTCGTTTCCATTTTTAGGAACTCCGTATTGTCGATATTTACACATAGATTGGCTTTTTGAAGTTTTCAAAGACTTTATCGATGATGATGTCGTCTTTATAAACGTAAAATCATTCGTCGATGAATTCCTACAGAATGTTATCGATCATCCGCTGAAAAATTATAAGTGCATTCTTTAAGCTGGATGGGAGCCGCAGGAGGAATTCATATTTTCCATTCATGGTGGAAAAGAAGTCTTCGAGATGTCAGTCTCCTTCATTTGAACCTGATGAAATCCTGAAGTTCACTGATGGTAAAAATACTGGGATTCTCTGAGATTGCGTGTAGTGCAAAATTTATTGAAAAGTAGTTGGTGGTTTGTGAAGCATTCTGCACAATATTTTACGGTTACTGTATCAATTTTGAGGTGTATGTTATGTGTAAAGAACTTAATGCCCTATATCTACAACGTCCCGATTGTTTTTAGGTTTCGAAGGACTAATGTTTCTCCGCTGGTTTGGCGATGATAAACTATAGGTTGCTTCGTAGTACCTAGACCTATTTGGTATAGTTTGCTTACCTTTGGTTGTCTTTTGGCTAGACAAAATTAATACGTTGAAAGTCTGATTGTTACTGCCTATGGTAACTGCCTATATAGTAAAGTGTTTTGACGTAGACAAGGTATATGGTATCATAATCTGTATAAATGCGAGACCAATTTTACAGTTCACTGATCACTGGTGATTTCATCGGTTGACTAAAACCTGATTGAATAAAAATTCGGAGCTGAAGCGTGAAATGCCTTTAAATATGACAGTTCCAGCTTGGTTAAAAAAATTCTTGGTAAAAAAATGCGTTTGTTATTTATGGACATATGGAACATAAACGTGATTGGAAGTAGGAAAACCTCGCTGCAAAGTCAATTCAGTTGTCATACCTACATTACGCCAAATACCTAGATAGTTCCTAAAAAGGGAATTTCGATTAAGAGCCCTAACGGCAGCTTCACGTGCTCAAAACCGATTGTTGAATCAAACGTAAAGCGCTCAGACAAAACTCATGAAAGCCCCTGTAAACATAAAAACAATAAAAAATAAAATATTTCAAAATTATTGCTATGACCTTAAGTTAAAAAAAAAATTCCAAAATCAAATGCCCTGTCGCACTTGATACTTTGTTGCCATATTCATAAAATCAACATTTAATTAAAATATGTAATTATCTGACAACATGCTAAAGGCATATCATAACCAATATTCTACCTATCGCCTAAATCCTCTTGTCGATAATTAAAAAAAAAAAAAAAAATTTAAATCTAAACCACCCTTGTATCACACATTAATTCAAAAAAAAAACATATCCTATCTTTATCCCCAATGATATATGGGAATTAGTTTTCATTAGCCGGATAATTCATTCATATAACATCCCCCTACCAGGAAAAAATAAAAAAATGCTATCCTTCACTTAAAAACAACAACTGGAGATTTGATAACATGTTAATTTGTCAAACATAATCGATTTATCATTTTTCGTCCAAACATTTTTTTAAGGGAAAAACTAAAACAAAAAAAAAAAAAAAAAAAAAAAAAAATTCGCGCCCTAACTTTGTGTTGTCGATAGCGCACATTATACAACACAAATTTAATTGATTTTCCGGACTAGACGAAACAAAACGTAAAAGCTCTGAGGGCACATAAAACACAAAGTTGATTTATTGACAGCAATTATTTTTGTTGACGACGTTAAGGGATGTAGGAGGTGATTTGGTTGGCTATATAATATAAAGGAATATCGATAAAAGCTTGTATATAAATTAGATGTTAAAAATTCTCAATCAATCATGTGATTATAATGATATTATACCAGCTGACAGTGAAATAGGATACATTTTTTTTGTACAATACGAGTTGAAATACCTAAGGGGAGAATTCTATTACAAGAAACACATGCGGGCCCATACATTACTTTAAATAGTAGAAATGAGCTCGTTTCCTTTGGAGTTTGAATTCTCTAGGTGCAATTATCCAACCTGTCAATATTCTGTGTTCAGTAAAGACTCACTTTACATCAATCTGGATACCATTGACAATACTGAATTAGCACAATGTGCTTAGCAAGAAGGCGAAGACACTAGTTGTGGTTTGAAAATTTATTGAATAAGAAAAATATATTTTAGGATAAGCTAGTTAACGGCTCCGAACAATCAGATCACATGGCCACAATCAGTTTCTCCTAAAAATGATACCATACTACCACTTCAACAGATAAACATGGCATATAATAGTCAACATCGGACCAATAGCTCTCCATATGTCAACCAAAATTTACCGCCATCAAGACCGAATTATCCCAAATCACCACATTCTTATCTGTTCTCATCAATTCCAAATCAGATCAGCGGGTGGTGACGTCAAAATCAGTCTCAAAATTAGTGGACCATTCTTGGCATCGAAAATACCATCGAATGTTTCGTCCTACGGTTTAAATCATTTTATGGCAGTACTGGAGACATTTATTGATCGAAAACAGTAAACTGATCATCATACCCAAAATATACATTCCGTTACAAGAAAAACAATCATGCCAAGTCAATAATATGGAAGTACAAGATGGTCTTCTTTCCACTGACATTAAGAAGTAATTGCACACAGTCAACGAAATTTACAATACTGTTCGGACCATAACCTCGAGGACATTGAAACGGAATTTCGCGCTGAAATAAAAACCATGCAGTATACATGCATAACTAATCCACACTTTTGCCGATCATCACTATAGAGTGCAAAATTATTACGATTAAGTGAAGGGAATATATGTAGGATCTAGAATATTGCTTCTTGAAGCAAAAGAGGAAACAACATCAGGACATTCTACCAAAGCAAAGCAGCAGGCCAAAAAGCACTTTAAAAATAAAAAAGTACATGACTCGTCCTACAAAATTGATAGTTAAGATGAGGCAGTACCTCTTGCAATTTAAAAAGTGAATGAGTTAGTAGATAAATTGCAGGAACAACGCTACAAACTACAAACTGCTAAAGCTAAACTTAAAAACAAAAAAAAATTTAGTAGTATCCATAGTATAAATACATCTACATAGCCCATTGACGTGCTAGATGTTGCTACTGGTATCGTTTTAAAATAATCAAAATATGTTTATATGTATAATCGCCTAAATGTCGTAAATTTATACTAAATGTTGACGATATTCTATCGACCCGACATCTGGAACATCAATGGGTAAACTATTTTTTTCTTATGTTGGTAGTACTCCAACATAAGAAAAAAATAGTTTACCCATTGATGTATGATAAATTTACGACATTTAGGCGATTATACATATAAACATATTTTGATTATTTTAAAACGATACCAGTAGCGACATCTAGCACGTCAATGGGCTAACATAACATGGTAGTACTATGTGTATTTATGTTATGCAGTATGTTAAAACAAGACATCAGATTCCAATCGCTTGCCACACTTATTTTAAATAGAGTCATCTTTGAGAGCATGGTCTCAACGAAGAAAAAATCGATGAACAGTTAAAAAAATGTTGGGAGCTAAAGAAATAGACAATAAAAGGCAATAGACCAAACAATAAATCGAATACAAAGATTTTTCCAAAAAAAGTTATAAGTACCAAGCCAAAGGAAGGTATTAAGTAAGAGTCCTTTTTTACATCGAGCAATTGTCCTTTAAATGCTTCGGTTTTTCGAAGAAAACAGCTATTGCTCCTCTCCTCCAAGTCGAAAAACGCATTTCAAAATATTCATAATTGGCATTACACTACCAACAGTACCACCAGTTGGCGAGAGATACATTTTGAGTGTACCCAGTCGCATCAGAAGTTGTTCTAAACAATCTCCACGTAGATGACCTCACTTCTGGATACAATACCGTATAGGAGGCCGCAGTTGCTCAAAAACAGCTGATAGCATTACACAATGCTGATGGATTTAACCTACGTAAATGGGCCCAGAATTGAAAGAAGTGTAATAGGCCCAGAATTGAAACAAGTGTTTTCAAATACAAGCTCCACAATAGTCGATCCCTTTGCACAGCTGATAGAAAGGATACCCAAAGTGAACAAATTATTCCGCATTATAGTTATTGTCGGTGCTTTATCAAAAGATGTTTAAAAAGGGAACCTGGTTATTATTTAGAAATTATTCCAACAGGAAAAGAGCTCAAGAAAGTTAATGATGAAATATGCAGAATAATTCAACGTCAAGATTTTCAAAAAAAGTAGGTGCATACGTAAATACGGATAAGTATCTGCAAAAGTAATATCTTGTCACGTAATCCTTTCATTGACAAAGAAGAGATACTTCGAGTAGGAGATCGCCTAGCCAACAGCAAGCTAAATATATGTATATATATATATATATATATATATATATATATATATATATATATATATATATATATATATATATATATATATATATATATCAGGGTTGCTACCCGTCCTCGTTTGACGAGGACTGTCCTCGTTTGACGAGGATTGTTCTCGTTTGACTGTTTTGTCCTCGCGTCCTCGTCGAGACGGAAAAATCCTCTTTGTCTAAATGTCTAAAAACATTTAAAAAATTGTTTTCTCGTTGAATACAAAAATCAAAATGAGCATTAAATTATAGATTTAAACAGTCTATAATAGTCAAATTCCGTCAATATTGCTAGTTGGGATGAAAAAATTAACAAATTATGTAGTTTCCCTTTCTTTTTTTACAATGAAAAGAAAAGTAATAGAAACAAAACAAATAAAAGAAAAAAAACTAATAAATAATAATAAAAATTACCAAAAAAAAAAAAAAAAAAAAAAAAAAAAAAAAAAAAAAAAATAACAATTACCAAAAAAAAAAAAAAAAAAGATTCGTGTTTTTGTACAACACAAACATTGCAGTATTTTTTGTTTTACATTTTTTTTAAATGCTGTCTTTCCTTCACGCAGGCAGATGAAAATATGCAGCTCAGTTAATCGAATCTTACAAACGCTAGAACAAAATGATTTTTAGATATAAATTTCTCATTTCTGGTTGTAATATAATTAAAATATATTTAACTATGTCCAATTATTAATTTTTATTTGTATATTTGGGATTACATATTTTTTTTTTATTTTTTTATGTAAATAAAATTTGCTGATTAGTTATCATCGTTTACTGGCGACTTTAAATTTGACATTAATTTTTCTAGTGGTAGCGATTGTTTTACTAACGGATTATATCGAATCCATCTTGTTTTGCAGTAGGCAACAATTTTATTTTATTTAAACGTAAAAGTAAATTCGTAAATTCTTTTTATTGTGTTGTGTTTTATGAGAGATCAGGTCATAATTTGGGAATTAATTGTTTTATTGACGTCCATTGTTATCTGTAAGTAATATGAATATTTGATTTTTAGAATATTGTTAAAAATTCTTAATTTTTTTTGGGAAGTACAATGTCATTAATTTCAAATGAACCTGAAAAAAAAAATGAAACGAACGACCAAATTTAATGGTTCCTGGGTGCAACTGAAAAGTTGGTTAAAAAAAGCTTCAATTGATAAGGGTTACTGTAATTTATGTAGTGTGGAAATATCAGATTCTAAAAAGGGATTTCGAGCCATGGAAGACCTCAAAAGAACAAAAAAATCTCCAGACAAAATTAACGGTTGCCGGTTGCAGTATTACAATCACTACATTTTTTAATGTTAAAGATTCAACCGATGAAGATTTAACTACAGCAGCAGAACTTACCCATATATATCATTATATCAAACACAACCAACCATACAATTCGTTGGATTGCTGCCTAAAATTAATTAAACCTACACATTTTGACTCCAAAATTGGAAATAAAGTTAATTGCGGCCGAACTAAACCTGAGGCGATTGTGACAGAAGTATTGGCTCCTAAAGAAATGGAAGAGGTTAAATCTAAAATAATTGCTAACAACATTTGTTATCCATTACAAGTAGATGCTTCGAATCACAAAAATAGAACATTTTTTCCTATAGTATTACAGTATTACACAATCGAGAACGGAATTGAAAATAAACTTGTAGATTTTTTTTGAAAACGTTGATGAAACCGCAACTGGTATATTTAGGGCAATACAAAAATCGTTCAATTATTTAGGTTTACCTCTAGAGAAAATTTCAGCTCTTAGCGCGGACAATACAAATTTTAATTTCGGACCCAATAATTCTCTCTATCAGAACTTGAAAACGTTGAATCCGCTACAAATAAATTAGAAGCCGAAAACAGTAAGACTTTAAATTTGTTCGAAATTTTGTCAAATTTTATTTTGCAATTAGAAGAAAGTAAAACAAAAAAATTCTATGGCTACGAAGTTCGAACGCGTTTGCTTAAAATAAATTATATAAAATTAGAAAAAGCGCTGGAAGCAGAGTTTAACGATTTTATAAATATAGGACTAAATTATGTTAAAGAAAAAGTTGAACTCAACATTTAAATGGATTTTAATTTCTATTTCGATTTTTAATTTTTTATCTAAGTGTCCTCGCGAGGTATTTTCAAAAGTTGGCAACCCTGATATATATATATATATATATATATATATATATATATATATATATAATATATAGCTGCCAAATATCCTATACTGTTGCCACCAGGGCATCATACAACGAAACTAATAAATGCATTGTATGTCATCGTTTTGCAAGCAACAACTGATTAAACTAAACAAAAGAAAGGATACCTCTCTCACGCCCTTTCACGTACACTTAAGTGGATTTTGCAGGTCCAATTCAAGTGAGCGTCTCAAAAGGTAGGGGCACAAAATCGTTCAAGGGATTTGTTTGCTTTTCAACTAATGCAACTCACTTAGAAATTGTAAGTGGTCAGACCTTAATTGCCTTTTAAGCGGCATTATGGGTAACGTTTATGTAACAATTAAAAACAGCAGTGGCGGCAAATTTAAGCGTTCTCTTACGAAAGTTTGCCCTCTCCCTATAATAACGATACAACAACTGCAGAATATAAGCTACAGAAGAAAACTCGAATAACTTATACTTGCACAACCTCGCCTTGAAAACATAGCAAATCTCACCGAAGGCTAATCAAAAACAAAACTTCTATTTTTGACGCCACCATCAATTTACGAAAAAAATAAAAACGAAGTGTCAATGTTGTCTGCACATACGATTAACAACTGCTTTGAAATCCAAAACAAACGAAAGTAATTTCACACTTAGGTTTTTTCCACCATTTCCTTCTCATCATTTGCATGTTAATCTTCAACGCGATTTTCTTACATTGTAGTCAACAAAAACAAAAGAAAATTTAACATAAAATCATCAAGAACTAAATTTAATTTCCTTAATTACCTGAAATAAATAAAAATAAAAATTTCAACTGTGGTTTCCAAGGCATATTTTGTTGTTGGGTACCTACTTCATTCTAAAGTATTTTTCCTTTTTGTATTTGTTTCGTCAAGTACGATATCAACATTATCATCTCCTGGAATAACAGTAAGAATTATTACGTTAATTTATTTTAAAACTGAAAATCAATAAATTTTCACGGTGCAAATAGAAGGTTTTAACAGTAGTCAGATGATATTTTAAGATGATAAAGGGTGTAGACTATATGCGCTACTGGTTACTTTGCATATAAATTACATTTTTAGACAGACAAATAATGGCATCTGACTATGTGTAGAGTAATTTTACCGATTTTAGACATACACACACACACGTAGAGAAAAGAAGTACAGATTTTTGTTGTGCTTTATAAAACTAAAATGAGCAGAGTGTAAAGAAGTTCATCTATTTTTATTGTCTTGATGTCTGTAATAATACAATACTCGTTTGAAATGTCTTTGACCTTGAAATTGTTTTACAATCAATTTATGCAAGAATCACTAATCTAGATAGTGACATTCACTACACCATCTAGACCCAAAAGTATATATGACACTCAGTTTTTCACATTTCTATCAAAACACAGTTTTCGATTTCGGTTGCTATTAAGAATTCAAGCTGACTTTTGAATAACCTTAAAGTTTGCCCAGTATATTTTTGGTGGATTACATCTCTCATCGCGAGTTCAAATACTTATCATACACCCATCGTAAACGGATATATGGCATTCGGCTAATATATAATAGTTTCACGTTCCATATTTTTACTTTAGTTGTGTGTTTGTTGCATTTCATGTTTATAGTTCTATCAACTTAATACCGTACAATACTAGCTATACTATACATAAACACGTAAAGCCATAGCACACAAGAATAGAATATAAATTTGACAGAAACTACTGTAGTCTCCTGGTATATAAATTTTTGAATAAAATAACACTTTTTAGTAACATTATTGGTCGACATCTTTAATAAACAGATATAACACTTGACAATAATTCTATCAGACATTTTAAATGGTGGTTTATAAATGTTTTATCGTTCACTATCGATCGCCTATGGAGGATAGTATTTGTTGCAGTTGGTCGTTAAATAAAAATTGCATTGGAAAAATAAAGTAATTTTTTTATTAAACTATGATAATATATAATCTTATAATATTTTTTGCAACTGCAGTAATTATCTTGTAGACATTTTGATTTTCACCAACTGAAACCCCCCTGCAATTTCCAGGACCAAACAGAATCACAGAACAATCGTCTCGAAGAGTTGCACAGCAAATGATGCACCTCTACCTTTGACAATTAAAGTACGATAATTTCAAGGCAGTTCCCAAATGTTGTGCTCATAAATACTACCGATCGAAATAAATGAATCACTTTTAGATCCCTATTAACAGATCCCTAATTATAGTTTTGTTTTTTGAGGTTACTTGAATTTGGAAATAAGTCAACTTGACAACTTTTAACAGTATAGTATTCTGGATTTTTCCTAGAGTTTGTTAAACTGCATAATTTTCAAGAGACCCAGCTTCATACACTCGGCTAATAAATGGAACCTACCATCTGTGGTTAATAACAATTTACCGTTCGCAAAAACGGTGATTGGCAGGATTTTGGTTCTAGACTAAGGAATCCTGTTAAATGCTTGTTGAAATATCAAGCATTCCAAAAAATGCACCATGTATATGAACATGGATTGGAAAGTCCTTCTTGTGGAGCTTGTAAAGGAGTTCAGCATGTCCGACTAAGTTAGATGGTTTCTAAATATCAGTCAAGATAAGTTTATTGAAGCAAAACAATTAGGAAAAGGATTAGCCCTTGAAAATGTATGAATATGCGATAAAAATGCGATGAAACCCGTAACAGTGGTCCGATTGTGATTAATTATACCTTAATCAGAAGCTCGCGACACCGGTATAAATACTGCTATAAATTGTCGATATATTTTCAGAAAAAATTTGTATGCAAAAAATTAGCAAAGAGGTTAGCCCTTGCAAATCTACGAACATGGATAAAAAGTCAATAAACCACGTAAAAACGCATTCTTAAAAATTTTGCAGCGATTTTCGTTGTAAGCCTTACACCGAAGCTTAAACGATGCAATAGTTGATCACTTTTTACTGCATAGGTCGAAACTATATAAGTTGTAATTGCACTTAAAATATGTGCATCATTTGTATCGAAATTGAACTACGATATAATCTACTTTGTTTCTTTAACAAAAGCTTAATTTAAATCAAAACAAACAAAAAAATTTTTTTACAAAAAAAAACAACAACAAATTCACGCTTTGTATTTTAAGACTCTGTCCGAAACCTATGATAAATATTTGTAAATAACATTTATTTGAAAAATATTCCCCTACATTCCTAATATTTTTATTACGCTGTCCTAAAAGAATAATAATTGGTTGAAATATTTCCCCGGCTTATTTGTTTTTAAATTAATTTTTTTGTGAGGTATAAAAACTATAAAGAACAATTACATTTAATTGTGTTATTGAAATTGTCATAGCAACGGAAAAGTTAAAATTTTTCTTTTATGGTTTTTGAATAGTATTTTTAGAAAACTAAGCAGTGAATTTTACATGTTTTATTGTATATCCAAGTGTGCTACGCGATGAGTTTGACTTGCATTATAGAAAGTTTTGATATTTGTCAAAAAATATCATAGCAAAGAACCGTGAGGGTGTCTTCGTTTTTATCAAATAAGTGTCAAAAATTGGTATTTACAAATATTTATCATGAAACTACTGAAACTAAGCTAATAATATCTTTTATATATTATATATATATATATATATATATATATATATATATATATATATATATATATATATATATATATTTATATATATATATATATATATATATATATATATATATATATATATATATATATATAAATATATATATATATATATATATATATATATATATATATATATATATATATATATATATTCAAATCTCTCCTATTCGCCTTTAAAGTGTCGCGGGTGGCGCTACGATTTGTATTAGAGGCAAAGATGGTAAATATTTGTTTATCTGTCATATCATATATAAAAGTAGCGTATGGATAGTTTTATGAGCGGAAATCTATTAATTCACAATCATGTTTACTTTTTAATCATCTTCTATTAATAATAGAAAAACCTATTAAATATATTACAACATTATTTTTCGAAAATCAAAGTGTCGGTCGGAGCCCCCCCTTGCGTTAAAAGGCGAATACATCTAGCTAAGCCCTATTATTTTGAATGATAGGGTTAATTTTTTTTATTGGCTTTTTAGTTGTTCTAGATTTTAGTGCTGTTCTGATTTTTATGATAATAGATTGAAATCCAAGAAGTGTAATAAAATTGATCGTGTGTAAAATTGTTTGTTTACATTATCAAGGTCCGTCATCCAAAAAAAGATGACAAGAATCAATTAACGGAAAAAGATGATAGAATTTTAAATATTTTCTTTTACGCTGTCATCGAAATCACGTCCATAAATTTATTTAAAATTTATGTTACTAGAACATTCTGTACCATTCTTGTCCGAACTGATCGGTCTAGTTTCATTGAGTTTGTTGCGGGTTAATTCAATTTAAATATAAATTGGTTAACCACAACAAATATAAACTCCGAAATATAGTCGAGACATATTTCACCTCAGACGCAAACCAAAATCAATTATTGCTCAGTTTATCCTAAGGGCAAACCATGTATTTCCCATACGTTACAATATACGGCGCTACTTCCACTCAGAAGAGCATTGATCCGTTAATCAATATGAGTGTGTGTGCGACAGGTGCGACAGACATAAATAGGACAGATATATTCCGATAAAATGCCGTTTTGCATTCATCGCGTATTCTCGTAAAAAAAAAAAACATTAGATTACAATTTTTTGACACGGTCGTGCGGACATTTTTTTTTGAAAGAAATTAAACGTGATAAAAGTTTGATAAAAATTTGGAAAATATTTTGATAAAATAAAATTAATGTATTCAAATTATTTGTGAAAAATAAAAAGATAATTTAAGTGACAATAAGTGTTTGGTATAACATAAACCCAACATTTGGTGACCGCCGATTTCGGTTTTTACCGAAAATACGCACAATCGCGGAAAAATATAAAAATTCTGAGCCAAACCCTACCGCGTGGAAAATAAAATTTTGGAGTCAAAGCCACAAACAATCGCGTAGGAAAAATAAAATTTTGGAGTCAGAGCCGCGCACAATCAAGTAAAAATAAATTTTCGGAGACATAAACCCCGCACAACCGCGTGGGAAATAAAAAGGATTTTTTACATTGAAACCTAGTATAACACCAGTTATACTAGGTAATGGTACGTAACCGATATAGTAGAAAAGAATTTAAACAAACAATTAACATAATATACACATTTTTATATAACAACCACACGACCGCCGAAGATACACACAACAAATCACTTCGGGAAGACACTTGCCGTTCGAGAAAACGCAGATATATTAATAATCAACTACACGCACCGCCGAAGATACACACAACAAATCACTTCGGGAAGACACTTGCCGTTCGAGAAAACGCAGATATCAACTACACGCACGGATCTTGCTCCGGAGAGTAAGAACCACGTGGCACCGGGGGAATACAAAAGAACCGTAACTAAACCACTATAATATTAAGTTTTTTTTTAAAAAAAATTATTTATAAATGATAACGTAAATTTCACATTGACAAGAGCAATCATATATTTTCTGTAAATTTTACAAGTTTTTTCAAACAAATCACGGGTAACGATCGTCTCGCACAATAACAAAATAGACTATACGTAAGTTTCTCTAGCTAGCTAATTTTTAAATCTTTGCGCAACAATCGTCATCATAAAAAAAACGTTTTTTTTTTTTTTTGCTTTGATAACTAATAAGGTCGGGTAAGCCATTTACTTACAACCATGGGACTAGACCAAGACGAAAAAACCGGTACGTTAGTCCAAAATTCACCCACACAAAATAATCCGTCAGGTTCCGAAGTTGCAGCAGTAGGTGCAATAAAGCTCCAGCAGTTCTGGACTCAAAAACCTGCTGACTGGTTTAAACTGGCGGAAATCACATTTGAAATCCAACTGATTAAGTCAGACAAGCAAAAATATTTGCAAGTCCTGTCATCTCTCTCACTCGAGACGTTTGGTCTTATAAGCGACCACCTTGCCAACCCACCGACGGCAAACCACTACAACACAATAAAAAAGTTGTTAATAGAAAGACTGGCTCCTTCGGACGAGCAACAGCTCGACGCTCTCCTATCAGGCCAACACCTTGGTGATGGCAGGCCGTCCGAAGCGCTCCGCAATATTCGCTCACTAGCGGGGACAAACGTTACCGACGTCGTAATTCGATCATTGTGGGGCCGACGAATGCCCGAAATCATTCGCATCGCACTAGCTGCTCAACCACAAACTCAACCGTTAGACGCGCTAGCGCAGATGGCAGATCGAATGCACGAAGCAACTCAGTCTACGTCGTCCTATAATCCTACCATAGCCAGTACAATGGTAGCGCGGGAGTCAAGACCGCAACATCGCACACACACAAATCATGAAAAGAAATACCGCTCTCCCTCAGTAGGCGTCACACTAGAAGAACGACTAGCAAATTTAGAAAGAAAATTCAACGATTTGGAGGTATATAGGAATAGACAAAGGTCACGAGGGCGACGGTTCCCCTCACAATCTTTCTCCCCTTACCGATCTCCATCGAGAAGCACAAACTTTGGGAGATACTCTACATCTCAACATGCACGCCCGAACCATTGGGTTGGACTGTGCCGGCTACACAAAAAATATGGAGCCGAAGCTAGAAACTGCATTCGACCATGCAGCTTTAAAAGGCCATCGCCCAGTATTGCGATGGACACTGACTCTCAGACAAAAAACGCCTAAACTGTCCTTCGGTCGCGACAACGCTAACTCCGACCCGTAATCCTAAACGTCTGTTTGTCCATGATAAAAAAAATAACCTGACTTTTCTTATCGATACGGGAGCCGACCTTTCGGTGCTCCCCGTCCGACGTTCGATAACGTCTTATTATTATAAAAATGAATTAGTAAAAACTGATCTAGTCTTATCAGCTGCCAACGGATCAACCATAAATACCTACGGAACAAAACTTCTACAGGTAGATCTCGGACTGAAACGAAAATTCACACACGCTTTCATCATAGCCGAAGTGAGTCGTCCGATCATTGGCGCTGATTTCTTGAGCAAATTCGGACTCTTAGTCGATCTAAGAGGCAGAAAGCTGGTGGATCCAGCTACTAAGCTGTCCATCAATGCCATATTGGTTAAGGCCGACACGCCTACACCACTGCACTATACAATCGATAATGGTTATGGGACACTACTCAAAAAATTCCCATCGCTAACTGCAGAGCCGAACTATAATTTGCCAGTTAAGCACAACGTGGTCCACCACATCGTCACATCAGGCCATTTGCCAGTGACGAGACCTCGTAGACTAGATCCAGTACGACACAAGGCTGCGTTCAACGAATTCCAACACATGGTGGAATTGGGAATTTGCAGACCGTCTGCATCCCCTGTCTCAAGCCCATTACATATGGTGAGAAAAAAAGATCTTGACTGGAGACCATGTGGTGATTATCGCGGGTTAAACACGGTAACTACACCAGACCGCTATCCTATCCCACATATACAAAACTTCTCTATGCACTTGCAAGGGAAGAACATATTCTCCAAGATTGACCTCGTCAGAGCATATCATCTTATTCCCGTAGCACCTGAAGACGTACAGAAAACGGCACTCACAACACCATTTGGACTCTTCGAATTTACTCGAATGCCATTTGGCCTACGTAACGCCGCACAAACGTTTCAGCGATTCATGAACGAAGTAGTCCGCGACCTCGATTACGTTTTCGTTTACATTGACGACATTCTTGTGGCTTCACAAAATGAGAATGAGCACAAACTCCACCTGGAACGTCTTTTTCAGCGACTATCTGAGTTTGACGTGCACATTAAGAGTTCCAAATGTATATTTGGCGTCACAACTCTCGATTTTCTCAGCCACAAGATCACGCCAAATGGTATTCTTCCTTCCCAAGAGAAAATTAATGCCATTAGCGAACTCCCAGCTCCAACAACAATAAAGAAAATTCAGCAGTTCATCGGGATGGTAAACTACTACCATCGTTTCTTACCGAAACTCGCTGAAACACTAGCCCCAATCCACACTCACTTGGCGGTTCTTCTCAGAAAACCCAAAATTGCCAAGAACTTTTCTTGGCCGGTCGAGTGTCAAACAGCATTCAACACACTCAAAAATGAATTGGGCAAGATCACTTTATTAGCGCATCCACTGAACAACGCTTGTTTCAGTATCACCACGGATGCTTCAAATACTGCCATTGGAGCAGTTCTACAACAATATAATAAAAACTGTTGGGAGCCATTGGGATTCTTCTCGAAGAAGCTTTCGAATGCTGAGCAAAAATATTCAGCATTCGACCGGGAATTGCTCGCAATATATCGAGCAGTGAAACATTTTAGATATTTTGTCGAAGGTCGGGATTTCGTCATATACACCGACCACAAACCTCTGACGAAAGCCCTTCAGTCCAAAACTGAACGTAATCCAAGGCAATCGAGACACTTGGATTACATTAGCCAATTCACATCTGACATCAGGCATGTACAAGGAAAACACAACGTCGTCGCCGACACACTGTCGCGAATAGTAGACACAGAAACGTCTAGCGTCGAGCCACCACTCGACAGTAACATTATCGAGCCACAACTCGAGTATAATACTATTATCTCAGCCCAACAAAACGACTTAGAACTTCAGAATATACTTTCTGGTTCTCGACGTCAAGCTAGTTCCACTGTGCAACTACAGTTATTCAAACTGCCGGGTTTTGAGATTTATTGCGAGATTTCAACGGGTAACAATCGCCCATACATCGCAGAGCCATTACGACGTAAAGTGTTCGAAATACTACATAACCTTTCACATCCTGGTGTCCGAGCTACTCGTAAGTTAGTTACGAATAGATACTTCTGGCCGAGCATAAACAAGGATATTACCCTGTGGGCCAAATCTTGTTTATCCTGCCAACGTTCCAAAGTACAGAGACACACAAAATCTCCCTTAGGACAGTTCACTATTTCACCTGGTCGATTTGAGCATATCCATATAGACATAGTGGGACCTCTTCCACCATCTAATGGATACTCATACTTACTTACTTGCGTTGATCGATTCACACGTTGGCCGGAGGCGTATTGTATGGCAAATATGTCAGCAGTGACAATTGCCACTACATTTGTAAATAATTACGTCTCACGATTCGGGGTTCCCTTACACATCACAACCGATCAGGGAAGTCAGTTTGAATCTAAACTTTTCACCGAGTTGACAAAGCTTTTGGGGTCACACCGAATCCGCACTACCGCATACCATCCTCAAGCTAATGGTATGGTGGAACGATTCCACCGGCAACTCAAAGCCGCGATAATGGCCCGGGGCAACTCAATACATTGGAGCTCCGAAGTTCCAATCATCCTCCTCGGAATCCGAGCAGCGGTAAAAGAAGATCTTAAGTGCTCACCAGCGGAACTTGTTTACGGACAAGCCATCAAACTTCCTGGTGAGTTCTTTATCGAAAATCCTCTTCCTACATTGCCCACGCAAGATACAGTTATTGACCAACTCCGAACCACCATGCACAATCTTATTCCAACACCACCACGAACGACACAAAGCGATATTTTCATACCAAAATCGCTCGAAAATTGCAACTATGTGTTCGTGCGAATCGACAAAGTTCGTACTGGTTTGCAACCCCCGTATGAAGGCCCGTACAAGGTCATCCGACGTCTGCGGAAACAATTTGTAATCGACGTTCGAGGCAAATTACAATCTATCTCGATTGATAGATTGAAACCAGCGTTCGGAATCCTTTGTTCTGCTGAACGCCTCACCGGCAGAAACAGCCCAAAAACTGTTCATTTCACTCACAACACGGCCTAGCACACAGACAATCCATGGGGTTTCTATTGAGAGAGGGGTGATGTTGCGGGTTAATTCAATTTAAATATAAATTGGTTAACCACAACAAATATAAACTCCGAAATATAGTCGAGACATATTTCACCTCAGACGCAAACCAAAATCAATTATTGCTCAGTTTATCCTAAGGGCAAACCATGTATTTCCCATACGTTACAATATACGGCGCTACTTCCACTCAGAAGAGCATTGATCCGTTAATCAATATGAGTGTGTGTGCGACAGGTGCGACAGACATAAATAGGACAGATATATTCCGATAAAATGCCGTTTTGCATTCATCGCGTATTCTCGTAAAAAAAAAAAACATTAGATTACAATTTTTTGACACGGTCGTGCGGACATTTTTTTTTGAAAGAAATTAAACGTGATAAAAGTTTGATAAAAATTTGGAAAATATTTTGATAAAATAAAATTAATGTATTCAAATTATTTGTGAAAAATAAAAAGATAATTTAAGTGACAATAAGTGTTTGGTATAACATAAACCCAACAAGTTTTAGTGTAGTGGCATTAAAAAATACAGATGACGACTAAACAACAAGAAAATACAATTTATCCAGTATCTGGAACCTTACTGGTACGTCACTCCATTCAAATTATACCTTCTCCAATTTTTACTTTTGAATTTTTACAGACCCTTGTCTGTGTGCGAATTGGTTAAAAAGTTAAATATTTTAACTGTGGTAGGAATAAAAATATATAAAAATAGATAAAATATATCACTAGTAAACTTTTTATCTATGGTTATATATGATGCTCAAAATGTCAAAGGAAAATATGATTAAAATTTTGTGGAGAATAAAAAGTTAAAATTTTAACTTTTTACTCGTTTTTATTTCGTTTCGCACACAGCCTAAGAACGTTTTAATTTTTCAAAAAGATGATGGTAGGCGATGATAGAAAAAAAAGAAAATCGTTTTTTTTATGTTTACATACTATAATATCTGACAAAATCAAATCATTTTTTTTCGTATCATCGAAAAAAGATGATTATGTAAAGGGGCTTTTAGTTATTAATATTAATTAATTATTAGCTAATAGTTAATTATATAAAAAAAAAATTACGCAGTTTTATCTTTTAAAGTTAGTGCGTTAATATTTATAAAGTGCGAAAAGTGAAATAAAGAATGGAATCGAAAAGTGAGCTTTTCCTATCAAAAAAACATTATTTTCTGTATAATATATAAACACGGGGCTGTTTGGGAATATGAAGATTTTGTTGCATCAGGTATGTATTTATAAGCAAGTTTAATAGCTAATGTAACTACAGAAATTTATTAAAAATACTTTTAGAGTAATTTTTAGAATTATATAAGAGAAATGTGTCCTTTAATACACATGTGGACCATGCCTCGAGACCCAAATCGGTATTTTACAAAAAATGTAAACCAAAACTTTATAAATATGCCATACTTTTGCTAAAAGACAACACGAAATGATAGCAACCTGTTGGGATAATTTTTCATCCGAATCTCATTACAGAACTGGGAAGAAAATTCTCTTAACCATATCGAATTCATACAACAGATGTTTACATGCCCCCGTATATAAACTGGGATTTGTAGATGGTGAGTTCCATTATAAAAAAGGATTTATCCTCCTCAAAGAAAAACAAAATAGCCGCAAAATACTTCAGTTTTACAAAATACTGGAAATGTTGGAAGACCAACATGCTCGTAAAATACAAAAGTAGTGAAGCGGAGTGTATAAAATACGAAAGCCTAACACATAATAAAAGCTACACAGGACATTTTTGCTGCAACAACAATAATTCGTATGTATTGTGGCGATTACGGCTGGCATACAACATAAGTCTAGTAAATTTGAGATATGTTCTTACAGCGTTAGGCGTGGCAATGATAGAGGGGGAACAAATTTATTGGAGAGCCTATATGAATAAGAATTTTCAAGGACAACACACACACACAACGATGATAATCAGCATTCGATGCTGATTAAGACGGCAATAAACGTCAAGTTCACGGATGATTTACGACTTGCAATAAATGGAACATTCTCGACTATCCGTATACTGGTATATAAACAGCACCTATTTCAAAAATAGGGATAATCTTATGTTATTAATGCAATAGAGAACAAGTGAATAAAAATCTTCTCACTAATTTCATTGATGCTAGCCTCCAAATTATTTCTGCTGCAATTTACATTGTAAATTGCTTATTTCAATCTAAATAATATCGTAGTTTTTTAAGCCGGCTTAAGTCCCATCTTTTCGAATGCAAATTATGTTAAAATTACATTTGATGGAAACCTTGCATTGTATTTCTTTTTTCAAAGTAAAGAAAAATTTTAAGAGTGTGGCCCGATTGTGATGAATTGATACCTTAATCAAAAGCTCACGACATCAGTATAAATACTGCTATAAAATGTTAATACATTTTCATAAAAAATTGGTAACAAAACAATTTGCAATGGGATTAAGCCCTTACACATTTACGAATATGGATGAAAATGCGATGAAAAATACGTACAAGGGGCCCGATTGGATCCTCTCCTCTTATTTATAGTTAATTTTTTAATCAAATTACGCAAATCGTTTCGATCACTGCAAAAATGCAAAACAAAATAATCTATTATTTACCAATTTGACATTTGTTCGTAAAACAATGTTGGCTCTGACTATCTCCTATTTATTTTCTAGTAACACATCACTTGCTTTCATTGCACTTTTTTTAAGTGAGTGTCCTAATACCATTACAAAAATTATTCGGTTAACTGCTAGAAATTTGCTCTCTCATAACAACATTAGTTGCTTTGCAATTGACCACACTTGCACGTACTTAGGTGTGTGTCTTTGCTAAATTTAAACTACTCGTTATTGCTCTATAGTTGTTTTTCATGAGTAGTTAGAAACAATTACGCACCATTATAACACTAGGTGGGTCTGTGTTGAACCGCTTGACAATTAAAAATTTCAATAAGACCAGTTTTAAGTAATTATCTTAGCAAGTACTAAAACCTAGCTACTAGCGATTGACTAGCGGTTGGTCAATTGGAATGTAACTATTATTCACAAATTCACAAACGCTTGCAAACAATGCAATTGTAATTGGTTGGTAATTTATAAGCAAGATACCAATATGTATATACACTGTGAGGTTTAGAAATATTCTAGTAACGGAAATGTTCAATATGTTGCCAGATAACAAACAATTTTTAGGAATTCTTTGCTGAATCGATTTTTAAATAAATCGGGTATGCGCTTACCAAAATATGAAAATTACAAATTCAATAGAAACTAAGCCGCCAAACATTTTTGTTAGAAAATTCATCGGGATTCGTTTATTATCAAATTCATACCGACGTAAATACAGGTAAAAAACAACCAAAGAGTATTTAATAATAAAAATTCCGCACTAAAATTCATGCTATTGTGACTGGATTTTGTTTTATTGTTTTATACATTTGAATGGAATCAAACTTTTTTTTTTGGCATTGGAACATATACATGGTTGTATTCATATATATGGAGATATGCAATGAATAAAAAAGTGATACAATAAAAATAGAAAATCTGTTAAAAATTTTTTTCATTATAATGGAAAAACTGTAGTCGAATTTTATTAGGTTTTTGTCTATTTTCCCATACTCGAACTACACGTTTGTGCGATACCGTCGTTTGGCAAACAGTTCAGCGCTCTATACAAGATACGTGTGTTATGATTGATGTGCTCTGATGTGTTGTATTGTGTGGACGCGGATCGTTTTAGAATTTTTATTTATTCAATATGCTGTTCTAAATTCAATCTAACACAACCTCAAAAGCTAAATGTAAATAGTTGGTTCACGAATGTATTGTTTTTAGATTTTTCTGTATATATATATATATATATATATATATATATATATATATATATATATATATATATATATATATATATATATATATATATATATATATATATATATATATATATATATATATATATATATATATATATATATATATATATATATATATATATATATAACCGTTCAATATTTGAACTGATTTTACTTTAAGGAACAACTTACTGTCAGCTTGTACCGGTAACACGAAATTATTTGTATTTTATGCTGTAAATTTTTTTTCTTTATATGACCAACGAATTTATTTGATTTTCCTTCGTCGTTACTTTTCCCATTGCTACTTGATATAGTCTAATCGGTGGATTCAAGTTTGTTGGTCTTTTTAGACTTTTTGTTGCATTCCACAAAGAGTATTTAGTATTCCCAGTTGCAACAGCATCTTTTTAAGAAATTTTCACCTCGAAATCATGTTGATAAGGTTCCAATCAACCCATTATCAATGTAAATGACAAGTATGGTTTTTACTTGACCATTTTGGCATATAAGCACACATGAATTTGAGCTTGAGTGTTTAAATCCAAGTTTACTATAAACTTCGAAAAGTTCTGAATCCAATACCTTGAATCCGCTGGTTTCAAACTATACAGACTTTTGCGAAGCTTACAAACTTTACACAAACCATCATTATGGTCTTGCGGTTGATCCATATAACTGTCATTAGATGCACAAATATCTGCTTCAGAATAAATTATTTCTGGGCTGTAATCACTAACAAAATGGCATCTTTTATTTTATACATCCATTTGCCATATTTAAGGTAACTTATTGCTCCTTTTTAATATTTTGGTTACAATACAATGTATGAAGGCCAAATTTAATCCCACCAAAGCAATGTTCGTAACTTTAGTGCTACTTCTCAATCTATTTTTGATTGTGTCATCTTGTGAGTTGACATTTTCTAATTTACCAATGATTTTGGATGCATTTTCATCATGCATTTTGATCACTGATTTCCGCTTTTGTTTAAATTTAAACAACTGGCTCATTCTTCATTGTGATTTACAGATTTTATCACCCTCTTTCAACTTGAACTTTTTTCAAAGCGTTGTGCGAGAATCCCTTGTATCTTATGAATACCCAGTATAAAACCCCCTTTCTAGCTTGGGTTACAACTGTCGTCTTGTTTCGTTTGGAACATGTATACTTTTGAACCGAACACTTTCAAAATATAAATTTGTGCATCGTTGCCAAACCATTACGCATTCGGTTTTTTTTTCATGTTTGTAATTCTGTATGGTTTATGATGAAAACAGCTGTTTTGACAGCCCCGGTTCAGAATTTTTATCACAAGTCCTTTGAAAGTATCATAAATTTTTCTGCCTTAACAAACGTGCGTGATTCTCGTTCAATTCGTCTAATCTGCTTTAGAGTAAAGAGAACATACTTTTGATGGCAAATAGAAAACTAAAAAGCCGGGATCCTCACCGTTACTAGAAGATGTAGCCAATAATTCTGCTATACCAATTACCAACAATCCAGTGAAAAGTGAAGTGACTACGAGCAAAGCTACTTCAACAACAACAATGTAGGTGTAATTAGGCTGTACAAGTACGAAAATATAAATTGTAATATAAAAGTTGAAAGATGAGAAGTCTACTTATCCCCTTTCCTCAAAAACTTTGAGATGCTGAGAGCTAAAATCAACAGAGAGCTGCATAAACTTAAACCAAGGGAATCAGCTACTCTTGAAATCAGACTAACATGGATTGAAATTCCGCAATCCCTTTGAGATCGCTTGAACTGGGCATCTTTTCATGCTTTATTAAGAAGGATTATTCATGAATATGATGTAAGTGACATCGTCAAGATGCCCCAATTGAAAAACACAAAAAAAGGAAGCTCAAGAAAATAAGAAGCAACTTGGAGGTAACAGGAGCTAATTATCAGTAGCGGGCGTCCAATTTATAAACTACCTACTATATTTTAATTTTTTTATCCTCGGATTATGCATCCAGAGGTATCTAATTAAATAAGCTTTTCACTCACAATTTACGGCAGGACGGCCCTCAGAAAACCTTTAAGAAAGCAATACAGCTAGTGCTAATAATATTGAAAGACACACTAGATCAATTGGAATTAAAATAACCAAATCTGGGAGCCACTATAGTAACAACATACCACCCTTTTGATTATTTGTATTTGAAGTACTCAAATTTTAATACCATAAAAAGGGTTATGACTGATGGTATGTGTGGTGATATTTTTGTGAGAGCAAATGCCGAAAGATTGTCACTAATCACGAAGTTCCCACTGCAGAAGAAATAAAACATTCCTCGGAGATTCTGATCAAAATAGCATTGAGACAACATTCCATAAACGAGATTCGAGATTTTGGGATCTCAGAAAGGAATAGCTAATACTGGTAAGGTTATCTCTTTGTCTCTATTATTATATGACGATGTTTTATTAGTAGGAAGTCGAATTCAAAATGCAACAACTTAGATCTATGATGGAACATATCTAATTATCATTCAAAAGACCGTCAATCATCCTGCTGCAGATTAAAGAAGCACCTGAACCAACGATAAATGCAGGAAAACAATTAACTTTGGATCATTTTCGCACCAAATACTGGATCATACACGATCAAAATCTAACACGACATTTTATATCAAGGTTTATTTTAGTTCTAAACCACAGCCCTTGTGAAATTTACCAATTTACGTGTGCATCGCGCCTGGAAGACCCTTTTTTGAGATCGGAGTTGATTATATCAAACCACTTCTGAATAGGACAACAAGAGAAGAGATCACAAGCCACACAAAGGATATTCAGTCATCTTCCTTTGTATATGACAACTATAAGGTCATACACATTGAACTAGCCAGTGATCTAACCATCGAAACACTCATAGCAGCCTATAAAAGATTCTATACTGCAGGATTGTGTAATAAGTTTAGCGAAAACGGTTCTACATTAATCGGCTCTAAAAACCAACTTCAGTGAGAATCAGTTGTACTGTTTCATAAATCCTCTAAAGACATTGCCTCACTAGATTGGCAAACAATGGAACAACATAGCACTTGATACCTTAGTTTCAGAGGACTGAGGTGGCAGTAAAGGCAGTGAAAAAACCTTTAGTGAAGAAGCACCGTGACTTTCGAAGAACATCAATGGTCACCTCGCAAATAGAAGCTTGCTAAACTAATATATCACCTTTTTAACTCCAGGCCATTTCTAAAGCGGTGCCCTATTACAATCAATTCTACGGAATGTTATCGATGAACCAATTGTTTCATGGCATATCGCGATGTAGACTGGCAGATCAAATAAAAGAAGATTTCTGAGTAAGAAGGTGCTCCAAATACTTAAATCAATTTCAACATAGAATAAAAATAACGATAACAACCAACTATGAAAGTAGGTGTTCTGTAGTACAGTCTTCAAGTATGTCAATGCTCCTACGTTAAACTGCCTCACTGGACAAGTCGTAGAAATATATCCCGGTACCGAACAAAATGTTCGTCGTCCCACATCGAGGTCCAGCAGTGGTATTGAAAATACCCATTCACAACCTAGCTTTAAAACCACTACCCTTAAATTCAGAGGCAGAATCATCATTATCTTCATTCAACTGGATATTGAGAGATATTAGATCTCTAAAACACTATATCTCATCAAGAAAGACCAAAACTTTTGTGCTATTGCAAAACAGTTCCTCCATTTTGACAAAAAAACAAATTATGTTAATTTTAACGAGAATAACCATCACGCTGCAAAAGGTCACCGAGGCAAGTTTATCAGAAGTCATCAATTCATCCCAGCTTGGACATCGTATTCATTATTATGTCTTAACATTGCTTATCTTGCAGATTGCGATGATTCTGTTGTATGTTTGCCGACGTAAAATGCAATCACCGCAGGTAACTGTAATGTATAGCAACAACATTAAAAGATTTTATTCTGATGAAGAAAACACTAGTAAGAGACGGATTGAGTCTTTTCAAATAAAAGGAAAAGCATGTAAAGGAAAGCAGAGGCTGCGAAAAATGGAGAGATTCAACAAAACTCCCTCCTAAACACTGATGAAGAAGCTAGAATACAACGAAAAATACTTGACGAAGTAAAATAGCCAGACAAACCGAAAGAGGAAGAATCGCCACCAATTACTATTATTGGCATATCCGATTCATATCCCCTCCGTACAAACAATAATAAAATCAGTCACTGATAAAGAATACTGAGTAGCGTCACTATGATGTATTGAAAAATTAATACGTCTGATTCTCAACATGAGAGTTACAATAAAACCGTTGAAGAAATCATTTGGCTAAACCCTTCGATGTAGAAAATGCCAAGGCTATAACCATTCCGATAACCAAAGCGATATTGTGGACGAGAACCTAGATGTGATAAATGCGCAGGGTAACACATCGTTAAAGCAAGTCCTTTAAGTAAAAGGATTCCAACAAAATGCATAAACCATAAAGAGCAGCATCCAGGAAATTGTAGAGGCTGTAAAGTTAACTACAAAGAATAAAAAATAAAGTGCTGAAACGTACTCACTCATAGATCGCACAACAAAGCGATTCGGTGGAAAATTAAGACATCCCCGATACCCTATTTCTTGAAACCTTAAACATTAGGCTTGTGAAATATAATAATCTTGGAATAAATTATGATTCATTAAAATATGTAAATGAATCAAACACTTAGAATAGTCATCTGGAATGCAATTGGGCTAATGCAACATATTTCAGAACTAGAAATATTTTTAAATACAGAAAAAATAAATATATGGCTAATATTTGAAAGTCATATGATGAAATCATACCTCATTACCAATAGGTGACCACAATATTGCGGCCAACGGTTAACCAGAATCTCTCGAAATGCCAGTCACCGCCGTACACCTATTGGAATAATAATTTAATATCTGTAATCTGCTATTTCTCTGAAAAAAAAAATTCTCTGAAATGTAAAGACGATTTTCTCCAAGCCCTAAGTTGTAACAATTGAACTTGTTTTACTCTAAAAATTAGAAAATAATTAATCAATGCAACTATTGCCAAAAATTTGCCAAAGAACCAAAAATCCAACCTAAAATAACTTACCAAATCGACTAACTAACAGTTCCTACAACTATCCGAAAAACACACACACACACACACAGATCTGATCAAAACTAAAGTCAGTTCAGTCAAACTCCAATGCAAGTCAACCACCAAAACCCTGCCACAAATCAATGAAAGCTCATCACTCACGCCGCAATTAAATCTTAAGTCTAGATATTAAATCTTAAGTCTTATTAATTATAGAACAATCACCCTGCCGCATAACACCACAGCCCTCCCTCAACCACTGAACCAAGGCAATACAGCCACATCCCAATCCTATAACATTCGTCACAACCGCGGATAAAACTTTGTCAAATCCAGATATGACAGTGCCTCAACTGTGGAAAAATTTACGACCCTAACCGGTATTAAACCTTTATTCCGCAGAGCCAAGGAACCAGAGCCATCTCCACCCAATTTGTGCAGAAAAAAAACAATGTCCTAAGGTAGCTCTAGAAGAAATCACCACACAGTTATTTACAAATCAGGTGGAGATGTGGATCCGACGATATGGGTGAAATCGACATTCAAGAATCAATTCTAAGACTTCTTCAAACACGAATATCGATGAACACCGCTCCAGCGCACACAAATAACCATAAAAAAAACTAGCTGTAATTAAAATAGGAGAATTAGACTCGGCCAAAAGCCGATCTTATATATATATAAGATCGAAATATATAAAGCTCGCATTTGGAAGAAAACGCTTAGCAGCCTCCTGAAACGCTCACCGAAATGGAAATTGTCAAAACTCAAGCGAAGAAATGCCTGGATAACGTCGAACTATTTTGGACTAAAGTCATGAAACATTGCCCGTGACAGAACTATGAATCCATTTTACCCATATAACGTTGTAGGCATTTTGTTGTACCGACATGAACCCTACAATATACTTTTCCCGAACCAAAAATAAACGACGACAGACCTTCGTTAGGACAAACGGTTTCGTTTGCAAACATTATGAAAAACAACCTCCACCCCGGTAAAAAATCCAAGTCGCACACAACGCGACATTCACAACGCGAACCCTCTGCGGAATCCAAATTCCGCGCTATACGTGTGGTACTTGTAATACAACGGACATACAACGGATATAATATGTAAACATTTTATATATAAAAAACGGGATCAACGGGACATATATATTACAGATTATTGTTGTTACAGAGTACAGATATATGTACATATTAGTATATAACACTCATTTACCAAAAAATAAAAAAAAAAAAAAAATAAAAATAAAGTTGAAAATGTTCCAACAAAGAAAAAAGCAAAACCAACACGAATGTATTACAAGCCTGACTGTTGCATTGAGTATGCAGATACTCTCTCACATTTGTACATCTATACTTGATTGTGTTGGTGCGAAATTAGCATTCAAATTTTTTTTTTAACCAAAATTTTATAGCGTAACGATTACCAATACTTTCAAGTTTAGATGGACAGGAAAATGAAAAAATATTGGTGACAATCGGGCTTGTATACTATCGGAAGTTTTAAAAAAAGACAATAAAATTACTAAAATACTAAATAAAACTAACACAACTGTATACATTTTTCGTATTCTCTCATTTTCCGTAATAAAATTTCATAGAAATTATTGCATTTATCAAAACCCTCTTTACTACAAGCAAAAACATCTCTATAGAAAGACTGGTCTTTCTATAGAGACGTTTTTGCTACAAGCCGTATTCATTGCATACTTATGCTTTTTAATACAAATGAGAATGTATTGAAAGTGAAAAACGTGTCGAAAATAAAATAAACATTTTCATACTATAAAACAAAAGAGAGTAAAAAAATTTAAAAGGCAAAATTCACGTTATCTCTTTCCTATACAAAACATAAATAAAAAAAGACGAAAAAATTCTCAATTATCTATACACATTAAATAGTGTGCGTAACTTAGAGATAAAAATGTTAAACAGTGGTAGTAGGAATGAGAAGGTTATACATTTTTTGGTATAGCTTTTAATAGCAGCAATACACTCAATTGTGTACATAGGTTTTGTTAATCTGTGTCAATGAAAGTTACAAGATGGCTTGTGTTTATAATAGAGAGGGTTTTGACATTTATTTAAGCTAAAACAAAAATTGGCCAACGGTACTTATATACTTGCATCAATTTACTTAAAAAATAAAATTAAAAAATGCACATTAAAAATGATGCATTGATACCTGATCCCTGGAAAAACGACAGAGTACGCGATCCACTTTACCACTTCACTAACGCATGCGCACACGCACAAAGCTACTCAAACCAAAACAAAACAAAAAAAAAACACAACAAAAACAAAAGAAATATAAATAAAAAATAAATTTTAAATTGAGGAGATCGGAAAAACACGTCCGATCTCTTCAACGAACATCGATCGACCATCACTTTGTTACAAAAGCACTGGTATACAATTAAATTAAAGTACGGTTCAATGAAATAATTTAAATTACTGTTGAATTAATTAAAATCTATTATTTAGTAAGAGTATTTTATTACTACTCGAACGTTACTAATGTTTTCCATGTAAATCAGTGTAAATCCATACACCCAGCTCGTTACTGTTCATCCTGATAAAAACACTAATTATTCACCAGAATTCCATTATTGAATAATTGTAGGTGGTATACCTACCATTCAAATTAAATCGTTATTATTCGATTCGTAGAATTTTATATAGATGAAAAACAGGCCCACTATCACCATAGCGTATATCCCATTCCATCGAAGGTATTAACAATATTGGTCTCTCGAAAAACTAAATCTACCGTTTTCTTAAAAAAAAAAAAGTTTTTCGTTTTTTCTTATTTTTTTTGCGAAAAGAAAATTTTCCAGTGTAAAAAAAAGTTTTCCAATAAATTTATTTCCCCGAAGAAACAACAAACAGAAAATTTAAATTTAATTTTTAAATACAAAATAGAAAAAAAATTTTTTTTGTTCAACCCTTATCCGAATTTAACAACAATAAACTTTTATTTATTTATTTATTTACTTAATAATATTTTCGTGTTATTAAATTTCCTACTTTTCATTTCGTTTCCATTCAATTTCTCTATTATGTTTTAAGCTCAAAAAAAGCTTTATTATGACCTAAATAATTTTTTTGTTTTGTTGTTGATTTGTTTGTTTTTGTTAAAATGATTGGATTTTTATTACATCAATTCTTATCAACCGGAACGTTAAAAAATATTTTTGTTTTTCAAGCTTTAGGGAAGGTGTTACTTGGGTGCATATCAAATTATATTTGAATTTTGTGTACCAAACAAGTTAAATAAAAGCTTTTTTTATCTCAGAGGTCTATAGTGTAAAAAGTGTGGCTTACTTAATTTAAATGGTACAAGAAAAAAATTATTTTAAAGTGGGACGTTCCGAAGTCAAATTGACCATGAGTTAATTTCTAAGGGAAGTTTCCGGGTCGTCCAAGATGTGGGATCTTATCTTATTTTTATACAAGTCAGGGATCACAGGAAAACGTAATTTACGTTTCATCTGTGAAGATAAAACAGCACAGGAATCCAACCACCGTTCTGATGATGTGAATGCTCTAGGGGAGCATAGCACAAATACATATAGTAGTACCATCATAAGAAAAAATGTTTACCCATTGAAGTTCCAGATATCGGTGGAATATCTCAAAATGTAGGATAAATATATGACATTTAGGCAATTGTACATCTACAAATATTTTAAATATTTTAAAACGATACCAGTAGCGACATCTAATATGTCAATGGCTAACATACCATGGTAGTACTATGTGTATTTATACTAAGAGGGGAGGTATTAAACATTTCTGTTATCAGTGCTGCCCAGACTACTATAGTTAAATATGGTAAAAATGGTAGGCCCATAAATGATCAGAAATGCTATCAGGAATTTTGCAATGTACTCTGATGTAAAGCAAGAAGATTCTATAGCCCAGCCAGATCCTGTCATATGTAAATATTGTCTGTGTAGTAAGATTATAAGACTGAATGGTAACAGTGTTAAAGAGCTACTAGATCAGCTTGTTCGATTCTCAGCTTCCAAAATCAATGAGTCTTAAAATTAATGAGTCTAAAACAGAATATATGATCACTGGTTTTCTAGACAAAGATGGTTAATGACATTCGAGAGAAAAATCATGCTCATGATATATGGTCTCAAACGCGATTATCAGGACCCTCAAGTTAAAGTGGAAACTCAATCCGAAATAGTACACAAGAAAGTTGGTAAATGGCGTTGTCAAATACGTTTAAATACTCATATCACTGTTCCTAGAAATAGACGAACTGACCGAAATGTTTTTGATCAATATTATCAGCAACAGCGTGGATCTCAAAATCCTAAAGCTACAAAATAACCTTGAAGCCAGAAACACATTCAGTATTAAACGGCTTGAAACTTTTCCTGCAAAATTGATGTCAAGCACATGACAGAAATCGAAGCTGCGATTTAACATGAAATGTTTAAAATTTAACAAAAACATCGATTTGCGCTTACAGCACGGCATGTGTTCCATTGTTAGCAACACAGTTGTTCAACAACTCACTAATGATGCGAGCAAACTGAATTTCTAATAGCAGCCAAATCCCAAAAAAATAATTCTACGTGGATGATGTCTGGTGTGAGTCCGATTAACTATGTCGAACGTGATTGTAATCAAGAAACAAATTTTTACAAAGAGAGAACCGTAAAAACGTTAAGGTTAACCTGGAACCTAAAATCCAAAAGCTTTGCGTTTTCTTTCAATCAACAAATGGCTAATAGAGAAATAATAAAGCGAAAAAATTTCTCCGGTATCGCAAAATTCTACGAGTTACTAGGGTTGACTGGTCCAAAAATTCTGACAGCTAAAGTCGCATTACAACAGTTGGGACAAGTGATTATTCTTTGGCAGCGATCGTATCAATGATGACAGCTAAAGACGGACTTCCGCTGCCAATATCTTATACCTCGTCGGATTTAAGGAAATTTGTATATGCTAAAGGATTTCAGCAAATTCCAAATCCAATTACAAATCCAAATTAATCGAGAAATTTAGGTCTCGTTCGAATTATAAGGAGCTTACCAGCCGAAAAATGCATTCATTTTTTTTTAAAACGGCGTGGTAGCCATAACCACAGATGGGGCCACTGTCATGGCAAAAATAAGCAACTTATTTCCAGATTCACACCAGTTGTGTTTTGAACATTGAAAAATTTGATTCATCTGATGACACCGACGCAGATTATAATGAAGACCAAGAGGATTTTGAGTTTACGATTGCCTCTGATATCGTCGAGAAACCGATTGCTATATCACAATATCATGTTAAGGAATCCTTTGGAAAAGAGTTAATGTTAATATTGGCTTCAAGAACTTGTTGGAACAGCTTATTAGCAATGTTGGAGAGGTTGAACTCATTGCGATCCGCTATTTAGAAAGCATTAATTGTCATGAAGTCAGACATTCAATTTTCGAACGGCGAATTTATCCTGCAAAAATAGATAATTTGTCTTTCAAAAATAGACGGCGACCTTCCTACAGACATCAAGGATGCATTAGAACTAAGAATCGAAATGGGAGACGCAATCATTTATCAGTACTATTGCAATATTTGCATAATGGTAAATTAAATAATACTTCTTATTCCACTGAAATGTTTGCTCCTTTGAAAAAAGGACTTGCCAAAAACCTTTTGTTAGTAACAGTCAAGCGATTATTTAGTTCAATTATTGATGAGAATCAGCAAGACATAATGTTGAAGATCAAGAAGTAGTAGAAGTTGGAAGCTGAATCAATCAAAGACCAAATGAATGCAAAAGACAATTGAAAACGAAATATTCATGTCTGAGAATGAGAAGAAGATACTATTTTCTACGACTCCAACTATTGAAAGAACTTTAAGCGTGAACTTGCTATAACGCCTTAAAGTCTATTTCGCCTACTTCCATAGAATCTGAAATAGTATTTTCAGTATCTGACAATTTGTGACCAAATCATAGATGATTTATGCTTTCTTCGCGCATATTTTAATAAATTAGAGCAATAAAGAAGAAATAATGTCACGTGTAGCTTGAATTAAAAGTTTTAACAATGAAATAATTTTTAATTTAATTTTTTTCTTTAATTTTTGAGACTGAATTAACGTCTGTATAGAAAGACCAACTATTCAAAAATTTAAAGGGACGAAGCGCCTCTATGATCTAGTATTGGTTGTGTACAGAATCGTATGGTATTCACAAAATTTTTCGACAATATTTGTCATTTAAAAAATAATCAAACCAGTATATAGAGTAGGAAAATTTCCCTTACCTATTTAAATCAGAGTCACGCAAGTGCACAACACTTGTAAAAAATTAATTAAGAAACTTCCATCAGTTAATACTTTGGTAGTTTGGTTTCGTACTGAAAAAGTTGGTCTGCTCATCAGGTAGCTACGACCAAATCTATAAATTTATACTTCTCAACTTATACTTTATATATAAATTAAGATCAGCCTGAGTTAGCGAATTATATCTAACTCTGCGAAAAACTGAAGGAAAAATCTAAATAAATGTAAGTGTCTAGTGCCAGACACAGTAATATTTTTTGGTAAAATTTAGTAGTCGTGGTTTATATATCTATAAATATATATATATATATATATATATATATATATATATATATACATATATATATATATATATATATATATAAATATATATATATATATATATATATATATATATATATATATATATATATATATATATATATATATATATATATATATATATATATATATATATATATATATATATATATATATATATTATATATACATGCTGTTTAACATCAGCTCTAATTAGTAATTTGGTATCATGTAGAATCTAGACGCGTTTCTTTTTTTACCGTTTTACTAATAATGCCATATCCTATGAATAATTGAGCCAATTTGAACAAATTATGATGCGATAAACATCTTTCGGTAATTTATGCAATAAAATTATAAAAATGTTCAATAATTTTTCACTCAGTACGTTTTGGATCGTGATATAGAAATGAATTTACCAACCATACTCGTATTTATAGCTACGATTACAATAACTTGCTATGCGGCTAATATAGCAAATGGAATCGACCAACATCGTTTGCTTGCTGACGAAGTCATATCACTACTAACTCAGCACAATGCAACATTTTCAAAATACGATATTTGGATAATGGACTACACAACTGACCGTCAATGTATTAACTACATCCATCGCGGTTTAAACCAAAATTATATCGTGGTGCGATATGTAAAAACATTTAGCCGGTTCCCATATTCTAAAGTTCAACAACCAGAATATATTATAATTTCATTGGAATCGCCCGCCTTATTAAGAGCCTTCATTAGTTCTAAACAAAGGTTACCTATCCTGGCACGGTTATTTGACGCTTATGAAACCATAATTTTTGTTTGTAATTTTGATGTAGCGTCAACATTAGTTTACGATTCGATTGATGTTGCCATTAATGTGCTATTTGTGTATTCAACTAACAATGGAAGTGTTATTAGCAAAGCGATGTATCGTCACTATCAGGCGGATACGCTTTTAGATGCCAGCCATTTTTCGCGAATGGATCAACTTTTTGATGGACACTTGGATATGAATCAAGCAAGTATTGTCGTGTCATATGGTGACGATCCAATACGATCGTTTTATCGAGATGCAGAATTGTTTGGAATTGATGGGGAATATATGGAATTGATTATATCCAAAATAAATGCATCGCTATTTATGATATTGTCAGCTAGTCACGAGGCATTTCGAAGTAAATGGAATGCGCTAATGGATATGCAAATGCGATACGCTCAACTAAATATGAACTATCAAATACATACGACCGATTTATTAGATGACATAATGCAAACGTATCCACACGAACTGGTACAAGTTTCGGTTTTGGTACCTCGGAGAATGGTTAAAAATAATTTGTTCACCTCGTTTCGCTCATTCAATGTCGACACTGTAATTTTGTATTTAGCCGTCATCCTTACACTAGGGGCGATTTTGTATGGAGTGCAAAAATATTATCACCATTGCAGAAGTAGAACCATAATGTTTGCGATCCTTTTCGATTTGTTTAAGGCTCTGATCATGCTGGATGTAGCGACTCCGATGCGCACCCGCTTCGAAAAAGTGATTTTGTTGGCCATACTCTGGATCAATTTTATATTCTACAGCTGTTATCAAACTTTCATGTTGGTCGACTATATAATGCCAGTGTACGAAAAAGATGTCGATAGTATGTTGGATCTTTTCGACACCGATCTTAAGCTGGTCATCGATGTACATGATCCGGTATTGCATGTCGTTTCTGATTATGTTGAAACATTGGAAAGAAATGTTACCCGATTTTTTAATGGTTCTGGAGTTACAATTTATGATGCGATTGGCAATAATATATACCATGATTTATGTTTTGTGATGCCTGATAAGGTGGCCGATGTTTTTTTGAAGTCACGTTATAATTTTATTGGACGACAGGTGATTTATCATAAGATGAAAAATTTTCCTGTACGCGCATTTTATAGTTATCACTACAACGGATTCAAAGCACCACTAGTCAAACAGCTTGATCGAATTATGGCCAATATTTTTGAATCAGGTATTGAATCATTTTGGCTTTTAAAGTATGCTCACGATGCAAAGGTTTATAATATGCTGACGGAAAAAATCGATGATGACGATGAGGACTTAGTTGTAAGTTTTAGCGAGTTTATGGATATATCGATATATACGCTTATAGGTGGATGGATAATCAGTATTGTTGCATTTTTTGTTGAACTGATGTATCAGTCCATTAGAACTAAGGTTGGAACATTATATAATACCAGAAAGTAAATATTCGGATTCAGTATGAAATAGCATAAAGTTTCAATGAGGCTTTGGCAGTTTATAGGGAGCATTTTAATTTGGTCACCCCCACAAAATATATACTCTAAAGTTTATCGAATAAATAATTTTTAGCACGCATATTTTCTTTTCTTTAAGGATCTAGATCCATTTAACTGACTGTAAATTATTGTTTTTTCGATAAATGTGAGTAAATGTTTTTTTTGAAAACCCTGAAAACGCCAAATCCAAAAGTTTGCGACTTCCCCATAGAATAAAGACCATCCCAGTTTTAATTCATAATTCCGGTTCACGCCCAGAAAAAAAATTTAAAGTGCTTAAAGGTTCGAAAATTGGCTAAGGAGTTATTGAGTGTATATTGGCAGTTTGCATAATATATGAATGGCCAGCAGATAATTAAGACAACATAATTTTTTTTGAGACCATATTGAGGTGTTGGGAAGTATTTAGCTTTTAAAATTGCTTTATTAACTTGTAAAGCTTTCGTTTGAAATTTGGGAAAGACAAATTAAAGCTCCCGTTTTTGCTAAAATGGAAATAACTTTACAAGGAGTTGTCGTACAAAAATTGCAAAGTCTTATTTTCAAGGGTTTTAAATTACCTGCAACTTAACTAATTTAATTTGTCAAATTAATGATTGAGAAAGTTCGTTCACAGTCACAAAGTTAGCAGATAATTTTTTTTGGATTAGAACATTTTTCTTTTACTTAAAAAAGTGATAAAAAAATTAAATAACTTAAAATGAACCCCACCATCAGAAAGAGGACAACTTTTGAAAACTTTTGGTATTGCATTTTTTTGCGCAGTATATTTGAGTCACTAATAACCTTTTCAAAATTTGTCTTACAACATTGTAATTTTTATCTTAAAGGACAATCTAACTATATAGATCACCACTTGGCATGCTTTTGTCAATAATCCCATTATGTTTTTAACAATTTTTTTTACTCACACATACAAAAAATTACAATGCAATTTGCAATAGAAAGTAGTCGGGCATACATTTTTTGGCTCTATAAATTGTAAGTTTTATTAAAATTATGAAAACTAGTTATGCAACTTTATTTTAAGGACTGTTTAAGCAAAGCGATCTTAATAAACTAAGCCTTCAGGTTCAAATGAAGCTTTAGAGTGACAAAAAACCAGAAAAAATATTCGTTTTACATATATTTTATATGGAGAGGCATCGCTTGGATTTTATAAGAATTAGTAATAAAATTTAGTTCGGATTTCAGATATTTTGAAACCAATTCAAGGATTGATATCCTTATGATATGAACGGTTTTTCTGTAGATTTTTCCATTTAACCGAAACAGATTTGTTTAATTTGGTCAAAGCCCTCTATATAACAAAGCCGCAATGATAAAAATCGAAGAAGTGGTAGTAAGACGAAAGAAACTTTAGTTTTCTTAAAAATCGTATAAAAAAAATTGTTGTCTTTAAACCGTATTTAAAACATGAAAATGGTCGTAAAAAGTTATTTTAAACGCACAGACATTTAAAGTAATAGTTAAATTATGAATGATTGAAATTTCAATCAATAAAATCGTTTTTATATATCTTTAATTAATGTTTCAATATAATTGTCATAAAAACCTCTATTTACAAAAACAAACTCTTTGTGTATGATCGAAATATCATACGTCATCGGAATTTCATTATTTGGTTTTCTATTGCATTTATTACTATATTCTATATATTTTTCTTCGAAAATTATTTAAAAAAAAATGAAATCTGTTGTTATTTATACCACTTTATTAATTTATTGGAGAAGACGTTGTTCCTTAGATTCCGAAGCAAATAATATGTCGTCAATATAGACGAAAACGAAGTCAAATCTTCGGACTACTTCGTTTACAAAACGCTGGAAAGTTTGCGCATCATTGCGCAGGCCAAACGCCATAAAGACCAAACGGGGTTGTAATAGCCGTTTTGTAAATGTCTTCCTCAGCGACTGGAATCAAATGAAATGCCCTAACAAGATCAATTTTAGAGAATATTGTGCAACCATTTAAATTCATGAAAAAATTTTGTATATGTGAAATCGGGTATCTATCCAGTGTGGTAACAGTGTTTAACCTACGATAATCACCATAAGGTCTCCAATCGAGATATTTTTTTCTAACCATATGGAACGAACATGCTACGGGCGATGCCGAAGGACGAAATATTCCCAAATCCACCATACGTTGGAATTCTAAATATGCGGCTTTATGTCTCTCAGGACCTAGCCTTCGTGGTCGAGCCACAAGCAAATACCCGGTTGTAACAATATGATGTACAACTGAATGGTGAACCGGTAAATTAAAATTAGTAAACACAGAAAGTGAGGGAATAATAAGGAAAATAATAATAATAATTAATTTTATTTAATTTTATTAAATAAAATTAATAATATTGGCCTCTAATGCGTCCAAACGACTAGCGATATATTTGAGTGTCGGCGGTGACTTTTGACCGCTCGACTGGCCAACCGGCTTATTTGATAGAGGTGGTCTAAAATTAGTAGTTTGGGCCGCTATATCCGGAGTATTATTTATTGCTTCGAAAATACGGTCCGCTGTAGTTGCCACCTGGTCAAGGGTTGTAGAATCTGGTTGTGAAATTACAGCCAGTCTTATCGCTTCTGGGAGTTTCCTGTTCTACAAAGTTTTTATAATGTTATTGGCGAGATTCGTCCCTGCCAAGTTTTTAATTTGTCGCAATTTACTCGGGCGCCTATCTCTCATATGCACTCTACTCAAAATAGTTTACAGTTTGGCTTCATCTGAGGAGTGATTATCGCAATGATTGCGTCTTTTAACGCCTCGTATAACAGTGCGTCTGCTGGTGGATTTTTAATGATGTCTAATATTAATCCAACCACATGTGGAGATAATGCAGACAATAAATGTACAACTTTTTTGGGGTCACCCGATCTTGTATCTGGAATGCTTGACAACCGAAACTGGAGTTCTACCATGCTAAACCAGCTTTCGAGGTCTGTTTCCCATAATGGTGTTAATTTTAGCATAATACTCGACTCTTCCGCTGTTGTCATTTCAATATCGTTAGGATCTGTGGAACCGGTAGGCATTGGTTTACCATCGATACCCATATCTTTAATAATTTAAAGTATACAAATCAGAATAAAAAATAACATTGAACAATAATTAAACTTGGTTAGAATGACGACTACTGCGGGAATTGGGTGACTCAAATATTAATATCCTTAAATAGCGTATAAGCGACCTAAAGGTGATAAAATTATAATTTGCGATTCTGGCAGACTTAAAAAATATCTATATAGCCTCTAATACGATATAAATATATGTAACAATAGGCTAGAGAAGGAGAGAAAAAATGTTTGGTAATAATTTGAACCTTACAAGCAACTCAAAATAAACGTAAAAAAATGTCTCTTTCTATAAAAGATATCTTTCCTTTTTAACAGTGCGCGATTGTGGTGGAAAATTTACAATTATTACATTCAACTTTTACTATTTTTCTATTTCATTTATATATAACTGAAGAAATATTATTATTTTTCTATTAAAAAAAAAAAAAAAAAAAAAAAAAAAACGTACGTGGTTGAAGTGTTGCTCCCTCGTGGGTCACCCGTTACCAATCTATGGTTAACGGTGACTTATGTTGTCACGTCTATTTACGTGGTTGACGTTGCTCCCTCGTATCAACTTGATTCGTTACACTTGTTTGTACACGTGTTGTTGATACGTAAAAAACAAAACTAAAATTCTTTTTTTCAAGAGTAACTTCGGGGTCACCACTTGTTGGTATTTATACCACTTTATTAAACTATTATTTTCTTATGATCAATTTTTATTTCACAAAAATTTTTATTTTTATTTTTTATTTTTTCACCACAATATATATTTGCTGACCCGAATGTGTCAGCAAGCGAAAAAAATCTAATATAAAAACTTTTACGTTTTTTTGTTTGTGTTTCCTCGGTCCAGCGAAAAAGAAGACAGCTACAATATAAAAGAAAAGACGAACAATATATGTTCAATACAATAAACATACGTAGGCAAGAGATGACAAGATTGTATATTCGTTTTAATGTATATTTTCATTCAAAACGGAAATGCCGTACATGTACATACAAAGTACCATGAACAAGCATATAACATATATATTTTTGACCAATCAAAATATATACACGTATTAAACTACAATAACAAACGTTTGTGGTATACTTCAAAAATATAACAAAACGTTATATATATATATATATATATATATATATATATATATATATATATATATATATATATATATAAAGTATTCTACTGATCAGAAGTTTCCTACTGATAATAGATAGAGACAGCGCAATATAAAGAGATTATGTATATAAACCTTAGTTGGGTTTCACTCCACCCTACTATTAGTGGAGTAGACAACCAAATGATCAAAACCATTGGAGCGCGATTAATATTTATTGAAGTAAAATCAATTAAATATATAATCGATCGCTACAAATCCATGTCATTTTAATATAAGAGTATTGATATAATTGCTGAATATAATTGATTGAGATTTATTTATGTTATTCTTAAAGATTTTGTTTAAATATAGATATAAAAAAATTGAGGTTATGAATGACTTTCAATCCGAAAATGCGATTAAAAAAAACCATATTTTACATGTGTTCTTATGGAGTATCGTAAAATGTATGACCCTTATATTAAGCTCAGTTAAAAATTTGTCCGATCAGTGCGGCTCTGTTATTTAGGTGGCTCTGACAAAACACAATGAAAGTAAAACGAAATCCTTTGTTTTCTGGTCGCGCAGTTTAAATTTTCATATGAACAAGCCATATTTTTGTTCATATAAATACGTCATAAAGGGGAAATAATATGATTTAACATTTAACCAGCGTCAATATTGTACATTTAATTTGTTTAAGAATATTTTGTTGTTGTATATTTAATGTGTATGAGTATGTGGAATGCCGTATCCGACTATGCATACAGTATTTAAAACAAAATAAACATCAATATGATCAAGAGAAAATTTAAAAAGTTTATTATCAAATTAATATCGAATTCGTATAATCATTTATATGTCTCATTTATATTTCTTAGTAAGTAAAATTTCAAAATTTATTGTTATATTTAATTATTATCGTTGGGTGGTGCAGTTTTGTTAGTCGAAGAGATCGGACGTGTTTTGTTCGTCCTCTTCATTTTAAAAATTTATTATTTATTGGTTTTTGTTTTTGTTGTAGTTTTTGTTTTGCCCAGTGTGTCCTAGATGTGTACATCTAGGACACACTGGGCAAAACAAATCTGGGATGGTGAAATGGATAACATACTCTGTCGTTTCCCAGAGATCAGGTATCAATGCGTCATTTGTAATGTGCATTGTTTTTTTTTTTAATTTTAAGTGCATAGTGTAGTAGGTACATAAGTAAGTACATGCTAAACATGTACATACATAGTATATAGTACATAGCACATTTTACGTAGTCAATAGTACATAGTGTAAGGTATATAGTACATAATACAATGTATATAGTACATAATACTCAGTACATAGGTATAGTATATGGGTGTTCAGAGAGTACAGGGGTAGATCTTTATATACATAAATGTTTTACTCTGTATATACTTTATGCTGTGTATGTTGAGTATATATTGGGTTTTTTGTTTTTGATGTATTCTTGTTTGTTGCTTGATTTTGATACATAACGGTTAAAATTAAAATAAAACATAATTTACCGTTTACATGTGTATATTTAAGAGAGAGTATTGTTTTCCTTGTTTCCTTGTTCTATTTTTAGAACTTCATAGCGATTATGTATGTTTATTAACATGTTCAAATTTTGTTTTTGAACAATTTAGCGATGTACAGTGTGAGTTGTTGTGAACTGCTCGGTTTATAAAAGGTTGCCCAATGTGAGTGTCATTTATTGATTAGGTAATTCAATAGCTTCAAAACGTTTTGGCTTTCAATGGAATCCTGCTGCCTGATTTTACTGTAAGAATATTATCTTTCTTGCCGATTAATGCTTCCAAATTTTTTGGAGTGTCTTATATTTCAAGTAGTCATGTCAGGTGGTACAGTTAAGAGTTGATTTATTAGTTTTTGTGTACATGTTGTTTTACGAACATAGATATATACATGTGACGATATTATTCGAATTTAGTGTTTGTCGTGGTATAGGAATATGTATGTGGGATTTTATAAACCTGAATGTTCTAGATGTTATATTAGTACACACTGTACTAAATTGTGTTTTTTTCTTTATATCATTTGTATCTTATTGAATATGTTTGTTGTTTGGTTATTTATTTCTTATTTAAGGTATATAATTAATAGGATCCTATTAGAATGTTTCTATTGATTTCATCAATTGTGTGGAAGTATCAACGTGTGTTCCCAGTTTGAGGTGCTTGCGTGAGATATACAAATATTGGTGGTAGGGTCGATTCAGATTATTCGGTTTTGTGGTCGAGAAGGGATTTGACAAATGGACTTTGTTTGGATTAGCTTTTTGATATTGGTTGTAAATGTTTACAAATATTTGTGATATTGGTTGATGGGTATTTAGGTTTTAGTCATTGGATATCGTGGGTATTATTTCTTTTGTTGAAAGAGAGTTATTTAAAGATTTTTCTGGGAGTGGAGGCAGGCTGATTTGCCTATGACCGGACACCTTAGAGATGATGTTTGGGTTAGTGTATAAAAATAAATTTGGTATGTTCCTACGAGGGAGGGAGTGTGGGGGAAGTGTAAATGTAATGGTTTTATTTTGTATTTAATATTTTTATATTTTACATTTACATTTATGAGGTTTAATTAAATTCTTCGTTAAATTTTAAATTATTTTTAAATTTATTACTAAAATGAAGTTTTATACTTTATTAAAGTTGGTTAACATAGTTTTTTCAGGTTCAAAAATAGTAAAATCTTTAACATTTTTTGATTCATTCCTTGGTTAACAAAATAACATTTAAAGTAAATGCATCCAAGTAATTTGCAAGGAAACTCGTTCCACATTCGCTGTAGTCACAGGAATCGTTAAGACAGCCATTATACATTGCTTTAAGTTTGGAAATGTCTGCACAGTTTAAATTCCAGTAGTTTGTACCAAAAGACGTCGATATCCATTTGTCATCCAGTCTCAATTTTACAAAATTTACATATTTTAATTTTCGCCATTCATCGTCGGCATTTTCAAAGTCATCTCTTTGATTATATTAGAAAGAAAAAATAATAATAATAATTTATTTTCCGCAACTTATCTTTTGCTTATTAATTATATTTTTTAGCGCAAGAATCTCTTAGCTTCTATAACTTTGTCTCCAAAATCACATTTTTAAATACTGAACTTCAAAAATTACAGTTAAAAATTTTTTTTTAAAAATTCTCAATTTCTGACTTAAAACTTTGGTAGGTTTTCACGATTTTATGAAATTTTGATTATGAGAATTTTACGTTTGTTAGATTAAATTTGTACAGTTTTAATGGTCCAATTGCATCGTAATTTCCTGGATTTTGGAAGTTTTCGTTTTATTTTTTTGTTGGGCCAACCCTCAATGTTTTCTGGGGTCTTGGGGCCTTTCGATCTGTGGCGTGATTTTGACAAAATTTGATAGGGCATCCATCTAATTATAAATTAATATGTTATTATATTATTATGTTTTGTAATTTGTTATTGTTATGTTGTTTATTATATTATTGTATTATTATATTATATTATTATGTTGTTGTATTACTGCATTATTGTGGTATTATTATATTATTATATTTATTTTGAAGTATTCTTACATTAACATATTATTATGGGTAAAATTAATAAATTTGTATTTTCAGGGTAAATAAAACTAATCCAGTTTATTACAGTCTACGGCTTGCAGAAATTATAAATTATTGTATTATAAATTAATTTATAATTTCAGATGAAAACTAATTCAATTTATTACAGCCTACAACAAAGAGCAATTATTTTATTAATAGATTTTGTTTTTAGGAAACATTTGCTGATGATGAGAAATGACTGAATGCCGAGCAGCTTGTTAAAATTGTGATTGTCTTGTGCTAACAGTAGTTGAATATTGGCTACCGGAAAACCAGACCAAATCTATCATTACTAACATGCCTTTCCTTTCCTTACACCACAAAAAAAAAAAACACTAACTATCGTTCGCTTAGGTGTCTGCAACCGGGTCTAGTCTGTCAAAACTAACAATTTCTATCCACTCCTTCGGTTTTGTTATATGTAACACGGGTGTACGGTGGTGCCCGGCATTCCGGGAGTTCCTGGTTAGTCCTTGGCCGTACACTCTAATCAATCAATTAATCAATCAATGTTTAATTATTATCGTTGGGTGTTCAGTGAACACCTTGAACGTTTTGACGCTACACCACTGATATATATATATATATATATATATATATATATATATATATATATATATATATATATTTTTTTTTATTTTTTTTTTAATATTTACTTTTATTATTTATTATTTATAATACATATAAAATTTACAATATCCTTACATATTTTTTAAAAATAAATAAATAAAAATAAGCTAGTTAATCCTGACTGAGAAATAGCTCAGTGTGGAAAATCAACTTTCAGATTACTATTATCGGAAACAGATTTAACATTTGGGTGCCAAGATACATACTTAAAACTTAAAAATATTATCTAAAAGTTAGAAAAAAGAATAAAAAATAAAAAATAAAAATAACAATAGAAATTAATTAATTAGATCAAAACTATACAAAAATAAAGATCGAAAAACACCAAAATACAACAACATCAGATCACTCGTTCCCCCTACTATTTACACTCTTAAAACGAAGAAGGCCAAAATTACAGCACTTTTAGTAAATCTTCCACGTTTTTAATGTTAATTAGCCAAGATTTTAAAAGTTTCAAACGAATTTGCGTGCTATTCTCATTCTTAATATAACTTGGTATTTTATTGTACAGATAAGGTGCCATATACATTAAACTTCTACGCACACGTTCTTGTTTAACTGCCGGTGTCACACAATGATTATAATATCTTATAGTCAGTTATTTTGATATTTCGATTTCCACTTCTAGTAAAAAACAGTTTTAAAACAATATAAATATACAAATTGCGAAGCTGAAGAATGTTTGATTTACTAAATAAAGGAAACGAGGGTGACATACGAGACCTATAGAGTGAATAATCCTCAAACAGTTCTTTTGGCCAATCACTAAGTTTTTAATATTCGAAAAGTAAGTCGAACCCCAACACACTATTCCATACTGAATACGGGATTGGACCATCGATTTATAATACATTTGAAGAACTATAATTCAATATGGCGCGGGAGTAACAACACGTATTTTGGTGCGTTGTTGATTGTTGATCATTTAAAAAATATTTATTTTATTAAAATAATAATATCTGTATGAAAAGTAAAACAAGTGTAAACAGTTTTAATCAATCCATATTACGAACATCATTAAAACCAGAACAAATTTAGACCTAACGTTTCTTTTGTTTTGTTTAAGTGTCTACAGCATGGTTCATTTGGTTTCATAATTATTTTTTGTGTCTAAAAGTAAATAATCAGTTCATTTCGTATATAAGTTGATATAAGTTGATCATATAAGCTATGTGATTATATATGTGCTAAAACAAACAGCTTCTTGTGTTTACTGTGCTATTCTTTGAAGGGTAATCGATAATACAGATACCTCCCAAAACTATAACCACGAGAAAACAAAATGACTATTTGTCGGATCTAGTGAAACTGGATAATCCGACAAATAGAGACATTATTAGTGCTACGCCACAATCCATTCTAATCTCAACATGAAAATGGATAAAATAAACGAATCTGTGGAATATTTGCTTTGCGAAAATACGAAAAACCAAGAACGTATTATAAATCTGGAACAAAACGCCGTAAACCAAACAGTTGTTATATCATCTTTGAAAGAACAGTTAACCAATAGTGATCGGCAAATCATGGAGTTATCCGATGATTTTATAAACCTTCAAGTTTCATCCAGTTTGTCGGCAGGAAAAATATGTTATTTTGAGCGAAAGGAACTGGCTAACGATATAATCATTTCGGGTTTTCCTGTGGGAAACAAAATTGACTCACTGGAAATTGATAGCATCATCTCAACAATCTGTAATTACTATAAACACACGCTAAATGATGTAATATTTACAAACAAACGCACGGTCATGAATAGCTTCCAAATTATTACAAGATTTAATACAATCATATCAAAAAAAAAAATATGAGTTTAGTCCGTAAGCATGACCCGCTCTACATTAAAACATTATGGCCTGACCTTGAAGCAGAAAACACCGTAACAACCAAGCTCTACATTAATGATCGGTTGACACACCACAACTACAAATTACTCGAACAGCTGTGTATTTTAAAAAATGATGGAAAATTATTTGTTACCTGGTTTCAAAACTCCCGTGTTTACGCTAGAACGTCAAAAGAATCACCTATATTAATCATTAAATCAAATGATGACGTCAACAAAATAACAGATATGAAATAAACCTCAACACAACTACACATTAAAATTAAATCTAAATAAAATTAATACACAATTGAAATTCTACTATTACATGCAATCTAAACGGATTAACTTCTATTATATTGAATTGCATTTCTGTGTTCGTGCTTCAAGGGCAACAATATATTTGGCAACAACTAATACATGTTATATGTCTACCAACATTAAGAGTACACAAATTAAGTTCGACTTTCGTATTACTTTGGTGGTCCTATCAGCTGAGTTTTATTCTCATAAAAAAATTTATCTGCAATATCAATAAAGAAATACTTCCAACCGTAATAGTTATGGATAAAATGAATGTGCTCTATCGTATGCATACGAATTTTAATGAGATGAAAAATAATGGTCTTCGAATATTGTACATCAATTCAAGAAGTATAAGAGGCAACAAACTTACTGAAATTGAACATACCATTAAAGAGTTCATCGATCAAAATCTACGCGTAGATGCATTAGTTATAACCGAAACTTGGATATACGCTTCTGAGACAAATTACTTTAATAAACCGAACTATAACGCTTTGCATTTTACTAGGGATAATAACTGGGGTGGAGGTGTTAGCATATTTGTTCATGAATCAATTTCGTCCAATAAGCTATTAGGATTTACTAAAGATAACAATAGCTACTTAGTGGTACAATTACTGCATTGTAATTATAATATAATTGGCGTATACAGAGAAAGAAACTGCAATATTAATTTATTCTTTAACGACAGCATTCTCTTAAATTTTCCTAATTCATTTCTTCTTGGGGATCTCAATATTAATTGGTTGGACTCTACTTCCTTAATTACAAGTAGATTAAATGAAACTATTTTGAGTAACGGATTTGTTATTCTAAATAGTACAAATGTTTCTTATGCTACTCGATTTCAAGGAGATTCCATGACTTCAATCGATTATGTAATTTCGGATTGTGTTTCGTTGGAATACATAATAAGGTTCGCAAATATTTCTTACTCCGATCACAAAGCGATAATAGTTGACATTGATACAACAGTAACCAGAAAGGTTCGTCAGCCGAAATCATTTACTGTCTTAAGTTATGAAGGTATTAAAAAATGCACTAGCTACAATACAGAAGCATTCGGCGTCTCTTATCTTTCCAAAGTCATTAGTAAATACACTGTGAACATTAAACCTTCAAACAAGTTAAAACCGTGTTCTAACGCTGAACTTCTGAGATCCATACGTAACAGAGAATACTTTTATCGACTTCATAAAAAATATCCTTTTCATATCTATATTAAAACACAGTTTCTACAATTCAGAAATATAGTAAATAAACTTCGTATTAAATTAAAATTCGATTATTTTCATAAAATGTTTGCTAAAACCAAAGGTAATTCCAAAAAAACCTGGAACATACTTAACCAATTAATATTTAGAAGAAACAAACACGAAACTGCATCCATTAGCTTAATCCGCCACTATAATCAAATAATCACTTCTTCTAGTTCTATAGCAAACGTATTTAATGAATTCTTTACCTATGTTTGAACTAATCTTCTCCCAATTTTAACATTCATCCTACTACAGAAGCCGAAACTATTGAAATTTTAAACATAATTAACAAAAATGGTGCTACAGGGTTTGATAACATATCGTTAAAATTTATTTTGCAATTCAAAACTATTTTAATACCAATTTTAGCGAATATCATCAATCCCTCTATTAAATCTGGAGATTTTCCAGACATCTTAAAGATAGCGAGAATCACACCAATTTTTAAAAAAGGAGATAAATTGAATTTATCAAACTACAGGCCCATTTCTGTTTTGGGTGCAATCTCAAAAATTTTTGAATTCATTATATTTAAACGTTTTAATTCTGTCTTGAAAGATAACTCTGTCATACACAAAAATCAGCTTGGATTTATAAAAGGGTCTTCAACGCAGTCAGCTGTTGCAAATGCAATGATCCAAGTGTTGATGGCATTAGATGAAAAATATTTTGTTTCTGTTTTGTTTATTGACATTCAAAAAGCCTTTAACGGTGCTAAAACCACTTTAATTGCTGGTGTTCATCAGGGCTCTATTCTGGGACCTGAATTTTTTATTTATTATATTAATGACCTATTTAATCTAAATTTGAATGGTAAATTACAGCTTTATGCAGATGATGCCATCATTATATATACAACTAAAAATTTGATGGACCTATACGTTATGATGAAAAATGATTTGTTGAAAATTATGAATTGGATGACGGCGAACTACCTTACAATAAACCTTTCTAAAACAAATTATCTTATATTTAAAACCAAGCAGACTCAAACAGAACTACCAAAATACTTTTCCGTCAACTATATAAAAATTCCTCAAGTAACAGAAGTTATGTATTCAGGCCTTTTGATCGATGAAAAACTAACTTGGAAAGCCTATATCCATATGATAAAATGTAAGCTTTCCTCTTTCAATTTTGCATTGAAACGCATAAGACAATATATCTCGCTGAAAACTGCATGGATGCTTTATTTTTCGAACATACAGTGCCACTTAAGCTACATGCTAGTGATATGGTCATCTGCCGCAAAACATACTTGGGGAGTTAGCTAGATGTCAGAACAAAATAGTGAAGACCATCAAAATGTTGAAACCGTTAACCAGAACCAAACAAATTTATTCCTCAAACATTTTATCACTCGATGTATTACGCTCATAGGAGCATTCCTATTTATTCATAAAATTAAATTAGGTTATATTAAGTGTAATATTGGGTTACAACAAGTGAGTAATATACATGAACACTGCACTCGAAGAAAATCCCACTTTTTCATAACAACCCCTAGAACTCATATTGGATCTACCAACATATTTAAGTTCTGGTTGACATTATATCTGTACCAAAAAGCGAAAATCGCTTATGTTAAGTTAGGCGATTTTGCATTTTACATAATATTTCAAATCCTTATACTACTTATACCATAATATCAATTTTTCATTATAATACCTTTAAAACGTTTTGGCCTAAGTCTGATTGATTTTTGTTTGCAAACGGAAGAATCGCTTAAGTGATTCAAAATATTGTTTTTAAAATAATTCTTTTCAATAAATTGATATACCTAGAAATTTTATTCAACATAAGCCAGTTTTTCGTTTCATACTTTAAAGTATTAAATTAGATTAGATAAAAGCGAAAATCGCCTAAGAAGACTTAAGCGATTTTTTCAAATTGCCCTCATAGCAAAAGTAAATACCTAACATAACATAAGCTATTTTTTCATTTATATTTTGAATAAAACTATCCTTTTGTATTAAACTAACTTACTTAAGCGATATTTACGTTTTTGTATTGCGAATTTTTCATATTTTATGTGATTTTAAGCGTTTATTTCGAGTGCTAATCAAACAAAAAATTCTAGTTAAGTGCTTTTTTATATAAAAAATTATTGTGTTTTGTGTAAAGTCGATTAGTTTAGTTTAGTGTGAAACCAATTTATTTGATTGGAAAAATGGCATTTCGAGCGATGAAAATGATTCAACTTGCAAGACAATCCGGGGAAACCCCAATTTCTAAGAAACAGGGTTGCTCAAAACCACATGTTCCAGGTAAAATTATTGATTTCTATATTATTAGTCTGACAACTAGAATTAAACTGTATTTGTCTGTAATTATAGATATCCTGTCGAAATTGCGGACACGTAAAACAACACTTCATGAGGATGGTAACGTGTTTAAAACAATTGTTGGAAGAGAGACGGCATCAATTTTTAATATTGCTCACGGTTCCAAAGTGGCTAGCGAAGAGTTTTAACAGGTATTACGGTTACAAGAAGAATATAAGGAACAACTTGTGAATATTAATGAAGCGACAAAGTGCAATAGGTTGAATGATAGTGATGATGATGAACCGTTCGACGACAGTGACAATGATCCCGACTTCCCTATACCAACAAATTCAAACTCAGATTCCTCTGTAGATTCTTTCGACATAGGATCAATGGCTAATGCCATTGAAAAAAATGTTATTAATGAAAATCTTTATAATTTATCCCAATCTTCAAATGAAAATATTCAAAGAAATGAACATAACTTAACAACAACTGTTATAACAAAATCTAAGAAAGGTAAAGTTAAAGAAAGGGAGTGTAAGCCTCTAGAAAAATGTCGGATGAATTGTCAGTCCAAGGTAACATACGATCAGCAAAAATTGATATTTAAACAATAATGGAGTCTTTCATCATACTCTTCTAAAGCCTTATTTGCTTCCGGTTTAATGGAGGTTAAAGAAAAACACCATACACTTTTAAAGAAAAACGTAAAATCACAACGAAACAGAACACATAATTATTCATATCATTTACAAGTTGAAGGTCAAAACATCTCGGCGTGTCAAAAATGTTTGCGTTTCACTTTAGGTGAAACCGATAGTTTCTTAAAAATCATCGGGAAAAAGAAGCTTGTATTGTCTGACTCAAACCAAATTGTAGACCAACGTGGGGGCAGAAAACCTGTGAATAAATTAACAAATGATAAACTAGAAGAAATTAAAAGTCACATTAATGAATTCCCTGCATACGAAAGCCACTACACACGCCAGCGGACTTCTAAGAAGTACCTACAGAGTGATTTAACATTAAGTAAAATGTACCAGTTGTACACGGAGAAATATGAAAATCGTTTCAATAACGAAATATTCACAAATGTTCAAAGGTCATTAGCTTTATCTTACTTTTTAAATGTAATGTACATTTTTTATTAATTCATTATAATTTTAGAAATGGGTTTGGCTTTCAAAAAGCCAAAAAGTGACACTTGTAGCAAATGCGATACCTACAAAATGCAAATAGATATAGCGCAGTCTGAGGAAGATAAAGCAAAGATCAGAAAACAGCAAGAGAAACATCATGAAGCAGCTGACATTGCCTATAAATCTAAAGACGGAGATAAAATTCAAGCCAAAAATTCGTGTTCCAAAATCAAAATGTATCCATTTGATTTGCAACAATGTCTGCCGACACCATTACTACGTTCCAATATTTCGTTTTACAAACGACAGCTTTGGACTTACAATCTTACAGTCCACGATTGTGTGTCCAATAAGCCACATTGCTATATGTGGCATGAAGGATTGGCAAAACGTGGTGGCAATGAGATAGCGTCGTGCTTGCTTCAACATCTTCTATCTGAACCGAGTACAACTGAACATGTTGTCTTATACAGTGATTGCTGCGGTGGCCAAAATAAAAATACTTTAGTTGCTTCTATGTTCAATATTTTTATGCAGACCGTTGAGAACATCAAAATAATTGACCATAAATTCTTGCTTCATGGACACACACATATGGAGTGCGACGTGGATCACTCCATCATTGAGAGGAAAAAGAAAAAAACCATGGTTCAAATCCATCATCCACGTGAATGTATCAGTTTGTGCGAACAGTTGGTACCAAAGAACAATTTGAAGTTATTGAGATTGAACAAAACATGTTTCTTGATTTTGGAAAGGCAGCGAAAACAAAATTTATGTGGAGAGCAAGTGATGTGGATGGAAATAAATTTAAATGGAGTGAAATTAAATGGTTGCGGTATACACAAAAATTTGGAAAAATTCAGTACAAAACATCGTTGAAGGAAGAAGAACCGTTCAAGGAATTAAATATTTGTCGGCGTGGGATTAATACTGTTAAAATCTCAGATGTTAACAATTGTTACGATAGCCTTCTATTAATAAGCAGTGAAAAAAAAACAAGATTTACTGGACCAACTTCCTCTCATAAATGAAATCTATCACAGTTTCTACAGACAATTAAATGATGGGAACGTACCAAATATTGACCCAGATATAAACTTTGAAGACGATGGATCAGATGTTGATTTAGAAAACTAAACAACCTGAGAAACGTGAATTTATGTTTTTTATAATTTTTTTTTAAATAATTTTATATTAACAGTGAATACAACTTAGAAGATATGAATAAATGAATTAAATTTTGAAAGACTAATTTATGTTTTCTTAAGCTTCAATTATTTTGCAGAAAAAATTCGTAAAAATCGCTTATCTTACTTAAGCTAAAATTCCCTTACTGGCAAAGAAAAGCGAAAATCACCTAAGTTATAAAAAAAAGGTTTTTGAAGGATATAATAAAGTTTTTTTTTAGGTTTTGTTAGATAAATAAATAGATTGATCTAAAATCATGTTTATAAAGTAACTAAAAGTTCATTTAAAGTTCCTACTTTTTTCACAAAATATTTATTAACTTCAAACTCAAATTGTGAATATTTGAATATTCGAACTTAAGCATCTTTCGCTTTTTGGTACAGATATAATAATTTGCCAACATCAATTAAATCTGCAAGAATAAAACAATTTAAAGAATTCTTGAAAAAAATTTTGTGTGGTGATTGGCTTGACTGCAGCGCTGATACCTAGATTAACTTTCTGTACTCTGATGTTGGTATGTGTATGTATGTGTATATTTGTTTTTCTGTTTTTCTATTTCATTTCTATTTTGTATTTATATAGATAATAGCTTGTATCTTGTAAATTGAATTATAAAATTTGTATTATATTGTATACCTCTGAATTATATAGCTTTCCGCCACAGCATATTTATGCTTTAGGAAATCTGCTAAATAAATTGTAAAAAAAATAAAAAACTTAAATAAAGAAAAAAAAAAACTATTCGAGGACAGAAACTACGGAGTTGATATAATTTTCGAATGGAAATTAGCATTTCTTTATTAACGTTATTAAGATGCGTTTTCCAACAACAACTGCTGTTAATATTTAAACCTAGATATTTGAAATTTGGCGTATTATCAATTTTGACACAATTATGATTGTAGCAAATAAGGTTGTTACATGCTACACTGTGAATGATGAAATTATTCATAGGAGTGTAGTCATCGACTCCATGGAAAAACATTAATTTTGTTTTGGAGCTAATGACCATATAATGGGCATCAAACCATTCTCGTAGTATTTTTAAGTCGAATATGATGTTTTCCTCTATCTCCAAATAATTCGTGCCAGAATATAAGATTGCAATATCATCTGCAAAAGCTATCAAAACTCTACGTAGACCTATCGAAAAAATAGATTTTATATAGATGAGGAAAAGTAGTGGCCCAACACCGAACCCTGAGGAATGCCCGAGTTCACCACACCCTCGAAGCTAAAAGAATCATTAATCTACACTGTTTGACGTCTATTCTGTAAGTAACTTTGAAACCATTTTAAAACGATTCCGCGGAAACCAATGATTTTAAGCTTATGCAGTAGGATTTCATGGTTAACCGTGTCGAATGCTTTTGTTATATCGATAAATAGTGATGCAACCTTTTTGTTCTTGTTGATATTACCATAGAGAAACTTTTCAAAATATATAAGAGCATCCACAGTAGAACGCTTAGGCATAAAACCGAACTGATTAGCGCTTAATAATTTAGAGTTCCCTAGATACCCCAGCATTCTCGTTTTGACAATCAACTCGAATATTTTAGATATACTCGACAAAAGGCATATCGGGTGGTAGTTATTAGTGTCAAGATGACCCTATATATATATATATATATATATATATATATATATATATATATATATATATATATTTGACCCTATATATATATATATATATATATATATATATATATATATATATATATATATATATATATATATATATATATATATATATATATATATATATATATATGTATATATACATCAGAATCTAGACGCGTTTCTTTTTTTACCGTTTTACTAATAATGCCATACCCTATGAATAATTGAGCCAATTTGAACAAATTATGATGCGATAAACATCTTTCGGTAATTTGTGCAATGAAATTATAAAAATGTTCAATAATTTTTCACTCAGTACGTTTTGGATCGTGATATAGAAATGAATTTACCAACCATACTCATATTTATAGCTACGATTACAATAAACCGCTGTGCAGCCAATGTAGCAAATGGAATTGACCAACACCGTTTGCTTGCTGACGAAGTCATATCACTACTAACTCAGCACAATGCAACATTTTCAAAATACGATATTTGGATAATGGACTACACAACTGACCGTCAATGTGTTAATTATATACACAGAGCTTTAAATGAAAATTACATCGTTGTGCGATATGTTAAACGATTGGGTGAATTTCCATATTCTAAAGTTCAACACCCAACATATATTTTAATTGCGATCGATGTACCAAATCAGCTAAGAATGTATATTAACTCTGACAGGCTATTTCTCATCGCACGAATAGTTGAATCTTATGAAACCATAATTTTTGTTTGTAATTTTGATGTCGCATCAACATTAGTTTACGATAGGGTCGACGTCCCCATTAATGTGCTATTTGTGTATTCAACTAACAATGGAAGTGTTATTAGCAAAGCGATGTATCGTCACTATCAGGCGGATACGCTTTTAGATGCCAGCCATTTTTCGCGAATGGATCAACTTTTTGATGGACACTTGGATATGAATCAAGCAAGTATTGTCGTGTCATATGGTGACGATCCAATACGATCGTTTTATCGAGATGCAGAATTGTTTGGAATTGATGGGGAATATATGGAATTGATTATATCCAAAATAAATGCATCGCTATTTATGCTATTGTCAGCTAGTCACGAGGTATTTCGAAGTAAATGGAATGCACTAATGGACATGCAAATTCGATACGCTCAACTAAATATGAACTATCAAATACATACGACCGATTTATTAGATGACATAATGCAAACGTATCCACACGAACTGGTACAAGTTTCGGTTTTGGTACCTCGGAGAATGGTTAAAAATAATTTGTTCACCTCGTTTCGCTCATTCAATGTTGACACTGTAATTCTTTATTTAGCCGTCACCCTTACACTAGGAGCGATTCTGTATGGAGTGCAAAAATATTATCACCATTGCAGAAGTAGAACCAGAATGTTTGCGATCCTTTTTGATTTGTTTAAGGCTCTGATCATGCTGGATGTAGCGACTCCGATGCGCACCCGCTTCGAAAAAATTATTTTGTTGGCCATACTCTGGATCAATTTTATATTCTACAGCTGTTATCAAACTTTCATGTTGGTCGACTATATAATGCCAGTGTATGAAAAAGATGTCGATAGTATGTTGGATCTTTTCGACACCGATCTTAAGCTGGTCATCGATGTACATGATCCGGTATTGCATGTCGTTTCTGATTATGTTAAAACATTGGAAAGAAATGTTACTCGATTTTTTAATGGTACTGGCGTTACAATTTATGATGCGATTGTCAATAATATATACCATGATTTATGTTTTGTGATGCCGGATAAGGTGGCCGATGTGTTTTTAAAGTCGCGATATAATCATGTTGGACGTCAGGTGATTTATCATAAGATGAAAAATTTTCCGGTACGTGCATTTTATAGTTATCACTACGACGGATTCAAAGCACCATTAGTCAAACAGCTTGATCGAATTATGGCCAGTATTTTTGAATCAGGTATCGAATCATTTTGGCTTTTAGAGTATGCTCACGATGCAAAGGTTTATAATATGTTGCCGGAGAAAATCGATGATGGCGATGAGGACTTAGTTGTAAGTTTTAGTGAGTTTCTGGATATATCGATATACACGCTCATAGGTGGATGGATAATCAGCATTGCTGCATTTTTCATTGAACTGCTATATCAGTACATTGGAACTAAGGTTGGAACATTATATAATAATAATTCTCGCTCAAACATCCTGAAAAGGCCAAATCAAACATTTTGTGTCTTACCCATAGAATAAAGACCATCTCAGTTTTAATTCATATTTCCGGTTGACCTTTTCCGGTCCAGAAAATAAATATAAGCTGCTTAAAGGATCATCAAAATTGGCTAAGGAGTTGTTGAGTGTATTGTCAGTTTGCATAATATATAACCAATTTAATTATTAGAAAGTTCTTTCACACTCTCAACGTTATCAGATTTTTTTCTGGATTAGAACATTTTTCTTTTACTTATAAAGGTGATAAAAAAATTAAATAACTTAAAATGAACCCCACATGTTTTGGTGTTTTTTTGCCGTAGTATATTTAAGTCACAATAACCTTTTCAAAATTTGTCTTATAACATTTCAATTTTTATATTAAAGGAAAATCTAACTATATAGGTCTCCACTTGGAATGCCTTTGCGAATAATAACATTATGTTTTTAACATTTGCACATATACAATTTTTTTTACTCACACATACAAAAAATTACAACGCGATTTGCAATAGAAAGTAGTGGGTCATACATTTTTGTGCTCAATAAATTGTAAATTTTATTAAAAAATTAAACCAAAAACTAGTTATGCAACTTTATTTTAAGGACTGTTTAAGCAAAGCCTTCTTAATAAACTTAACCTTCATGTTCAAATGAAGCTTTATTTAGAGTGACAAAAAACATGAAAAAATATTCGTTTTTTATTTATTTTATATTGCTGGGATTTTATAAGAATTAGTAATTTAGTTCGGATTTCAGATATTTTGAAACCAATTTATACATTAAGGATTGATATCCTTATGATATGAACGGTTTTCTGTAGGTTTTTAATCGTAAAAACTAAAATAAATTGACGCATTTTTCTAAATAAAATAACTCAAAACCAAAATATAAGAAACATACATGAGACAGACAGATTTGTTTAATTTGGTCAAAGCCTCCTATATAACAAAGCCGCAATGACCAAAATCAAACTTAAAATAGAGGTGGTAGTAAGACGAAAAAAATCAACTTTTCATACAAATCGTATTAAAAAATTTTTTGTCCTTAAAACGTATTTCAAACATGAAAATGGCCGTAAAAAGTTATTTTAAACGCACAGACATTTAAAATAATAGTCAAATTAAGAATGATTGAAATTTCAATCAATAAAATCGTTTTTATATATCTTTAATTAATGTTTTAATATAAGGGTCATAAAAACATCTATTTACAAAAACAAACTCTTTGTATATGATCGAAATATCATACGTCATCGGAATTTCATTATTTCGTTTTCTAATGCATTTTTTACTATATTCTACTAATTCCACATATACATCCGTAGAAAATTATTAAAAAAATTAAATCCCTGTCATCTTAATTTAAAAATATTGATATAATTACTAAATATAATTGATTAAGATTTATATATGATATATTGAAAGATTTGGTTTAAATATAGATATAAAATAATTGAGGTTATAAATGACTTTCAATCCGAAAATGCGAAACAAAAAAACCTTGTTTTCCATATTAGATCATTGCAGCTCTGTTATATAGGAGGCTCTAACTTGGAGAATAAAAATGTAAAACAACAAAACCAATCAAAAATATATAGAAGAAGAGAAATATTTCTTTTACGTATTAAACAACGATAAAAAGTAAAACAAAAAACAAACAAAGTGTACATGTTCATTTTAAAAAGTGAGACACAGGTATGTGCTCTATAATATCATAGCAAACAAAACGAGGCAACAATATGAAATAATTTGACTTTTACATTTAAGAAAATATAAATATGCTATCGTAAAACAAATGATCGTAATAAAAAAAATGTAAGACGTTTTTGTTGATGAATGCGCTTTTTGTGGATGATAATGTATTTAATTGTTACCATTTTATTTATTATTTTATTAAATTTTTGTTTACATTTTTTTGTGTTTATGTTTCGCTCTCTTATCCTTCAAATTGTATGTAAAAACGGGTGTACGATGTGCCCGGCATTTCCGAATAATTCTTCTTATTGTTTGCTTGTTCATTTGAAATCATTCCAAAAATCAAATAGCACCTATAGCAATTACTGTAAGTAATCAACTAGTGGTTAAATTTATTTTGAGTTGTATTTTAACTTATATTATATTAAAATAATTTTCCAAACCGTTTGAAAACCAATCGATTACGACCCAATTGCATAACATAAAAACACTTTATAAATCACAAAGAGGTATCAACTCGTTTTAATACCAGAATAATGACTTGAAAATAAAACTAAAAGTAAGCGAAAATGTCAAAACATATAACAGCAACAATATAAAAATATTGTCGACTCATAACGAGCTTTGAAGAGTACACACAGCTTTGTATAAATGTATACCAAATATATATTGTAGTATTGCATTACTACGGCACATAAACGAAGAAAATGTATGTGAAAATTTTGTTAAATCACGTAATATTTAAATTATGATTAAAGCTATTTGTGCCACCCAAAAAACCCCCATTCCTTTCAATACACAATAACACCATAAACCGTACTATGAATTCCATTTTTATGATATTATACGCTCATAATACTTTACATAAAATATTTCGTCATAATTTTTAGATTTTAAAATGATGGAAGCTTTTTTTATTGTTATAAATTTTTCATGATTTTTAACTTTTAACAAAATATCATTATATGTGAAAGTTTCGTTTGAAACGTGCAGGTGATTGTACTTAAAATACAATTAAAAAAGATTTAATGCGGTTGAACGAATTGAAGTGTGTGACAGTGCAAGTATTTAAAACAAAAAGAGGTAACGCTTTTTTAATAATAATTTTTAAACTCTAAACTTCACTCATCTAAGTGTTTGAAGTCGAACATTATAACGTTTGGAATTGTGTTGACTTTGGTCAAAATAATTTTTTTACCAAAACATTCGTTTTTCTATATTTTCGCTCGGGGCTTAAGCTAAATAAGGTCGTTAACCTTATATGACATAATTTCAAAAAATTTAATAACAAATATGCGCATCGCATACATCACAGCGACTCATTTAGATATCAATATCCAATATTCGAGTATTAAATGTTGGTGGAGCTCCATTTCTAGAAACAGAAAGAAGTTTTTAGAAATAAAATAGGCCGAAGAAGCTCTTTGAACTGTTTCGCAATTATTTATTCGCGTCCTTCTTTTAACCGTCAGTAGCAATGTCGAGGGAAGTCAATCATATGTTTGTTTTTATTATCTACCTGCATATTGCGTTATTTCAGCAATCCTGTACTACCATGGACGCAGTCCTTTTGTCCTTTTGGAGATCGCTATTTCTAATATTCCATAGTGCGTTTACCATAGTTTACAAAACTTTATTTAAAAACTTTTGCATTATATCGATGTTGCTATATTTGGTGCAGCCCTCGAGCTGTATTCCGTTGGTCTACACGAGTTTCAAGATTTGTTTATAAAGTAATAGTTTATTACTAGTAGACATTTGGGAAAATTTGCCTATTAGTCAATCCATTTTATGGAGTTTAGCGTCTAGTGTTATACCTAAGTACTTGGCTGTATTAGTGTATGGAATCTGTTTCATATTTATAAATAAAGGCCTATGGTCTACCTTTTTGTAAAGTCTACATGGACATATTTACTTTCATTTAATTGCATTCGCCGTTTTAAAGTCTAGCCACAGATAAATATTCTAGTTGAACATCTTGTATGGTTCACATTTACACCCGAAATCTAACTAAACGAAAAAAATGATGTACATATAAAAACGAATATTTTTGGTCTTTTCTTTTTTTCACACGATCATTTTATTTTATAAAAAATAAAACAAAATTTTCATGTTTTTTGCATAATATTTTGGTTTGGTTTTTTGTTTTATTTTTTATTCAATCAAAGAGTCGTGCGCAAAAAAAGAAAAAGATAAAAATATACTTTTCTATATGTACATCTATTTTTCGTTTGGTTAGATCTCGGTTGCTTTAATTTGCGTAGAATGAATTAAATTTTTGTAAATTTGAGCCATATAAAATGTTTATCTGGTATTACTATCTGTGGTCGAGCTTATTTTTGAATCCAAATTCGTGATTCGGAGAACATAGCCTTTTTCTTCAACTATTGGTCTGTGCTATTGGTCTGTACGATGTTGTTTCCTGTGGTGGTTTTCCAGGTTTGCTAATCATGATGATTTTAGCCATTTTTCATAATTTGGGTACGTATTTAAGTTTAAATGCTGCATTTACTAATTTGGTGAGCTTAATAAGTGCGGGTTTTGAGAGTTTCAGCATCCTTCTTGTTATTAAGTCAATACTGGGTGCCTTTCTATTTTTCAACTTTTAATTTATTATATCTTCAACTTTAGAACACGATGCTCTATTAATATCTTCAAATTTTTGAATCAAATTAGTATTAAGCTTCTCTTCTATGACTGAAAATATATAAACCTATCGGCTTTTACTTTATTTAGTCTTGCCCAATTTCCAGCTAACTTTTTAATTGGATGCTGTTGAGTAATAGATCTTTTTAAACTTTTGGTTGCCAAAAGTGAAAGATATGTACCGATAGATTTTTTTATTTCACGCAGATCATTTCCTTCGCAATAGATCAATTATCCTTGAGAATAATTTTGTCTTATTGATTTATCTTTATTCGTTGAAGTGCTTTCCCATGCTGATTGCTGGATGTCGTTAACAAATGGCTTAACTTCAGCATCTAGTTCATCTATATGTTTTCTGAAGGAGTCATAAGTTATATTTTGTTATCTAAACAAACTTTAAAATAGTCCTAATCTGTGTGCTTAGAACTAACTGCAATTCATGCTGATGTTGCTGAAGCTTTTTGTCGTTCCAGCATACGATTTTAAGATGTGTACACATTTCTTTGTTTAAGGATAGCTCCCTTATTGTTATATTAAAGTCGTTGACGTTAAAAAAATTGAGCTTATTTAGCTTATTTCGAAGCATTAGCTGTTACTTGTGCATGTGTTATTTTTCCATCTACAGCTGAATATTCCGAGAACCATGCTTTTATCTGATTTATAACATCCAATGATGTATCATTTTGCAGCTCTTTAAAATCAAAGAATCTAGAATAGCTGCCTTAAGAAATAGTCCTTGTTATTTGACAACAAATGGAATATATCCGAAGCGACTATTTCAAATGGATTTTCTGGCACTTTTTTACACACCAGTGGTTTGTGGTCACTTTCAATTTCCAATTTTTTTCTATAAACGTAGTCATGAAATTTGTTGCACGCAAATGTTATAGCAGCAGGTTCCTTTTCAATCTGCGAGTAGTTAAGTTGAGGTTTTGTGAATGCTTTGGAAGCATACGCGACTGGCTGATAATTTTGTAGAAGTACTGTTCCAAAACTATACGAAATGGCATCCTCTTGTAACTTTACATCTGCTTTCGTATCATAGAATCGGAGTACTGCGGTGTATACGAAAAAACGTTTCTGTTATACTCGTGGTTCTGTTACACTCGACAAATTGTTGATAATATTATATAAGTACGTAGCCATGACTAACAACCGTTGCAGTTCTGGTGCAGTTCGAATTCCTTCAAATTTTCCATGATCAGTTGATACACCTTTTCCACTTATGATATGTCCCAGGAATTTCACTTTTTCCGCATTGAACACAAACTTGGCTTTATTTAACTTTAACCCGACATCATTTATTACTTTCAATACTTTATTGGTTATCCTCAGATTGTCTTCTTTTGTGGCCGTACTAATGAAGATATCGTCCATTGAGCATTCGCAATTCTCGATACCATCTAACATTCGTCTCATCAGATCTTGAATGATTTCTGCGGCTGAAGCTAATTTAAATGATGATCTTTTGTGAGCGTATCTCCCCACGGCATTGCCATCATAAGATACTAGTACTCCTATTTTTACCATGTTGTCGATTTCCTTTTTAACTTTATTCCTTTATGAATAAAAGTATCTCTTCTCGCTGACAGTTAAAACTAACTTCACCAACCACTTTAATTTTCCTGTCCCCGAATGCTATTAATTTTTTCGTTCTTGATTGATTGATTTTTAGATTTAATCTAGTCACAATACTTTTAGGCAAGACATTACACTGGGCTCTGGAATCTAACTTCATTTTAACTTCTAAATTCTCAACTTGAATTTGCTCGTACCAATTTTCCTCGTCATGATAATCTAATAGTTGATGATAATCTCTTTATAATATTCTTATGATTTTTACCCTAAATCCATTTCAGTCACATCTGCTTGTTTGGTTCTATAATAATAAAACTATTTAAATATTGAAATCAATATTTGGATGTGTGCATAAGAAATAATAATAAAATGGATAAAATTATGGTGGTGAATAAAATTTAAATGGTTTGTGTCTCTGCTAGTCATATTTGTTTCTATTACAAGGATATAATAATAGAAATTCTATTGCAAGGATCGCACATTTTGTATTTACAATTAAATATGGGAATCGCACAACAAAATGCCACTATCAACACTGGTTGTTTTCACTTTTAATACTGGTTGAACTTCATCTGTTTTTTCGATGTTCATTGTTTCTATTTAGTTGAGTTTTTATCTCAAATGTTCACTGGTGATTATAGTATCTGTATTATCTATATCTGTATTATCGACTGTAGGACTACACTACTGACATACTGACGACGATGAGTACACTACAAGGTACAAGAGATATTATTACTTTTTTTATTTTACTTTTTTTTAGTTCAAGAAGTAGTGGCTGAATTGGCAGAACAGGCACTTATTATTCGCCCACCAGAGAATGACGACATGTTTAATAAATTGGTTAAAGCGTTGGATGATCAATTTTTGCCAAATTATAATGAAGTTATTGAACAAATGGTATTTCAAAATTTAGCACAACAACCCGAAGGAAAAGTTAAAAAATTTGTTTTGTGATTGAATCAGCAAGCTAAGGAATGTGGTATTGGTGACCATAAAAATAAGTTTATACGAAACCAAATTGTTGCAAAATGAAAATTTGGAAGTTTACGCCACGAAGGTTTGGAGAAACCTGAGACATCATTACAGCACATTATCGATAAGGGTATTGCATTTGAAATGGTACATGAACAAGAACTAGCTATAAAAGTAACCTCAAAGCAAAATACTGTAGCGAAGTATTTATTTTGTTCAGGGTAGATTCTACCTTGAACAAAATAAATAGTAAATGCCGCACGGCAGGTTGGAGACAAAATCGAAGTAATCGACGAACGTCCATTCTCAGATAATGGAAACAGTCGTGGAATGCATTCAAAAAGATTTTGGAATTCCGGAAACAACGATGATCGGAGTAATAATATTGAAACGGTCCAAAATGTGCCTGACAAGGAACCGGACTATATATTCTGAATCGATGGTCCAAATGAGAATGAAATTGGTTGTGTTTTAAGGCTTATTGGGCTTTGATATAAACAATATTGATCAATCTTAATTGTTGATTTGCCCATTGATGATTCGGTAAAACCAGTTGCACAGCCTTACCGCAGGATTCCAGTTTCTATTGAACAAGCGGTATCAAAGAAAATTAAGGAATTAATGGCACTAGAAGTAATTAAACCGATGAAAGGTGCACCAACATGGATCTCACCAATGGTTGTGGTACTAAAAGGAAATGGCCCGGTAAGAATTTGTATTGACATGAGACGTGTTAACAAAACAATTAAAAGAGAGAACCACTTGCTACCGATGATTGAAGATTTTTTACCGCATTTGACATAAAAGATATTCTCGAAACTCGATATTAGTAATGCATTTCATCAAGTGGAAATATCAGAACAGTCACGGCACCTTACCACATTTATCACCAACAAAGGTTTATTCAGATACACCCGGTTGATGTTTAGAATTTCATGCGCTCCTGAAATATTCCCAAAGTTATTGGAACAAATTTTGACGGGTTGTGGCGGTTGTATGAATTTTATTGATGATATTATAGTATATGGCTCAACGCAGGAATAACACAATGATCGATTGAACAAAGTCCTTGATATATTAGAAAAGGCGTTACATTAAACAAGAGTAAATGTGTATTTGGTGTCAGTAAAATTGTATTTTTGGGACATGAATTGTCTGGTGATGGAATAAGACCAACACATGATAAAGTTCAGGCAATCAGGCAATTTAGTTAACCGCAAAATGCAGATAAAATTCATAGTTTCATAGGGTTGGTTAACTATGTGGGACGATTTATTCCTGATATAGCGACGGTGATATTTGAATTGAGGAAACTAATTAGAAAGAAAGAAAAATTCATTTGAGGCCCGAAGCAGTAGGAATCATTTGATAAATTAAAAACAAGATTGTCAAGTGAGACTGTTCTGGGGTATTACAAAGTTGAAAATAGAACTCAAATATTAGCGGATACCAGTTTCGGTAGGGCTTGGAGCTGTTTTAATCTAAATTTGTGATGGACAACCGAAAATAATATCGTATGCAAGTAAAAGTTTGTCCAAACCAGAACAGCGTTATTGCCAGACCGAAAAGGGGGCACTGGCCTTAGTTTAGGCGGTCAAGAAATGTCATTTTTATGTATATGCGGAAAGGGATTTGATAATTACCGATCATAAACCATAAATGAGTTAGTGCAAGCGGTTAGGTCCGTCGCGATTAAATTAATGGAAATTGACCAAGAATCGAGAAGAGATGTTGATGTACAAAATGTTAAGATTGGATTAGATTTTGGTACGTGGTCTAAAGATAGAGAAATCTATAAAATATTTGAAAATGAACTACGTTTTTCGGGAAATATTCTATTACGAGGCACAAGAATTGTGATTCTTAGCTCGTTGCGTACTAGAACGTTAGAATCAAAATTCATGAAGACGTAGAAAAATCAGTAAAAAGTTGCGGTGCCTGTTTAATTACATCGAGACCGGATCCACTAGAACCAATAAAACGAAAAGACTTGCCAACTCAGTCTTGGCAGGATGTAGTCATAGATTTTATGGGGCCTTTGCTTTCCGGAGAATATTTACTAGTAGTCGTTGATTACTACAGTCGTTATAAAGAATTCGAAATAATGACCAAAATAGATGCAACGGAAACAATAAATCGTTTAAAGATCATATTTGCTCGGTTCGGTGTTGAAATGTCAATCAGGCATGATAATGGTCCCCAATTCTACCCAGTGGGATTCAAAAACTATTTAAAAGAATGGACCATTGAATCTGTTCCATGTACCCGTTCTGGCCGAAAATGAACGGAGAAGTTGAACGTCAAAATTGATCTTTGAAAAAACGTATTATCATCAGTCAACAATTAGGGGGAAATTGGAAAAATGCGTTTTTGGACTATTTATTGTGTTATCGATCAACAAAACATCCAACGACAGGTAAATCGCCAGCAGAATTAATGTTTGGGGGCCGGATCATGTGAGACAAACTACCACAATGGGGAATGCCAATGGAGGCAGATGAAGAAGTGATTGAAAAGACAAAGAAATTAAAGAAAAATGGAAGATATATATTGACAAACGTCACGGCAAATGCAATTAAGATCGGGAATACTGTTTTGGTGAAATAAATGGTAAAACATGACAAGTTGACCCCTGAATTTGGGTCGGATGATTTTGTTGTTGTGAAGCGAAGAGGTTCAAACGTACTAGTCGAATCAACAGATGGGAAAATTTACCATCGAAACGTTATTCATTTAAAACATTTCATTTAGATTTAATACCATTTTGGAACCAGAAGAAATAAAAGAGGATGAACCGAGCCATCTAAAACGGAAAATCGTCCAACCAAAGCGTTTCGAAGTTTAGGGAGTGTGAAATATTATTCGAATAATAATACTAATTAAAATAAAATAAAATAATATTTGTAAAAGAAGGAAAAGATATAGTATCTGTATTATCTGTATCTGTATTATCGACTGTATGATTACGCTACTGACATACTGACGACGATGAGTACACTACAAGGTACAAGAGATATCATTACTTTTTTTTTATTCTTATGTTTGGAGATTCCAAAGAGAGTGGTCATTAGTTTGAATAATAAAATATTATATGAGCAACCAAACCACGTGTTTTAGTTAATTGAATCTTCTACAATGATTACCTTTGAAATTTCTTTTCCAGATGGATTTCTCTTTCGAATTCTTTTTCATCTGTTTGATATTTTATGCTTTCTTTACTGTTTACGTGTTAACCAGGTCGAATGCCCCGTTTCAAGTCTTCAATGGCTCATATAGTATAATGATGTCTGTTTTTAGTTTATATACATGAGCTAGATTTACCTTCACTTCCCTTTTTGGTGTTGTTTTCTAGAAAAAATTGCCACTGGATTCAGTTATGCTCAATTGATTACCAGGTATGACCCATATATGGTGCATTCCTTACTCATAAAATTATGTAAGGTAATAAATTTTTGCGATTTAAAATTTTATTATCATCCATCTATTACCAATAAAACCAGATTGAAAAGCTTTATAATTTCTACTTATTGATTCTGAAAATCTCTGAACCACAATATTATACTGTAGATGAACCAAATCGATATTGGTACCAAATCATATGACTCGAACTTTCACCTTATTACACAAAAACAAATAAAAAACCAAACCAGCAATAAAATCGTTGAAGAATATTCGTCGTTCCAAATTTTATTATATCCAATTTCATTTCGTATAATATACGATTTTATTGCCATACACTACACACATACCGATAAGAACCAGAAAATGTGAAAATTTATTCCGGAAAAAGCGACCAAAACAAAACAAAAAAAAAAAAAATAAAATAAAAAAATGAAAACCAAAAAGATTGAGATATTTTCTCGTGATTTTTATTGCTATTGTTTTGGTTTTGCCATCAAGATGTTGTATTGTTTCGTTGTTGTTGTTGTCGTCGTCAACGACATCGGTCGAATTTAAGTTGATGACAATTTTGTTGATGTTGATGATGATGAAGATAATACTCGTAATTATAATGATGCTAAATTTAGTCCTTCAATTTATATGGTTTCTTGTTTTGTGCAAAAAAATCAGCAAATCAAATCGAAACAGTACCAAAAGAATAATGTAATCATGGACCAAAATTATAAAGCGAACGTAAAATTATTCTACTTAAATTTAATGGTTTGTATATAAAAAAAACTGTGCATTGTTAAAAAAAAAAAGTTTATCAATTCACTTCAGTCGTAATTAAGCTAATCTTTAAGTTTATCTTGCATGGTAACTTTAACAATATGTTGATGATGAACAACAAAAGATTTTAATTAATAAAAATTATTTCGTATAAGAGGATTTATCGAACAAAAACGATGTTAAACGTCTTGATGCATGCACTCTATAGGTTGCAAAATCTAATTTGAATAATTGACTGACGTAATTTTCTAATTAAATTAAATTTATTTTGTGAAGAGGAAAATGGGATAGAAAAGTGTAAAATTAAGTTTGTCTTGTCTGTAATGTAAATTTACTATTTTATTTATAGACAATGTTTCGATCTCAGTAGTATGGGAACGTGTTTTAAAGTTTCGGGAATATGGGTTGTTAAGTGGCCTTTTTAAAAATGAAAAGGTATGGAAGCATCGACGCCGAGTTTAGAGTCCCTTCGATCTCGACTAAGAGTGAATTATTTTCTTCAAGTGTCAGGACGATTTTACCGATTACTTTTTTAAGGTTGGTTATTTAAATGGCTGCTCTCTAAATTCCTCCGAATGAGGCAAACTGAGAGGGATGAATATTATGCTGTTTCTAGAATCGAAATTGAAAACTTTATTTTCTAGTTTTTCTAGTAATTTAAAATTTGGACCGACGAATCTCGTGCCATTTTCGCTATGCAGCTGTCAACAAATACCTTTATGAGTAGAAAATGACGAGCCCGTCTAAGTAAAGATTTAAAGACAAGCGAGTACTCCCTTTTTTACTTTAGATTTCCATTGCAATGCTTCTATATATCATCTTTGTAAAACTTTCGTGGTGGCACAGTTTGCAAATAATAGCTATTAGCAACTGCTTCCTAAATAGGTTGATATAAACCAAACCTAATTTATTCAGGTTTTGTAATATTCCTGACATATTTGCTTAATACCTCCAGTTTAATGATGTTACTATACTAATCATTTCTAAAGGTCTGGTAATAATAATAGAAATTATTTCTTTAAAGTTGCTCTGCATTCAATAAGATTGACATCTCAAAAGCTTTTGTAAGAATATTTTGAAAATTATGACCACAGAGGCGAGCTTTCTCGATGGATCAAATAAGTGACTGGCTTCGGATAATAAAGTGCTTATAGCATATTAAGGGTTCCATTCAATTCCCAATACCTTGACAGAATTCATGAATTAGTTGACTTGGTCGTTAATTTGCTTTTAGTTTCTTGACAGTTACGCTGAACCGTAGGCAGAATACATTGTTTATTGGATTGGCACTGTTTTAAATGCAACCCATGATTTTTAGATTTTAGCACTGCCTGGATTTTGTTATCAGCGCCTGTCGTTAAGTCATCAACGTAGATTTCTTTTGATTTCTGGTGATGATATACATTATTTTCATTTCGTTTCTAAATATAAAAAGCACGTTGGCGCATTAATTGATGAAATATATGGCACATGCAAAGGATTTCATTAAGATAATTGGAGATCTTATAAATGGGGAACTCTGCTTCTTTATACGATTCTAATTCTCAAACCTAGCGTAGATTTTAGTCGATGTCGACTTACCCCATTGTCTTTTAATCTACCGGTTTGCTTAGAAACAAACCTATACCGAACCAAATATTAAAATTTGAAAATTAGCTACTTTGTTGTTGTTTTTATTTGGCTGTCTATAATGATGTTGAAGAAGTCTTCTACTCGGATTAATATGTCTATGCTGCATTTCATGTTAAATTAAGGATCAGTTAACCTTATTACAAGACCATGATTTGATAGTTTTTGTGATGTAATTTTGAACTTTACTAAAGTGTCTAAGGAGACAAAAATTCTGGTTTAACAGTAAATATAACCATACTCTAGAAGTCTCAGATCCAGTTAGACACATCCCACAATTAGTAATGCGAGCATTTAGGCGCTGCGTACAGGAACCAAAAAAGGTGTAGTTAGGTGTTCATCAAAAATTCACAATGTTTAAAGCACAGCTGATGGGCCACCGGTTACACCAACTCCAACCTAATTAGGGGCAAACTTCATCTTTTACAATGTTAAGTATAGAGTATATCGGTAAATCATCACCATAGATGTGAAAAAGCACATCTGGTATCAGCACCAAGTACCAACTGTAAGCACCATTCGTATCAACTAACCGGAAAGAATTTGACCAGTAGATGAATCTACAAAACGTATAGATAAGAGCTTTGAACACATGGAAGTAGATAACATAACAAAAAAATGAAAATAAGCGCTAAAGTTTGTTTCCTGTTCAGAAGAAGATGAAGCGGCTATACACATCAGTAAATTATTGTGGGCAGATCTAGAGTACAATTTAACTAATAAGATCGACATACTATTGGGTGCAGATTACAACCTTACAATAATAATGAATGATATAATATGAGGTAAGGCAGGTGGTCAAGCAGCATACAAAACTGAGTCAGGATAGATAATATGTGGGCCAGTAATCTAAAATGAGCCGTCAAGAGTTCAGAGCATAATAACAAAAACGGATCTCGACAACAAATTCAAAAATTCTGGGGAATAAAATGTACCTATACCTCTTCTCTTTCTGTCATTAACAGAAGAAAAACAAAACTATCAAGAGTATTACGAGGCAAGTCTTCACCGTGATACCAATGAGATATATTGCTCGGATCCCAATTAAAACAAATTCATTATTCCTTGGGGTTTAAAAAACTAAAGCGTTAGGCAGATTCGTGCAGTTGTAAAAAATGTACCAAAGAATACATTAAACTTGGTCATATGCAATCTATGTGAAGGAGAAAGGAGGCCATCAGAAGAATACTTCATATCACATCATTCAATAGTAAAAGGAAGCATCACGACCACAAAGTTACTTGTTGTTTTCGACGCCTTAGCTTAAACCAGTGGATAGACCAACTCTCTAATTACAATGCTCTAATTTTTGAAATAAAGATGCCCTTATTCAACAACAAAATATATCAGATGTTAAGGCCGCTCACTGTCCTGACCAACCATAAAGGGCTATGTTTACATTGTCACCGGTCGTATAGTAATAGTTAAGTTGTTGGCTTAAACGCACTGTAGCTTTGAGTTCGATCTCCGCTTTACAAACCACAACAACATGATCAATTGTATGTAAAACTGTTCATTGAGCTAACCAGCTACAACGATGACCAGTTGTTAAAAACCTTAGTAAATGGTCACTTTTGGCCTGTAATGCTTTTAATAATACACAAATTAATTTAACAAATTTTGAGATTGAGTTAATAATAAACAGAGGATCACATTCAGATGCTTGCTAGAAGTAAACATAAAAATATTCTCCCGAAGTAGCAGGGTACCCTTAAACTTCAAAATGCTCGACATTTCCGGTAAGGTGAATGCGCTTTTGTCTTTTAAATTTTTGCAGCTTTTCAATTTCCATTCAATAAATGAATCATTTATTAAAGAAATTATTTTGACATGTCTCAGAGCTTTTATTTTTTTACAATTTTTTTTAAGCTTTAAGCTAAATTATATTTTATAATATAAATACATATAGTACTACCATCATAAGAAAAAAACCATTTTACCCATTGCTGTTCCAGTATTTGGGTCGATAAATTATCGTCAAAAACTACACTAAATATATGACATTTAGGCGATTATACATAAAAACACATTTTGATTATTTTAAAACGATACAAGTAGCGACATCTAGCATGCCAATGGGCTAGGTGCCCATGCCAATACTATACTATGTGCATGCCAATACTATGTGTATTTATATTATGTGTAGTGTGGTCAAATTTTAATAGCACCGTATATTTTAATGAGGAGCTGTAAAAAGTTGAATGAGAGGTTTTAAAGTTTAAAAGCTTTTTTACTACAATAGTAAATTAAAACCGTTTTATTTACAAAATTGAGCTTTCAAACAAAAATTTATCTTTTTAAATTTTTTTCATCAGTTGAAAGATAAACCTTCTGAGAAAAACATTTGCAGTTGTGTAGTCTGTCAGATTAAAATATGGTGTATAAATAGGGTAATGTTGCAATGTTCGAATTTTATTATACAACTATTTAATAAATAAATTATTTTTTCAATACATAGATTTTTTAATTAATAAAAAAGGATTAATTTGCAGATGTAGAGTATTAATTAAAAATAATAATACTCCTTTTTTCTAATTATAAATAACAAAGAAATATTTTCCTAATATTTATTTTATAAATATTTAAATAAATATTTATTAAATATGTTTTTATTTATATGAAAGCTCTTTAAATAAAAGCTAGCTCGTTATATTATTTTATTTTACTTACAAAGCTTTTAAAGGCGTTGCCACATGACACAAATACCGACGTTTTTCTAAAAACAGATTTTCAATTTTCAGCTGGATAAATTTAGATTTTTTATTTTAATTGATGAAAAAATTATAAAAAATAATCATTTTTAATTATATTTAATAAATTTTCAATAATTTAACAATTTTCATTTAATATTTTAGATTTTTCTGTTTTGCCGTTCCTAGAAACAGATTTTTCACTAAATGGTATAATTTTTTCTGTTTATAATCTTAAAACGTTTTCCGAACTCACCCAAAATTTCCGACGTTATTTTTTTTCCGTTGGTAATCTGTTTTTTTATTTTATTTTTTGTTTTGTTTTCATAGTTTTGTGTTTTTTTTTGCTTTATAGTCATGACAGTCATGTCAAAAACAAATAACAAAAACCAAATAGAAGATTGTTGTTGTAAAAAAAACGGCGGTATTTTGTTTTTCATCAAAAACCTAATTACAGAAAAAACGTCTGTGATTAGATGTGCATGTGGCATCGCCTTAAAGCGGAATTTATTATTAAAATAAACAATTTTTTAGTTTTGTAATGGTATAGGCATTGCCACATGTAGATGTAATTACGCACGATTCGTGTGTACATTTAGTTTACCTCGCCATATTAAAAAAAAATATACGATTTTTAGAACAACAATTTTGATGTTTTTGTTTACTCATGTTATATTTTTCCGCCATTTCAATTAAAAGTGTCAAAGTGAATATACATATTATCTAAATGGTGCGATACTATTTATTTTGACATTTGATATATATATATATATATATATATATATATATATATATATATATATATATATATATATATATATATATATATATTTATATATATATATATATATATATATATATATATATATATATATATATATATATATATATATACGCTAAAAAAAAGTTCGATTACTTTGCTCGCAAATTGCTAAGTAAAGTAAAAATTGTTAAAACAACATAATTTTCTGTAAAATTAACTTATTCATGCAAAGTCATATTAGCGCATGCTTTTTCAATTAAACAAAATTGGAAAAGTAAAATATTAAACTGGAAAAATTGTCAAGTTAGCATTGAGATATGATAGTATTGCATGTCTACAACTAGAATCTAGCTTTCATATATTAAATTAACTAAGCAAACTGGTTAAATATTTCTCGTGTTGTTTGGTAGTCTATAGGATTTGTAAATTCAACTCAATGCTTCCTCGAGTTAATTAATTCATGTTAAGTTAAAATTGGCATACGCTTTGTTAATGTAACAAAACTAAAGAAGTACAATTACAATTTTTAAAAAATGTGTTTTTTGTTTTGGAAAATCAAATGGGATGTTGAATTAAGATAGTAACTAAATTTAAAACCAAGTTTAGCTCACATACTTACGCCAAATTTGCCGTTGAAAATTATTAAACTTCGTAAAATAGTGCATTTTTATTATTTTTAACTTAAGTGATTACGAAGAAATACCGCAGTTACTATTATTGCAGGTAGAACTAGTGTATTGGTTGTGAACCTGTTTTCTGATAAAAAATGTAGAAAGCCAGCCAAAAAAATTAACGCAATAATTAATTATTTTTTTTATGGTTTACTGAACTGCAAAATCATTAAGTTTAATTAAGAAGCAAATTGATTAATTGTAAATAATCATCGAAAATAAGATGATTCAATCGTTATTTAGAATATTATCTGTAGACAGTAGACACTAAATAAGAAACTTAGAGATCCCTCGCATAAACATCTCTTTGAAAATATAATTCAATCTTTAGGTTACTTATTTGCACTTGAAATGTTTGTGAATTATAGACATTACACTGTTTGAAGTACACTAGTCACGTTTTTCGACATTACACATTTCCACATTAATTTCGGGGAACCATTGAAATCTTAAATCCAATTTTACATAGCTTTTCAAATTATATTTACACTTGTTCATGCAGTAAAATATTAAATTAATAAATTAACAAAGCAACTGAGAAACGACAGAAAAACTTCTGTTTGTTAAATTAGCATAGCGCTAGTTAAAATAACATAGCTGAAAGTTATATTCACTTAACAATTAAGTTCAATTGTATTATTTTATGTTAAATTAACTTAGCAAATGTTTTATTTTAGTCACTATATGTATGGTTGTAATGAAATAGTAATGTAGTGAAGTTAAGATTTTCAAATTTACATAATTTTAAATATAAATAATGGACGATTTAAAATTTTATTTTAATGCTTTTTTTAAGTTTAGTGGTGATTTTAATAAAATGAAATGTATAAACATTTCCTATTAAAGCTCCATCAGTAAGTATGAAGCTTTTAAATATGTTTACATGTTTTATTTTAAAAATATTCTTATACAGTAAAGCAAATTTTAAATTTAATACCTCAACCATTATTAGAAGTGTTCATGTGTTGTATGAAAGATAATTTAAAAGTGCAATTATGCCATTATGCTTTGAATTGAAAGCAGAATATAATAGAAAAAGTCGAAGTATTTAAGACACATCAAAATTTATACCAAAAAGGTAGCTAAATAATCAAGGACAAGTTGGATAAAAGAATCTAGATAATTCATTTTCTCTTAATACTTATGTTGGTGTATTTAAATAGAGTCATACCAACTTCAACTTGAATCCGCCATTCTTCCGTAAACAAGTAAACAAGTAAGTGACAATATAATTTAAACAAACCAAGTTCGGCTAATAACATATATTTTCGTTAATTTTAGTTAATCCAAAAATGAATAACAGACGGGCCAACGTCCAAGTTTAGCTGGGGAACTTACAAATCAAAAATCAAGCGAGTGAACATTTTACAACGCTGTTTTAAGCAATTTTAGAGTAGCTGAAAATAGTTTCACCGTCGATTTGTAACTGTTTATTAAACTGGCTTCATTAACAGTGATTATCCTTTAAGTAAAACGTCTAAGAAGGAGAATTAATTTTCAATTAAATTTAAAAAAGGGGATCACCACTAAAGGTTTTCCTACAAAATAAAAGGTTTCGCTGCTAAGAAAACCTTCATAGCTTAGAACCGATAAAGTTTTAACATTAAAAATGTTTCAGCCAATTTTTAGGGTAAAAGTAATATATTTTTGGTTGTTGACATAAAATATGTTAATTTTAGGTTTCAAAATATTGTTTTTTTTACTTACCCTCACTATAAACATGTTCAATGTTAAAACAGACGGTTTTACTTTGCCAATTCAAAGTTAGGTACAAGTGCATAACACTTTTTTTATTTTTATAAATTTAATATTTATGTTCAAATATTTAAAAATTAAAATGCTAACATTTAAAATGATATAATCAATAAAATAATGTAATTTATATGTAAGATGAAGTTGGTGATTTAATTAATTATATGAACCTGAATTAAAAAAACTAACATACAAGTGTATTTATTTATTTTAATATATATATATATATATATATATATATATATATATATATATATATATATATATATATATATATATATATAATTTCTGATGGAAAAATTTACTTTAAAATTTACCTAATTCTACTATTTCCAGATTCGTTAATTTAACTTTAATGGTATGTGCTTTTTACTTTGAAATACAGTTAGTTCTAGTATATAAAATAATGTTAATTTTACAAATATTGTTTACATAAATTAACTAAAAATATAATTAGTTGTACTACATTGCTTACAATATGCAATAAGTAAATTACATAAGCTAATATTACTTTGCTCTTTATAAATTTAACTTTCAAATTAGTTAAATTTACAAATCATGTATGCTAGTTTTATCAATTATTTATAACACAATTTTACTTAGCTTATGGTTAAATTTACAATGCAAAAATTATTATATTTACAAAACGCATAGTAAGCTGAGTTCTTACTATTTTTTTGGTTAATTTTAGGAAGTTTTTCAGTTAATAACAACACCATTTCTCGTTCTGTACAAATATATATATATATATATATATATATATATATATATATATATATATATATATATATATATATATATATATATATATATATATATATATATATATATGTATGTATATATATATATATATATATATATATATATATATATATATATATCGAACAATCCTCGAATTGAGGTTAAATCAGAACGATAAATAAAATTGTGGGAAATTTTTGGGTGACTACGAAAATCGTTTAAAAACATATGCGTTCGGTCACGTTAAAAATTATACCATTTAAATGAAAAATCGTTTCTATAGGCACGACAAAATATAAAAAAAGTTTATTTTTCAATTAAATTTGTTTAATTAATATAATTTTGTTACTTTAGATATTAGTTTAAGTTATTTCATATCATTTTTAATTAATTTAAATTAAAAATATACTTCATTTATTGAAAAATAGAAAATCCGTTTTTAGAAAATTACGCACGATTTTGTAAGTGGCATCGCTTTCAAATGTAAAAAAAAACAATTTAAAACCAACATTGATTATAAATTGGTTTGAGAACCGAGCTTTAAAAACAATTTAAAGCTCGGTTCTCAAACCAATTTATAATCAATGTACTGTAACTAAACACTATGTGTTTAAATTATTTTTGATGAGGTGCTATCCAAAATTGCTAATTAGTTGCGGTAAAGCTTTTTTAATCTGGTTTTGTAAATTGAAATAATTTTTTTTTTCAGTGTTCGAGGTTTAGTTTTTAGTACTGTCATTTTTCAAAGAATTTTTTTAATTTTTAGTAATAATCGAAAGCTTACTGATGCCTAATTTATAACGTTAATATCCATTTTTTTTGTACCAAAACGTCCAAAATTCAACATGCTCACACCAAATTACACCAAATTTTTGTCAATAAACCGGATGCTAAAAAAAAAAAAATCTACCACCATTTTATAATTTTTTGTTTTATTTACCTTCACCAACCAAACCACATGAAAATTGATGAATCAATTAAAACAAAATACAATTATTAATTAAATAAACATTTTAATTTAAAACAATTAAAATAAATTAAAAAATAATTTATTAGTAAATAAATTATTTACGACGGATGTAATTCGACAACGATTAATAATTTATTATCAATTAATAGAATACAAATATTTAATATTGTTATGAATAAAAATAAATATAACGGATAATTTTATATGCGTAAATAATTTTTTTTTATTTTAAATTTAATTAGAAAATAAATTAATAATTTTGTTTTAAAGCTTTTCCGGTTTTATTGTCTTTATTGCAATTTTGGAAAATTATTTTCAATATTTTAATATTTCATTGTGCTGGGTGTTATGTATAATCTTTTTTTTTGTTATCAATGCTTTTTGATTATTTTTCATAAATCTGCATTAAATTGAAAAGCTTTTTTTAAATAATAGAAACTTGTATGGAACAAAAATTTCAGTTTACAAAGTTGCAATGCAAACTGATAAAGTTGAAGAAATAGCAAAAGTTGCTTGAGACTTTTAGCAACTGTAGTTGAAGGGCACCCGAACAAGTGATCTCAACTCAAGCTTATGCCTTTATTTTTCGAAACAGTTTGATCTTACAAGATATAAATGTGTAGTCTTTACGCCTGTTGTCGGGAGTATGCTATCCGTATAACTGTACCACTATTTAGTTAGTCGTAGGAGTACACTAACTAATGGTTAGATCATTTGGCTAACTATCTGCATCCTTAAAAACAACAACCAAAAATTATATTTAAGCAGACCACCGCTCATAATAACAATCATTCGATTGATTGGCACGTAAAAGTTGCTAAAAATACCTTTATAGGAGACCTAGATCAGTCTAGTGCCATTTAGGTCAAGATTATAGAAACATCTGTATCAACATAGATGTAGTATTCAATCTAATTTCTCTGATTTACTCAAAGTACATCGAATGTTAGAAAACAAGTATTTGAATGGGTACCATGCAGAGATATTGATATTCGGAGGGAAACTTTGTGAAACAGTTTTATAGATTTTATCCGATTTTAGCTTATTTCGAATGAAAAGTGGCCGCATTCTGCTTAACATTGCAAAAAAGATCACTTTTAATCTGAAATATATTGCGGCACATTACTCCTTTGAGTCTACGTTTTTGCAATTAGCACTCAGAGTCGATTTTGCACGAGAAATGACAGCGCGTGGTGAGCAAACCGATAAAATATAGTAGTGGTTATTTTATTTGTATTGTTTTGATTGAGCGCATGGGCATGCGCGTCATCTTGTTTATATATTTTTGTATTTGATATTTCAAAAATAAAATAATATTTCGTGTGAGTGGGAGTGTTAATAGTAAGACTATTACAATATTCAATGAGTAATTTTGAAAGTTTAACTAAAATAATATTTAAGATGTTAGTGGCTACGCCATCTAGCGATCAAAATCGATGCACACATCTAGCTCGCTATAACACATAAAGTAACGGTACTTTTTCAAATGTAATTTCAGATGAAACATTAATATTTTTGATTTTATAACAGGTTTTCCAATAAGAAGTTTCATTTTGATATTAAAAAAAAACGAGTATTTTTTAAGAGAAATCAATGAATGTTTATTTCATTGTAAAGAATAAGGTATGCCGTTAACATTTGAAAACAATATTAGCCAAATGGCCGCCACGGCTACGCTTGCAGCACCATATCCTTTTCATAAAATTTTCCATGACCAAAAGACCCAAAGACATCCCAAAGACAAAAGTCTGAAGGTGGTAAATCACAAGATCTCGGTGGCCAATTTTGATCACCCCTTTGGAGAAATAACACGGCAGGAAACTTTTCTTGCAAAATGGCGATTGTTTCGTTGCTTGTGTGGCACGTAGCGCCGTCTTGCTAAAAATAAATGTCGTCCACAACAATATCTTCCAATTCCGGCCATAAAAAATCATTAATCATATGCTCGATAGCACAATCGATTCACCGTTTCAGTTTCACCAGCCTCATTTTTGAAAAAGTAAGGTCCAATCACACCTCCAGCACTGTTTGGTGCGGTCCCAAAAACCGCACCAAACAGTGACACGTTGAAGATGGAGAGGCTTTTCAACAATCATTCTTGGATTTTCTGAGCCCCGAATGCGACCTTCTTATTAATGTAGCCTCCGAGTTGAAAATGTGCCTCATCGTTGAAGATGATTTTTCGACGAAAATCCGGATCATTTTGATGCATTTGAAGGACCCAATCTGCGAAGATAGACATTTATTGTGATCGACTGGCTTGAGTTCTTGTGTTCACTGAACTTTAAACGCCTTTAAGATCTAACTAAGTCTTTATGCAAAATACGGTGTAAAGTCGTTTGTGGAATGTCTAATTCCAAAGATCGACGAGAAACCGAGAAACCTGGGTTTTCTTCAACACTACGGGCAATATTCTCAGTTGTTCACGTACACGGTTTCCATTCTTCACATGACTAACTTGTCTCAACAGCTCAAATTTTTCCACCCGTTTCACTATTTCCGGCCGATGAGGTGCTCCACGACGAGTAAAAGTGCTTTAGTTTTGCAAACTGCGACTGCAAAATTTTCCCCATTTTTGTAGTGATTTTTAACAATTATTAACAATTTAAATGCGTTGTTGAAGCCTGTATCGTACCATTTTTAGTAGTGGCGTAGTTTTTACTTGTCAAATATCAAAAGATGACAGCTTTAAAATTGACAGCTGCCCAAATAGCAGGCTATTCATAATAAAACTTCTTATTGGGAAATCCTTTATATATATATATATATATATATATATATATATATATATATATATATATATATATATATATATATATATATATATATATATATATATATATTTATATATATATATATATATATATATATATATATATATATATATATATATATATATATATATATATATTTATTTATTTTTTTAACATAACTACGTTATGTCCGCTCGAAAATCGAAATCGAACTTAAAAAAAAAAAAAATTTGACCGTAATGTTTAAAATCAAAAACACAACTCCTGAATAAAAACATTTTTAGTTTCGAAACAAAAATTTTTCAAAATTTCTTTTATTTTTAAACCCGGTAACTATAATTTAGAAATTTAATTTCAAACTAACTTAATTTTGCGGGCCAAGAGTATAAATTTATATCAAAATAAAATTGTAAGAATTGTACATTGTTACAAGCTTCAAGCATGATAATGGTTATATTACTTACCGAGTCCTTTTCAACCACGAGATTAAAAATTTGATTTTTGAGGTCGTTCATTAAGTAAAAGGGCAGCGATGTGGTCTGGTTTGGTCAAGTTCTGCCACCTGATCCTAATTGGATGCGACCTGATCCTAATCGGTTGTCAAAACCAATTATACGAAATGTTAGAGCTGGAAGTTTGGATTCGGTTCGAGCCTGCAATGGCTTGTTAAAATCAATTATAACGACTATTATGAATGAACCGTTATAAGCTACTTTAAGTTCAATGTGATACTGTCATCGGTCGTATAGCAATGGTTAAGATACTTGCTTGCACCATGGTCTCGAGATCGATTTAAAATCGAACTCTTTATTGGGGCTAACTTACGGGTTGCTATATCAGTTGGATTTTCTGCAATATATTTAACCATTTACAACATATGTAGGTAATGATTTCGGTGGTTTGGATAACCAGTCGTATACTTTGGAAGCATCGGTATAAATAAACTGCTTAAGTGTAATTCTTATGATAAGCGCTGTTGCCACTTATTCTATGAACTTCAGAAATAAAAGAAATAAAGCGGCAGCGCATAGCTCCAGTTTGGGAATTGCAATCCTCGACGATTATGATAACAAACTAGGTTTGGCCATGACAGATTAATCGGGGAGAGCGACTTTAAATTAAAAATGTCAACGGATGTTTGATAATAAAATCGTAATATACAGAATGGTAGTTTAATGGATTGGATGATCATTTCTGAAAATTACTGTAGTAAAGTATAACAATCCGATAAATTTGACTTGAGCAACGAGAATATCCCTTTAGAGTAGTAAAATGTTATAGTACGCCGGTCTCTAAATTCCATTTTATTACTATTTAAACGTAATACAAGAACGTAATCGGTTGTAAACATTGGCTTTTGTACTAAAACCAAAATATATAAAACATGATCACAGTTCTAGGTCTTCAACATACAAGAACCGAAGGATACATTTTTTTAATAACACAAGACAACGCAATATATAAGAAGTACAAATTCTTATCCCATCGTGTACAATATGTACGTATATATCGAAAAGAAATAATAAAGATATTATGACACACTGATACGTACACACACACACATACAAGACACATACAAATAATATCCTTCATCTTGACGATGAGATGACATTTTAGATGTGAAAGCTTCATCCAAGAAGAAAAATTTAATGATAGCCTTTCATATTTTTATACTCATGTTTTTCTCATATCATTCAACTATCATCTGTTTGCTTGTACATAATATCTTTTCAAAAATGTATCTATGTATATAAGACATATAATATATGAAATATGTATGCTATAATCCTTACTGTTTAATCTATCAAACGAGACATGTTGGTTGGCGAAGTTGTTGGCAGATCGGTGCCAAAACATAAAAACAGCTTTTGCTATACATAACAACGATTTTTTTTTGTTTTAAATGTGACGTAACGCTTAAACTTATTAAAATCGTAATTTTTATAATTTGTCACTCATATAACATAAATCTCAAAGCATTGTACAATAAAGATGTGATATTTGTGATTAGCACTCCCCGCAAGTGATAGCAATACAATTTTTTTATTTTTTCGAAAGGTATATGATTTAATACTACTTTTTAATGTGCTCTAAGACTGTCAAAATAATTAACAAAATTTTACTACTTTTCTACAAATATGGATAAATATTTGGACCAACTTAATAAAAGTAGCCATTGAGTTTGGGGATTAATGGAAATTTCCATTAAACTAGTATTCATTATCTTCGGACACAAATTTTAAAAAAACTGGAAAACTTTGAACAGCTAAAAATGGTATATATGACATTAACAAAATAACAGCCCAGCACCCAGGCAGCATTTTAAATGTTTAGTAAGCCTTTTCAGTCTGTTGGAAAAAGCTAATTTTAAAAGTAAAATTCGCTAACGAAAACTTGTGCTATACCGGGGAAGATTGCCTCTAAAAATACTGTATAATAGTTATAGTTAAAGACATGAAAAGTACAGCTGTCATTGGGACGGTCAACGGTTATCTCTAATTGAAAGTTAGAAAAAGCTTGATTTTATCAAAGTTTAAACTGACGAAATTTAATTATATTTACCGTTTCTTGGCAGATAAGCGAGGCAGAAGCGTATAAAAACTTACTTTGCTAAAACAAGGACTGCTAAAAAGGGAAGTTTTTTTTAAAGTTATTTAAATAAAAATTCCAAGAAGAAAGGGCGGTGGAGTCAAAGTGTCTAACTAATCAGATGATACTAAATATATAGTATGATATAAGAACAACCTCCACAAATGATTATTGGCACTATGAATTGTTCCATTTGAGCTACTTTGTGCCTTGAGCAAGTGGCACACAGTGATATATTATTTTGTTGATAAAAGGTCGTGCCGCAATCACTCAATGTCTTATTATAAGGTCGATAATAATTTAAAATGGCGCATAATATAAATACACATAGTACTACCATGGTATGTTAGCCCATTGACGTGCTAGATGTCGCTACTGGTATTGTTTTTAAAATAATCAAAATATTTGTGAATGTATAATCGCCTAAATGTCATATATTTATTCTAAATTTTGATGATATTCTATCGACCCGAATGGCGGGATGCTTAAGTGCAAATGATGCGGTCGTTATTTTCAGGCTAATCTTAGTGTTCCATTTAGATTTATAAATGGAAAATTTCGATTAGCTTTTTCGTGGAGGTCGAGTATTTTCTGTTAGCGCCGCAATTTCTTCTGGAAATGCAAGCATTTGATGTCATTTCACAATTTGGATTCCTACCTTTAGTATTTGGATTAATATCCTCATATCTGAGGTTATTCTAACATTTTATTAGGTGCAAATTATATCTCTCATATTTCAATGACCCAACTGGCCATAAAAACATTGCAGCAACTAGCATGAAGTGATGCGGAGAAAAACTTTTAAATTTTTGCTAAGATATTTCGAAATGATTTGTATATTGACGACCTACTTTCAGAAAATCACAGCAATAGATAACGCCAAGGAGGCACAAATTCAGCTCACTAACTTATTGAAAGTAGGTGAGGAATTAAAATAGGAATTAAAATATCAAGGTGACAAATTAGGCTAGCAGCCATCCATTATCTAGTATTGAGCATTAATCATATTAATCGAAGGAGCAGTAAAAATACTAGGATTACTGAGGATACCCCTCAGTAATAAAAGTAGTAAGATGACCAAAGGGAAATTGCTATATATCAGAATCACCCAAGCTGTTCGGTCCATTAGGTTAGCTAGCTCCGACATTAATTCAAACCTATAAATTCAACTAAGGTCCAGTAGAGGTTTCAACCACCTTTTCATTATATGGTGTTAAGTACGATGCATGATATCTTCCAATAATTACGTTATTTTGGTCCAGGTCCTGGACATCAAACGTGCTGGATGAAATAACCTTAAATAACCCCCACCGCCTTCGGGCAAACGTTTATCTCCTGAACCAGATCGCCGACTTTATATGGTCGCTGTCGAATCCGCCTTTTGTCATATACTTTCTTTCGACGTTCTTGCGACGTTTCATTTTTCTCCCAAGCATCTTCTACATGTCGTTGTATGTAACGCTATACCATTATTTGTGATATACGCGCAGCTCTCGTCTAAAGGTTAGGTAGGCTGGCATATATCCAGTGGACTCGTTTGTTGTGGTGTTTAAAGCTAGTCTTATACAAGGTAATATTTTTGCCCATATTGTGTGCTTATCTTGTTCACAAGTATTCACAAGTATTGCCATTTGTGGCTCCATGTCTAGATTCCTTCTTTCCACAGGATTTGCTGGTGGATGGTAATATGGGGTTAAACATTGTTGTATATCGAAATAATTAGCTATACCTGCTGTATAATATCACTTACGAACTGTGTACTATTGTCCGAAATAATCCGTTTTGGTATTCCGTATCTTAGAAAGATTTCACCTACGAGTTTCTTTGAACATGTTATCGCCTTGGAATTGCGTAACGGAAAAATCTTTAGCCATCTTGTTGCGACATCTTATATAATTAATATCCACTTATATCCACTTTGGGTGATAGGAAGTGGTCCGAAGAGGTCAGTGGCGATTACTTTGAAACGTTATTGCATATAATAGGGGTTTTAAGTAACCCGCTTGGTTTTAAATTATTGGAATTATATTTTTGACATTTCTGTCATGATTTGACAAAGTCTGCTCCCGCATTTTCCGCATTTTGGGCCAAAAATATCACGCTCATATTTTTTCGAATTTTTTTCTATACCGTAGCGACCAGCAGTTGGATCACTGTCGTATTTGGTTACGATGTATTCTCAGTTTTTCTCAGGAATAACTAGTTGAGGTTCTTCCTCGCCTTGATCGGGTATATATGCCGATAAAGCTCCTCACGTGTCATTAGGTATTCTCTCCCAGTCCAAAATCGATTTGACACGGATCGAACGCACCAATCTCAATCTTATCATTGGTTGGTGGTCTAGAGATAAGGTATTCGCGACCGAATTTGCTTTACCGAGTACATAGTTAACTTTAATGTCAAATCTCTGCATTAAGAGTACCCAGCGTGCCTGGCGACTCGTTGGTGATTTTAACGTTAATAGCCACTTCAGTGCTTGATGGTCAGTACCTACAGTACTTTTACGACTTCTAACGCTTCACGTTCCGTAGTATATAATTTTATTCCGCAGTAATTAGTAATCGACTCGCATATTCTATCGGACGTTCATCTTTGTTTCCTTCTTGCATCAACACTGCGCCAGTTGCGTAACTAATTTAGTAATTACTTTATTCGTAACCAAATAAGTCTTCGGCTTCTCGAATGACACTCGCTGCGCCTCTGACCACTTGAAATTTACATTCTTCTTGGTCAGATTGCATAAAGGTCTTGCGAAAATTGAAAACTGTGACAAACTTTCTATACCAACCGCAAGCCTGTATAGGAATGATTTCACCTTCCTCGCATTTCTGGGCTGCCTTCTTAGAAATAGTCGAATCTTTCTCTTGGTTTATTCTAATACAGACCGCGAAAAACGCGATCTTTTCCCGATTAACGCATAAATTAAAAACTTTCAAACGGTCGAATATCATCATAAAATCACCTAAATGCTATTCGAGCAACTCAGACAAAACCACAATATCATCTAAATATGCGAACATTATCACATCTTGTAGATTTGCCTTTATACGGTCCACCAATCGCTGGAACGTTGCCGGAACGTTCTTTAATCCAAAACTCGACGGCCAAATGGGCAAACGAATGTGGTCTTGTACCTATGCTACAACTGCACGAGAACCTGCCAATACAACGGTCGCAAATCGAAAGCTGGCATTAACAATGTCCGCTTTGCTAAATGGAGATGTGCTCATCAGAAATTGTGATGGCATATCCTTCTATAATCTACACCCTTCTATAATCTATCTACCATGACCACAGCTGTAGCCCAAGGTGACTCACTATTATATCGTCTTTATGCATTTTGTCAATTTCTTGACCAAGACTTTCTCGCTTTTGAGGTTTGATGTTCCTCATCAATCAACTCCTCCTCCTCTCTGGCTGCTTGCAACAAATCTTCAAACGATTTGACCGAATTTAATTTTTTTCCCGTAGACTGATGTTAACAAGGTTATCGCATCATCGAAACTATCAACTGTCGCTTTCACCTCTTCCACTAAGTAGCAGTGGTACTTTTGTGTAACATGGACAACCCTGTTAATGCATTTTCTTCAGAAATATTCTTACACTCCTTATATATATATAGTTATTGCGCTAATAAACGCATCAACACTTCTGCTTCTGCCACCATTAAACCTGGAAGTGTAATCAGCAAAATGCCCCCGAACTTGCTGAAGTATGGCAGTCCTTTTTTGCAGGGAGCATAACGATTTTTGGAATTGCTCGTCCGTCAGTTGAACTGGAGCTTTCGCCATTGCAACTTGAATTATTTTCCAAAATGAAGCAACTAACTAAATTATTTTATCGTGTGTTCCGGATAAACCCTAGAACACAACCTGAGCGAATTGACATAGCTAGCCAACCGTAAATGTGACAATTTCTGAATCAGTAGCCAAGTGCTTTCGGAATGTTTCCCTAAACAACACCCAAACATCGAATCAGATATCTGACCTTGAATATAATGTCTTACTCGTTTAGTGTTTTTGGAAAGCAGCCATAAAAACACAAGTTATATCGGAAATCACCCTACAGCCAACAGAGCATTACCAATTTAACGACGCACACTATATACCACACTATATACCGTACGATCCACTGAATTTTTGGCGATTTCCCAGCGGTAACTTTGTCACTGGTTATAAGATGTTTTGGTTATTGAGAATTTTCTCTTCGATAACCTTCTCTCTCTGAAAATCTAGAAATAAATCAAAAAACTTTTTCTTTTGAGTTTTATTGCAATTCAAAATTCCAAAAATTTATTTTAAATTGTATGCTATTTTTTTAAAAGCTCAAACCACACCAAAACTTAAACTTTAATTAAAATTTTTAATTTTGTTTTTTTATTAATTTCCCAACCTTAGTTTGTATGAATAGGTATGCGCTAGCCGATTTATTAACTATCAGTTCAACGAACAATACAACAATGCTAATTGCCCAACCGCCTATGATTATATATATCGATATATCCAGAAACTCGCTAAAACTTACAACCAGATCCTCGCCATTATCATTGATTTTCTCCGGCAACATATTATAAACCTTTACATCGTGAGCATACCGCACATTCCAATAAGATTCGATACCTGATTCAAAAATAATTGACATAATTCGATTAAGCTCTTTGATTAGTGGTGCTGTGATCTTATCGAAGTGATAGCTATAAAATGCGTGTACTGGAAAATTTTTCATCTTATGATAAATCACCTGTCGTCCAATATAATTATAACGTGACTTCAAAAAAATATCGGCCACCTTTTCCGGCATCACAAAACATAAATCATGGTATGAATTATTGGCAATCACATCATAAATTGTTATTCCAGTACCATTAAAAACTCGAGTAAAATTCCTTTCAAATGTTTCAAAATAATCAGAAGCGACAAACAATACTGGATCATGTATATCGAGGACCACCTGGAGATCGGAGTCGAAAAGGTCTAATATACTATCGACATCTTTTTCATACACTGGCATTATATAGTCGACCAACATGAAAGTTTGATAACAGCTGTAGAATATAAAATTAATCCAGAGTATGGCCAACAAAATCACTTTTTCGAAGCGGGTGCGCATCGGAGTCGCTACATCCAGCATGATCAGAGCCTTAAACAAATCGAATAGGATCGCAAACATTATGGTACTACTTCTGCAATGGTGATAATATTTTTGCACTCCATACAAAATCGCTCCTAGTGTAAGGGTGACGGCTAAATAAAGAATTACAGTGTCGACATTGAATGAGCGAAACGAGGTGAACAAATTATTTTTAACCATTCTGCGGGGCACCAAAACCACTACATGCACTAGTTCATGTGAATACGTTTGCATTATGTCCTCGGTTAATACGTTGGTTGTGTGTATTTGATAGTTTATATTTAAATGAGTTACTCTCATCTGTAAATCCATTAGCGCATTCCATTTACTTCGATATACCTCTTGGCTAGCTGACATTATAATTAGCAGCGTTGCATTCAATTTGCCTATAGTCAGATCCATATAGTGTCCATCAATTCCAAACATATGTTTATCTTGATAAAACGATCGTATTGGATCGTCACTGTACGACACTCTGATATTTGCTCCATACATATCTTTGTGGCCGTTAAAAAGTTGGTCCATTCGCGTAAAACGACTTGCATCTAATAACTCGATCGCATTATAGTAACGATACATTGCTTTGCTAATAAAACTTCCATTATTAGTTGCATACACAAAAAGCACATTGATGGGAACTTGAACCGTAACGTGAACTAATGCTGAAGCTGCATCAAAATTACAAACAAAAATTATAGTTTCGTAAGCCTCAAATAACCGTGCCAGGATAGGTAACCTGAATTTGGAACTAATGAAGGCTCGTAATATGGCGGGCTTTTCGAATGAAATTATAATATATTCTGGTTGTTGAACTTTAGAATATGGAAACCGGCTAAATGTTTTTACATATCGCACCACGATATAATTTTGATTTAAACCGCGATGGATGTAGTTAATACATTGACGGTCAGTTGTGTAGTCCATTATCCAAATATCGTATTTTGAAAATGTTGCATTGTGCTGAGTTAGTAGTGATATGACTTCGTCAGCAAGCAAACGATGTTGGTTGATTCCATTTGCTATATTGGCCCCATAGCATGTTATTGTAATCGTAGCTATAAATACGAGTATGGTTGGTAAATTCATTTCTATATCACGATCCAAAACGTACTGAGTGAAAAACTATTGAAAAACTTTATAATTTCATTGCCGTACAATGGACAAATTACCGAGAGATGTTTATCATCATAAATCGTTCAAACTGGCTCAATTATTGATAGGATATGGCGTTTTTAGTAAAATTGTATAAAGCGTCTAGATTCTACATGATATCAAATTACTAATTAGAGCTTATTATAAAAATGGTGTTTAACTGGGAAGAGGAGTGTGGTAAAAGGGTATTTTTTTTATAAACTGTAGGACAGGGCTTTCCGAAAATTTCACTCAAAACTATGCAACTGTGACTACTAAAATATGTAAAGGAGACAAACTTAAAGCCCTATTTAGTTTACAATTGAATAGATTTTATCTATAGGATTTAAAAAGTTATTTATTTTTTTTTTATTTGCCCTGATATCCTCTGAGATGCTCTTACTCATGGCATATTATAACATAAAGTGCTACCATCATAAGAAACAAACAGTTTACCTATTGATATTCTAGATGTCGGGTCGATAGAATATCGTCAAAATTTAGAATAAATATATGACATTTAGGCGATTATATATAAAATGGTTTGGTTATTTTAAAACAATATCAGTAGCGACATCTATGGGAATTACTTGAAAAGAAAGTTCAGTGGTATATTCACAAAAATAGCAACACTACGAAAGAACATTAATGATATCGAAAGCTGATTTTTATGATATCGAAGTCTAATAGGCAATGCTTTATTACCGTATTGGCTGCTGTCGATTCCACAAAATTACCACAACTGTGCGGCATTACTAGTGCAACCTCCAAAATGAGGTTTGTAAATATGAATACAACAAGGATCAGTTAATAGCACATTTCTTCAAAACCAGTAATACCGACACAATAAAATAAAAATGCTGGTATCATCAACAGTTTGGTCTAAATCTCGTAAGTGTGAGCCCCTGTCAACATAAAACGATCGATACATTCAAATGTGTTGCTTTAAAGTGACTAATATTGGTTGCTGACTTAAAATTTTTAAAATTAGTTGCAGTCAACTTTGGTCGACTATACGAATATTAGTTCTATAAAAACTGGCCGCCGCAAGGAACAAGTTCAAAAAAGTAATCAAAGTGGTGTATTTGTCATCCTTCGACCAGTAACTCGACCAGTACAAATGATATAAAGCTTTAAATGTTCAAACGCTACCTGGACGGTACCTACTACCACTTATACAAGACTGCTCGTCTATATTAAGCCAAACTAATAAATTTTGGGAAATTAATCTGCACAAAGCAATCTATCACGCACCGCAAACGTTACAGCGCTTAGTACGTGTTTAAAAATTGGTTTTACGAACAGTATTTGAACACCTGGATATACATATTAATTATAACTTTCAATGTCGCAAAATGTGAATTCAACATTATCTCAAAAATGGAAATTCTACTTACCTTTATAAAAATAGAAACCATTAAAACGATTAAAGGACGATTAAAGGATTCAGCAAAAATAAAAATTCGTTTTTTATTTGGAGCAATATAATTATGAACTAAACCGTCATTAAACATATAGACGAATCTTGTTGTAGCCCACTATATCAAAAAATCTAAAAAACAAAATGTCAAACGCCAAATAGAGGCTTTAATTTAGTGCCATAGTAAAGTTAAAGGTCTTTTAACCAAGCAATGTACATTTTCTAATTCGATTTTTGATCAAGTATTTGAAAAAGAGGTTAAGGAACGAATAAAATGTATTCATAGTTAAACCATAGATTAAGATTTAATAAAGATTGCCCATACACAAGTAACAAAAATGTATACAAATAATAATAGAGAAAGTAAAAATAAAAAGAAGAAACCGTTTTCCTTGTTTACTGTATAATGAAGGTCACAATTATGTTACCAATATATATGTGAATACGAAATCAAGACCTTTGACTACGTCAATTATGAAGCATTGAAAAGTTTGTACAGAGCCCCTATTTCTGAATACGATAGGAATATATTAACGAAATGACAATTCAGTTCGATACAAAAATACTTTAGTATTTCTGTATACGAACGTATAAAGATACATTTTAGTTTTTGCAGTGTAAATATAGGGAAATTATTTTTTACGTGAAATATCCTTAAAAAATAATTGAGTATGCTATATTTATAAATAAATGACAGTTGTTTGACAATGTGATATCTAGTTTTTGTAAAAATTTACGCCATTAAAATAAATTATTATGCAAAATAATAATATTTTATGTATAATAAAATTATGTATAATTTATTTATAACAAAATTTGTGAACAAATTAATTTCGGTAAATTACGCTGAGCCCCAAAGAAAAAATCATTATAGGTATATTAGTGTAAGATACATTAACGTTTTTTTAGTGTGATGATGACAATGGCGAAAGAGTGAGCTCGGTTAAATTAAAACCAATTATGGATGAATCGGACAATTTTAAACTTATTCTAATACATTGTTAATTTACATAATTTTATCAGCTGTAGCATGTAAATATTTCAAATTTGGCTATATATTCTATGAGCCAGCGGAATCATTGCAGATCTAAATTGCTAGCATCAAGCTCTCTATCCTCACTGCAAAGGTATTGTTAAGAATAATATTGCCCGGAAAGTAGCCGACTCTTATTTATATTGTTATGGATGTTGCACGTTCTCTCACTCTTTTTATTTTTTTCCTTTTCATTTTTTTTATGTAATTTTACTTTTTGTTTTTCGTTCGCTATTTTTTTGTTAGAAAATATATTAAGTCAGTCGACAATAAGTTGTTGTAGGAAAAACTATCTTGTGATGTCCCTCAATAGTAAACTGGACGATTTGCGCATAAAATTGATACGCACTACTTCGGCAGACAACTGGTTAATCCAAAAAAAGACAGGATTACCCAGTAATGGTGCATTCAGTACTATAGTGAATGGTCATGATAAAATCGATACATCCGAGAAGGTGACAAATACGGGCGCCGTGACGATACAATACAATACGGTCCAGTACATAGTCAAAAAGTTCAAAGTGACCCACTACCAGCGATCGCAAAATCAAGCAAATTGAATTAACATCAAAGATGAAAATTCTACATAAAGAAAAAATAGTTCTGAAACAAAAAGAAGCCATCAACAAAAAATTAATCGTGCTGCAAACAGAGCTTGCTATTACAAAAATTATAGACGGCGACTGTAGCAAACTAAGCGATTTATCATCAGTCGATTTATCATTGCTCGTCAGGCAGTCAACCACGACTTGCCTATATTTAGTGGAGAGCCCTTAAGATGGCCTCATTTTATTGCGGAATTCGAGAATTCATTACGTGACTGCCAGTTTTCAAATTCAGAAAATCAAGATCGTGTAAAGAAGTGTCTTTGCGGCAAAGTCAAAGGTATCGTGAATCATTTAATAATATCACCAGGAAATGTCAATGATATATTAACAATATTACGAAATCGGTTCGGACGGTCCGATTTTATTGTAAATCACCTACTGGATAGATTATCAAATCTTCCAGTTGTCAAGAAAGGTGACCGGAGACATTATTTGATTTCTATGATTTTTTGACAAGTTTTGTATCAACGCTGACAATTTTGAATGAGGATGACCATCTACGAAATCCAGTGCTTTTCTGTGATATCTTATTAAATATCCCAACCACTCAAGCCGTACAATTCATCGAACATTTTGACCATCTCGACAAAGACCTGCCAAAGGTTAAAATTTTGGAATTCATGAGATGGATTGGAAAAAAAGCAAATACATCCAGTCAACTGGTGACACCTTCAGCAAAGAAACAGGTGGAAATCGACAAACCCAAAAACAAAGGTGTATTAAAAAAATATGTGATGTATCGTCAACTGCAACGTCCAAAAACAATGTCAGATAACTGTACAAAAATTAATCGATTGTGCCAAATTTCAAAAATCTGATATCAATTGAAAATGGGATTTTATCACAAAAAATCCACATAGTTTTTCGTGCCTAAGTCCAGGACACATACTGAAGTTTGCAAACAGCGAAAAAGTTGCGGCATCAACAACTGCAGCCACCCTCATCATCAGTTACTCCATAAAACAAATAATGACAAAGTAATTGAGGCGCCGGCAGACATAAATTGCCTCGTAAATAATACCGCGCGCAGGGTATTGCTCAAAATAGTTCCCGTCAAACTGAAAGGACAAACAACCAAGTGAAGCAGCAAGATGATTCAAAACCAGTTAGTGTATCAACTAGCAGCAACTACGACCAGGCGAAGCCCTTCGTTCTACGTCACGTTAAGACAATAAAAGGCCTTTCGCTACCAACACAATCAATCGAATTCGACAAAATCGAAAAATATTTTAAATATTCACCAAATGTCGCGAAAGTTGCATTCAACAACGGAACACCAGTAATTCTGATTGGACAAGACAATAGGCCTGTGATTGTCAACCGTAAAATCATATACGGTCCTGCCATGAGCAAAACCCTACTGGGTTGGGTAGCCCATGGGAATATGACGAGCCTGATTAAGTTCCGGATTGCCCTTGCCACGTTTTCCAAACCGACAAATTTCAAACAGAGAGAGACAATATCAACGTTTTACACGAGTTACTAAAAGAGCAGTGGAAGTTCGAATCATGTGGAACAAAACCCGAAACAGAACTCGGATTATCTGTAGACAACAAACGATGTAACAAGTTCCTTGAACACACAAATCGATGTTTAGATAGTAGAAGATTCGAATGTGGACTTTTATGGATAGACGACTGCCCAAATCTCCCCGAAAGTAAAATCACTGCCATTTCTCGTTTACACTGTCTGGAGAGAAAAATGGATAGAAATTTAAATTATGCAACATTGTATTCCCAAAAAATGAAAGAGTATGTCGCCAAAGGATATTTGAAGAAAATATCTACAAATGACATCGACAGGGCAAATCCAAAATCATGGTATTTACCTCACTTCGGAGTGGTAAATCCAAACAAGCCAAACAAACTGCGGATCGTATTTGACGCTGCATTCAAACCCAACGGGAAATGTCTAAATGAATTCTTATTATCTGGACCCGATTTGTACAATTCATTACCAAACATCCTGTTTAATTTCCGCATCGAACCAGTCGCATTCGTCGCCGACATAAAAGAAATGTTTCTGCAAGTCAAATTCGCCCCGAAGACCGACCAGCCCAACGAATGGTATGAGGGGAATGGATCGACATCGAGAGCCAGACATTTGGCATGCGGTCCGTGCTTGGCTCAGAAAGTAAAAAATTAAAATGCCCGCAAGTTCATGGCGGAGTACCCGGAAGCTAGTAATGAAATAATTAAACATCATTATATGGACGATTATTTAGGCGATGCAACAGACGACCCAAAAGCGATTCAACTAATCAAAGACGTCATTGCTGTTCACAAAAAATACAATTTTGTGATTTACAATTGGGTTTCCAATGCTGCTTTGGAAACAATTGACAGTAATTTACATGTAAACAATGGTGAACAACTAAATCTCGATGACAACCGACTGGGATGACAAAATCACCAAACGACAGTATGATTTGTAGAAAAATTGGGTTACAAATCTACATAAGGTGAGGACACTACAGATCCCTCGAAGATACACGTCGTTCTCAATAACCGATAGTCAAATAGAACTTCATATTTTTTGTGACGCATCTCAAGATGCATTTGCTGTTGTTGCATTTTTGCGGTTCAAACACGAAGACGATTTGCAATGTGCATTGGTAAACGTAAAGTCCCGCGTGGCACCTCTTAAGCCGATGTCTATTCCCAGACTATAGTTACAAGTGGCTCTTTTGAATGCGAGGTTGGCCACGTCCTTAAGAAAATCGCTGAATCTCAACATAGATGCGACATATCTTTGGAGCGATTCAGAAAATACTCTTCATTGGATCAAGTCACACGCTAAACGATTCAAAGTTTTCGTCGCTCAGGAGGTGACAAACGAATCCGAATGGTATTACGTACCGACAGCCGATAATGTGGCAGATGATGCGACAAAAGAAAAAAGTTACGATGAATTTGACAACAATTCAAGGTAGTTCAAGAACCCCCATTTTTGTACGGTCCCACAACGACATGGCCAAAACAAGACAAAATTCGGCCAGTGATTAACGATTCGGAAATTGAATATTAAGTCAGTTGGCAATAAGTTGTTGAAGAAAAAACATCCGACAAAAGTCAATAGCAGGTATGGCTCTGTACAGCATGCGAGTCATCCTCAAGTGAAATAATGGGTTTAACATCATCTATGGATGAAACTAAATTTGCACATGGCGACTTTACGAACAAGAATTAGTAAACAAACCATTATATTGAAATTATCAAGAAATACCAGATGCAAACACTGCTAAATATCTTGGTATGACATTAGACGCTAAGCTTCGCTTGAATTAAGCTCTTGTGAAAATAAAAGAGACGAGTTGGGAGTAAAATACAATAAAATATATTGGTTACTGGGAAGAAAGTCTCATCTACCAATCACACGAACTCGACAATTTTTATACATATTCGTGAACGGAAAGAGGGCCCCTGTTTTTGGCATGTCTTGGAGTTCAACAGGGATACAAATAAATGAAAATACGGTGCATCCGTTATACATCGAGATGTTTTCAATACGCGGGATTAGATATCGGTTGCGAATTAGATCTATTCTTCGCCTTGTAATTTCGCCACACATATGTAAAAGTTTATTAAAAGCTTTATCTATAATATGTTAAAATTACGTTATAAATAATAAAAAATTAATTATTATTATACTCGTATTAAATTTTCCGTACCAGAGCTTTTAATGAACTGTTGAGCTTTTTTTAGTTGTATTTCAGTTAAATAATTTAAGTACATAATGTTCTATAGACTGACATGATCGTTCACTGAAACATGTGTGTCCCCCCGAACAAATATACGTATACATATAGTATCGTATACACACGTAAATACTCGTACGGACGTACATATTCTGATTTATGAAAATGATTTCGAGAAAATTGAGATAATATTTTTTACCGAGATTTCTTGTTGGGTTTGGGATTTTTTTTTTTTTTTAAGGATTTTTATCATATTCAATATGATGTGACAGATGGTTTGAAAAATATTTTTAGCATGAAAATATAAAAAAAAAAAATGAAGTAACACAAATAAAAATGTGAAAAACTGACAACACACAAAACATGGAACAGAATAAAATTGGCATACATACACACATATACACACACACAAACAAAAAAAAAAAACATAACATAAATTATAATTTTATTTCAATTTGGTCTGGTTAAGTGAGTTTATTTGGTACAGTATGTGTTTATGTATATACAAAGCTTTTTTTTTACATCATGTATAAAAGCTTTATACAATTTTGTTGTTCTATAAAAAAAAAAAAAAATGTTAAATTAGTTGTTAAATTTTACAGTACTTTATATAGTTGTGTGTTTATGTTTTCTCGTAAAACGAAATCATATATATATTTTTTTGGTTTTGGAAGTGATTTTTAAATTAACCAGTTGTTTCCTTGTTAAAAGGATATATGGTACATTTGTTACGTATCTGTTATTTTAGACTTAACAAGTAATGTGGTTTATATAGTTTGATAAACATTTAAGATAAGACCGTACTAAATGTTTTTAGGTTTTTGTGGTAAACCAAATCATTTTTTTTACGAGCTTTCGTCTTTTACAGTAGTTGTTCACATGATATAATATTGTGTTGTGCGTGCTTTTCAATAAGTCGTGTTTTGATCCAAATTGATTGAAACTATAGTAAATAAAATTGAAATGGTAAGTCGGCCGTAATCACTTAATGTGAAGCGATATACGAAAAAAATCACGTAATGTTAAATATGTCGTTTTGTATACGTGACCGAATATTCAAATATATACGTGTAGACACACATATATGTATAAACCTCTGAAACTTTCGTATGCCATAACATTTCTCGTAGATAGTGGTGCGATTGTCTCGGTCTTACCATTTAACTCTTTCATCGAAAGTTAAAAGGCGATTTATAAACCCCGATTTTTTGATAAAATACGATCTCCTCTTCGATTTGAAGAATTTTTGACTCAAACACTAGTTAAACTGTGCAAGTTATGAAATCTCAATTTTTTAGTTCATAACATTTTTACTGAATGTTAACTACATTTTGCGAGAGCACGTCGTTTGGATCAAGTTAAGCACAAGACAACCTTTGGAGAGGTTTAGCATATATGGTCAAGTTAGGCATACGCAGACAATCATATTTTGAGTTTTTTTTCGCCATTTTACATGGTCCAGAAAAAAGATAATACTGATTGGAGGTCATGTGGAGACTATCGTTTAAATGCCGGTAGCCAATCCCCTCAATATCCCCTCTCGCTCATGTTAATGGAAAAGTTCAGTTGCTAGAAAAACCAGGCAAGTTTGATTTTTACCAGCCATAAAAAAGTATCGCTTAGAACACGTCGCTGTCCATGAAAATCAATAGTCAAAAAGTGAAAAACATGTGTCCCAAAGAGTTACCGATCGAAACTGGATTTGACGAAACAGGATAATTCAAAACTGGATATTTTAAAACGAGATAAGGTACAAAACGAGATATGGTACAACACTGGATATTTCAAAACAGGATATTTCGACATGTGATTTAAACTTTTAATGATTGTTTAGGAAAGTTCTGGAATAAGGCCAAATAGGAACTAACTCGGCGAGTTCTTAACCGATTATGATGAAATTCGATACGTAGGATGAAAATGGAATTTTAAAATGATTTTTTCAAATCAATGATTATTTTAATAAGATGGGAAAAGCAGCCATTAAGTGAAGGAAAATTCTATTTCTCTCCTTAGAAATATTCAAGTATGGAACCTTATTGGCCTTATTCCAGAACTTTCCCAACAAATCATTTTAAAATCCCATTTTCATGCTACATATCGAATTTCATCATAATCGGTTAAGAACTCGCCGAGTTCCTTCCTAACTAGCCATATTCTAGAACTTTCCCAAAAAATCATTTTTAAATCCCATTTTCATCTTACATATCGAATTTCATCATAATCGGTTAAAAACCCACTGAGTTCCTTCCTAATTGGCCATATTCCACAACTTACCCAAAAAATCATTTTAAGTTTAAATCACATGTCGAAATATCCTGTTTTGAAATATCCAGTGTTGTACCATATCGCATTTAGTACCTTATCTCGTATTGAAATATCCAATTTTGAAATATCCAGTTTTGCACTTTATCTCGATTTCTCAAATCCTATTTAGAAATATCCAGTTTTAAAATGTCCAGTTCTGAGCGGTTCCCATCCCAAGGGTATACGTTGCTTTATAGAGGATATGACCTCAACAAATTTGGTATTAGTTCTTCCTAAGGCCCCAGTTGAAATAGATGTCTTGGATAGCAATATAATCTTTAAAGAAGTGCGAATACGTTTTACAATTGTACGAAAGAACACAGCGGCCGTTGTGAGATGAACCGGCAAAGGAATTGGTAAACGGAAAAAGCGAGAATGGTGGAAGGCTGAAGTTTTAAGAATACAGAAACTCAGCAATGACCGTAGTTTACTAAACTTTTTTAGTTTAGCACGGTACCTTTAGACCAGTATTATTTGGCACTAAACAAAAGACACAATGTTTGAATTGGATAGCACAAAGTATAACATTTTAAGTTCAACCTTGAAAATTTGGCGTGAAAAGTTACATAGTGGCATTGTTTCACGCTTTGGTGACGTTCATTAGTATTGCGGTTGGCTGAAAGTGCATAGTTATGAAAATAATGAATGCTCCATATGCATTTTAGTTAACGGTTCGTGTTACCAAAAAATACAACAGTCACCAAACCAATGAGAGTAAACAGACAAAAGAATTTTATTAATTTATTTACCGTGGTATGAACTCAAAGTTCATACCACGGTAAATAAATTAACTGAGATCCAAAGTTTCATGATGATGATGAAAAGACAAAATTCTAAAACTCTAAAACATCAAATCCAAGCTACAAATATCTGTTTGGAAGAAGAGTCTGGAAAATTTGTATTTGCTGTCCACCGAAACAATTTCTAGCAAGGGGTGATTACAACGCTAAATATGTGCGATGGGGTTCGAGGTTAGCGTCACTCAAGGGCAAGCAACTCTACGAAGCAATAAACGAAAAAAACCTAGATTATTTACCATTTGGACATCTAAGCCTACAGATAGGAAGACAATTCCTGATTTAAAGATTTCTGTAAAATACGAGGAATAGCATGCACCAATGCGAATTCGTAGACTGTTATGATTTATCAGATCACTCACCAATAATAGTAACACTATGTTCCCAAGCATTAAAAACAACCACCTCAACGTTTAACAAACAAACTAATAACGAAATGGGTTCTCTATAGAGACATAGTATAGATGTAAATTGTCATTTGTGTTATGGCCACCATAATGAACGCACCTTAGTTCATGTTATTTGTTATTGTAAATTATTTTAAAATAGTGCCACCTATGAAAGAGTGTTGAAAGATAATTAGTATAAAACACACTCAAAGAAGAAGACAAATAAAAATGTCAATATATAAAAATCGATCGAACGGATCGGATCGTACTAGAGAAAAGAAAAGGTTTTTTATTTCGGTATAAGGGCGAGAATAATTTGGATGTGCCACTTTGCACACCGGAAGAAATTGACGCTGCAATAGAAAACTGAAGACGAATAATATAAATGGCATCTTCACCAATCTCTTTTGCATAAATGGAAATTAAATTGAGAGAAGAGCTGAGAAAAGCATTACGGGAAGAATATAATTTAGGAATACAGAATTACTTAAGTGAGCTCACAGCAACAGAAAAAACAGATTAATCACTATGGAAGGCCACAATAATTTTAAAAAGGCCAGAAGTATCGAACCCACCAAAAAGGAAACCAGATGACCACTGGGCCAGAATAATAATAAACCAGGTAAATATGAAACCCAAGTCTCGTCATACAGGTCAATAAGTCTACATACTTCCGCTAATTTCAAAGCTTTTGAAAAGATGCTATTACAAGAACCAATACCTATATTATCTGAAGGGCGCATTGTACTAGATCACTAATTTGGATTTAGTGAGCAACACGGCACAATAGAACAGGTACACACAGAATTATAAATACAATAAAGCTTTCCTTAGAAGAAAATAAAAATTTCTCGGCTGTTTTCTTTGATATTGTGCAAAAAATGGCATGAAGGATTAAATTACAAAATACAAAACTACAAAACTCTTCTGCCTAAACAGTTTCAAGCAAATCTTGAAAGGTACTTAGTCGAAAGGATGTTCCAGTTTAAACAAAATACGGCCACTACTGATTTAACCGAGATAAAGGTAGGAGTATCGCAAGGTAGTGTATTGGGACCTGTGTTATACTCAGCTGAGCAATAACTGAAAAAATTATCTCCAGCAGTAAAATTATCAAAATTCCTCAACAAAGAAAATGTCAATATCTCGATCTTCATCTTGATAGAAGATTTTTTTTTAATGATGCCAATGGCATTATTCTTTAATCTTTCTACAAAAGAAACTAACGAGAAGTATTCAAATCTTATAAGCTAGAACTATTACAGTTTTTTAAGTTTTAAACACTGTAATACTATGCGCGTGAAATAATTCCTAAATCAATCCTAAATACAAAAACAATGTTTAGGAATGGTTTAGCAAAAACTTCACAGGCGGGAGGACGAGTGTGAAGAATTTCTTAAATCATTCCTAAATGAAAAAAAATTTGAATGTATTTGTGTGTATTATAATAATAATAGATAACATACAGACATTTAGGCGAAATCGAATTTTATTAATTCGTTAAATTATTTAAAACTAAACCCAACCATTTGAATAAAAATGAATTAACAACTCTTATTTTGTAAACACAATATTTTGCACACAACAAACATGATGCCTGAACCTTTTCAGATTTTTATGATAGTTCTGGATCGGCCAAAATTGGCTCCAAACATGTGACTCGTTCATATCTTGATTTTGATTTATTCTACTGAATAGAACTTCAAATTTTTCGAGGTGGACATCTATGCCACTATGTTTTTCTATTAGTCCTATCAATTACCAGTACTCATGAATTTTTTTAGATTTTTGTCATTGTTCTGGATTGGCCAAAAATGGCTCCAAACATGTGACTCGTTCATATCTTGATTTTGATTTATTCTACTGAATAGAACTTCAGATTTTGCGAGGTGGACATTTATGCCACTATGTTTTTCTATTAGTCCTATCAATTACCAGTACTCAAGAATTTTTTTAGATTTTTGTCATTGTTCTGGATTGGCCAAAAATGGCTCCAAACATGTGACTCGTTCATATCTTGATTTTGATTTATTCTACTGAATAGAACTTCAGATTTTGCGAGGTGGACATCTATGCCACTATGTTTTTCTATTAGTCCTATCAATTACCAGTACTCATGAATTTTTTTAGATTTTTGTCATTGTTCTGGATTGGCCAAAAATGGCTCCAAACATGTGACTCGTTCATATCTTGATTTTGATTTATTCTACTGAATAGAACTTCAGATTTTGCGAGGTGGACATCTATGCCACTATGTTTTTCTATTAGTCCTATCAATTACCAGTACTCATGAATTTTTTTAGATTTTTGTCATTGTTCTGGATTGGCCAAAAATGGCTCCAAACATGTGACTCGTTCATATCTTGATTTTGATTTATTCTACTGAATAGAACTTCAGATTTTGCGAGGTGGACATCTATGCCACTATGTTTTTCTATTAGTCCTATCAATTACCAGTACTCATGTTTTTTTTTATATTTTTGTCATTGTTCTGGATTGGCCAAAAATGGCTCCAAACATGTGACTCGTTCATATCTTGATTTTGATTTATTCTACTGAATAGAACTTCAGATTTTGCGAGGTGGACATCTATGCCACTATGTTTTTCTATTAGTCCTATCAATTACCAGTACTCATGATTTTTTTTGAATTTTTGTCATTGTTCTGGATTGGCCAAAAATGGCTCCAAACATGTGACTCGTTCATATCTTCATTTTGATTTATTCTACTGAATAGAACTTCAGATTTTGCGAGGTGGACATCTATGCCACTATGTTTTTCTATTAGTCCTATCAATTACCAGTACTCAAGAATTTTTTTAGATTTTTGTCATTGTTCTGGATTGGCCAAAAATGGCTCCAAACATGTGACTCGTTCATATCTTGATTTTGATTTATTCTACTGCATAGAACTTCAGATTTTGCGAGGTGGACATCTATGCCACTATGTTTTTCTATTAGTCCTATCAATTACCAGTACTCATGAATTTTTTTAGATTTTTGTCATTGTTCTGGATTGGCCAAAAATGGCTCCAAACATGTGACTCGTTCATATCTTGATTTTGATTTATTCTACTGAATAGAACTTCAGATTTTGCGAGGTGGACATCTATGCCACTATGTTTTTCTATTAGTCCTATCAATTACCAGTACTCATGTTTTTTTTTATATTTTTGTCATTGTTCTGGATTGGCCAAAAATGGCTCCAAACATGTGACTCGTTCATATCTTGATTTTGATTTATTCTACTGAATAGAACTTCAGATTTTGCGAGGTGGACATCTATGCCACTATGTTTTTCTATTAGTCCTATCAATTACCAGTACTCATGATTTTTTTTATATTTTTGTCATTGTTCTGGATTGGCCAAAAATGGCTCCAAACATGTGACTCGTTCATATCTGGATTTTGATTTATTCTACTGAATAGAACTTCAGATTTTGCGAGGTGGACATCTATGCCACTATGTTTTTCTATTAGTCCTATCAATTACCAGTACTCATGTTTTTTTTTATATTTTTGTCATTGTTCTGGATTGGCCAAAAATGGCTCCAAACATGTGACTCGTTCATATCTTGATTTTGATTTATTCTACTGAATAGAACTTCAGATTTTGCGAGGTGGACATCTATGCCACTATGTTTTTCTATTAGTCCTATCAATTACCAGTACTCATGAATTTTTTTAGATTTTTGTCATTGTTCTGGATTGGCCAAAATTGGCCCCAAACATGTAAAACTGGTCGTACGTCATACATTAAATAAAAACTACAACAATATTTGATTAAAAAAATTAACTTGTGATTTCAAATTCACGTACAAACGATAACAAAAATTAAAAATACTAAATGTTGTATCAAAACCAACACAAATGTATATACAAGCCATGAAGTTGCGATACTCATGCCAAAAAGTGACTACTATACCTAAGTATTAGTGTTGTGACGTAGTATAATTTGTATATACTTTTGTTATATGCTTTGATGTAAATAAAAAATGAATACGAATGATGGAACAACAGTATGTTGCGCTCTTTAAGACAAAGCAAAAAACAAATTTATTATTTAACGAGAGAGAGAGAGAAGTATTGTTATTATTATTTACTTCATTATATACTATACTATATACTAATAATTTAGAGCAGAGTGGACAGTCGCAAAATATAATTTTTGTTTCGTTTTTTTTGTAGAAATGTTATGTACTTTGAATTTAGAGGAGTATGGACAGTGCGAAATATAATTTTTTGTTTCGATTTTTACTGTAGTCAAATTCACTAACACATACACCAAATAGTAGTCATAATATGTTTTACTTAGCCAAGCTTCATGGCTTGTATAATATACAATAGTGTTGGTTTTGGTTGTATGCAAAACACATTACACAAAATAAAAGAAAATATCATACTTTTAGTACTAGTATGTGTACCTTATGTTTAATTTTTGTTAGTTTCCGTTATGATCATGCATTTCATTATAGGAAAGGCAGCGACAAAAAGATTTTAAAAAATATTTATTATAATATAATAAATAAGTTTGTACAATTAATTTAATTAAACTTTAATAAACTATAAATAAACAAATAATTTTTATGAATATAGATTAAATTGTAGTTAAAAATTGTATAGAAAACAATAACAAAAAATTATAGCCATATGGAACATTTCGATGCAGTCTTTAATAGATTTTATACAGTTTTTTTTTTCTACAAAATGATAGATGGAAAATTCAAAGAGATTCTTTTTGTGGATGACCGATATTTTATCTGCAATTGAATTTATCTTAACGAATAAATTCAAAGAGATTTCGGTTTGTGGATGGCTGATGTTGAGATTTCGGTTGGTGGATCGGTTAGTGTAATATTTATTTAGGCATTATTTCCATTACTCACAGAATTTGCATAACTGATCCATTTTTGAAAAAACTTTGTATTCGTTTACGTTACAAGCTTCATGAACTTTACGCAGGCACTGTGAACATTCAACAATATCGCTATCCGATGTTTCAATTTGTTCAAAACATATCAAACAATTCATTTCTACGCTGTCTGAACTATTTGCTATTATTTCTCTTAGGTACGTGCGATACAAAGCAATATTTTTTAAATATACATCTACATTTTCGGAATGTATATTAGCTATATAGTTATTATTTGACGTCAAGTCAATGGCATAAAGGACTAAGGCTTTACAATTGTGTCCATCTCTTTGACTAGGAAAAGAATATGCTGGTTTTGCCCGAAAATTTTCTTGTTTTTCATCCCAATCCTTTTTCAAATCATTTACGAACTGCTGTGCCCTTTTAATTAGAGTAATTACCTTTTTTTCAGGAGATAGCGGATCATAAGACGTAATTGACTTTTCCTGTAAATCGACTATTAATAGCACAAAATGGTTGTTTTCACAATGAGGAATGTAAATCCTACGTTTATTTTTGCAAAGCAGTAGTTCAGGATGTTTTTTTATTGGTAGGGCAGGTGTAGTAAGTCGCATTACTTGATATGTTTGATATGGATCCAAGCAAATATCATTCGTATTTTTAATTAAAATACTTGCAGCGGCATAAATTAGATCGGTGGTCAAATAGTTGGTTCCATTTAATGAGGAATAACAAATATTTGTTACAGCAGTTTCCCATAGACCGTTAAAGTTAAATTTAAAAATCTTTAAACAAAATTTATACTTTGTAATATTATCATAATATTCATTATTAACGAAACTTAGTGATTTCGAAATAATGTAACTCGAAAGAGCAGTTTTGCCAGAGTATTTAGTCTTGTGACGAGTTTTTTTCTGCCAACTCTCCTGAATATTTGGGTCAAATGGATCAACCTCATCTTGTTGTATGTTTTTTCTGGAAGTTGATACTGATAAACCTATACTTGAAGCATGTAATTTGGATGGTTGTTTACGTTTTTTTGAAATCAAATGAGGAGCCAGTTCAATTGAATTATAAATCAAGTTAGTTTTTTCCTCCAGAGCATCGATAAACCTTCCCAATTTTTGATGAGGTTCCTTAATTAAATTATTTTTCACTAGGTTGAACCAATTTTCAATATTAGCGTTTGATACCCTTCGGGTTTCATCAAAATATTGAAGAAATACTGTGCTCCATAATGGAAGGTATGTGAAATATCTTTTTGTACAAAAATCTATGAAATCCTTACAATAATAGTCATTCAATAAATTATCGGGATTTTCCGACATTTCAGGATTTCCCGAAATCTGTTGAAAAATAGCATTATACCTTTTAAGGTATAATGATTCAGAGATTTCGAAAAATGTGTCCTTGCTATTGCTATCAAATAAGTTTTCGCCTGTAGAATCATTTTGCAATTTTTCAGTAGGTAAAAATTCATCTAAATTATTTTTTATATACTTCAAAAAGTTCTTATAAGCTGTATTAAACGATGAATTTTTATATTTGCAGCAACAAATGGTACACAAAATTTGAAAAATAATGTCGATATTTTCTAATTTTTTAGAATCAACAATTAAAAAAAATGAAATCATTATAAGTGTCCGCAACTTTTTATTGCAATTCGTAATTTTTGATTTTATCTGTCGAATAATAATTGCTGCAAAATGTGAACAGCAAATAAAAATGCCTGTTAACTTTTCAATTTGTTTCTGTTCTTGGACAATTTGATAGGAAGTATTAATATATCGCATGATATTCATTTCATTGAATATGAGGGTAATTGTGTTTATAAATACCCAAGACCAATCGGTTACAAAATACCTGGGTAGAGGTACTTTGGGCTTAACTCGCTGAATTTCACATTTAAAAGAACTTAAAAAGCTAAGTAAGGCGTGAGTGTCATGACGATGCGAAATCAGTTCCGCAATAGGAATTAAAATATTATTGATCTTTACTACTCAAGCATAATATAATATTCTATTAAAATTATGATGTACGCAGCATTTTGGATTTCGTACTAGTCCACCTGTGGCATCAATGTATACTACATTTCCACCAAATTCTCCCAAAAGTTTTAAAAAAGAAGGTCTCATCAAAATGAAATATAGCGGATCACCAGCAAAATAAATGTATTTGTTGAGCAAATTATTTGCTTGTCGGCGGGAGGCATCCATCAAATCACAATTAGCTATAACGTCTTTCAACTGCAATTTTTCAGACCGAACTTTGCGCAAAACATCAGGCTTACAAATTTTTTGAGTGTTTCCGGCTTTTAGAAGCCCTACATCTACCTGTTTAAGACTCTCCAGGTTGACCAAGTTAGGACATTTATCTTTTAAAATGTCCTGCATTTGTACTCTTTCGATACCTCTAATTTGGGAAAATTCCTTCACATTTCCGTGATATTCCATATCTTCTCCTATAGTATACATTTCAACTGTTTCATTTAAAGAAACTACAAATTTGTATTTTTGTGCGTGAAGTTTATATTTGCAGATGCCATACAAAATAATCATTTTATCAATTTTATTTCTGTTTATTGTTTTAAAACTAAGAACACACGTGTTTTTGGCAAAAATAAGGAAATCTCTTATTGAATTTCTTAGTGTTTCGTTAGTAACCATATCTTTAAACAAAATATGAAAATTCCCACGTGACCGCCATTCGGATATATTTATATTTTCAAATATTACAGGAATTTCAGCAAATTCATCATGAACATTTTCCAATTCAGGAATATTTAAAGAAATTTCATTATTTATACTTGGATGTATGACCATGTCTTCACTGACTAATGGCGTTGGGATTATACAAGTAGTATTCATTTTGTTTGCTTCTGGTGTCGTTGGATTGGAACATGGTTTATTCACCATTTCAAAATTAATTTTAGTATTTCTAGTCCACAACTTATAAATTTTTAATCTGTTAGAACTGTTGTTAGCCACTTTTAATAATGCACATAGTTTGTCCATAACAGGCGAATTCGAACGAAGTAATTTTATATATGCAACTAAAGAATAATTATGAACCATCAAAACTGCATTATAAACTGATTTTTCATTCAATTTTTGAAGGTTTTGTACAGTTTTAAAAGTTCTTCGACCCTGAAGCAGCTTGTTTGTTCTTGAGACATCCATATTTTGGAATCTTGGTTTGCGAGGTCTGCAAAAACCTCAAACTTAAATTATTATAAACAGAGTTTTAAAGGATATCAGAGAGAAAGCAAAGGTCGATATACAAAAACTTTCAGCAATAAATAAATTAAATCAAAATTTTATAGGATGTCAAATACAAAGCAAAGGTCGATTATATTGTAGTTTTAAAAAAAACTGTTATTATAAAATAGCAAAACGAATTAAAATTATCAAAACACACAAGGCGATATGCGAACAGTACAAAGTTTGAATAACGAATAAATCAAAAAGGAAAAAAAATCGTTTATATACTCTCGCTTAAAATCTCATTTTTTCGGTTTTTTGGTTTTATATTTTAATGAAAAAAGAAAAAACGCTCTAATGCATAATACTTTGAACGATGAAAAATTAAAAATGTTCAAATAAACATAGTGGCATAGATGTCCACCTCGCAAAATCTGAAGTTCTATTCAGTAGAATAAATCAAAATCAAGATATGAACGAGTCACATGTTTGGAGCCATTTTTGGCCAATCCAGAACAATGACAAAAATCTAAAAAAATTCTTGAGTACTGGTAATTGATAGGACTAATAGAAAAACATAGTGGCATAGATGTCCACCTCGCAAAATCTGAAGTTCTATTCAGTAGAATAAATCAAAATCAAGATATGAACGAGTCACATGTTTGGAGCCATTTTTGGCCAATCCAGAACAATGACAAAAATCTAAAAAAATTCTTGAGTACTGGTAATTGATAGGACTAATAGAAAAACATAGTGGCATAGATGTCCACCTCGCAAAATCTGAAGTTCTATTCAGTAGAATAAATCAAAATCAAGATATGAACGAGTCACATGTTTGGAGCCATTTTTGGCCAATCCAGAACAATGACAAAAATCTAAAAAAATTCATGAGTACTGGTAATTGATAGGACTAATAGAAAAACATAGTGGCATAGATGTCCACCTCGCAAAATCTGAAGTTCTATTCAGTAGAATAAATCAAAATCAAGATATGAACGAGTCACATGTTTGGAGCCATTTTTGGCCAATCCAGAACAATGACAAAAATATAAAAAAAAACATGAGTACTGGTAATTGATAGGACTAATAGAAAAACATAGTGGCATAGATGTCCACCTCGCAAAATCTGAAGTTCTATTCAGTAGAATAAATCAAAATCCAGATATGAACGAGTCACATGTTTGGAGCCATTTTTGGCCAATCCAGAACAATGACAAAAATCTAAAAAAATTCATGAGTACTGGTAATTGATAGGACTAATAGAAAAACATAGTGGCATAGATGTCCACCTCGCAAAATCTGAAGTTCTATTCAGTAGAATAAATCAAAATCAAGATATGAACGAGTCACATGTTTGGAGCCATTTTTGGCCAATCCAGAACAATGACAAAAATCTAAAAAAATTCATGAGTACTGGTAATTGATAGGACTAATAGAAAAACATAGTGGCATAGATGTCCACCTCGCAAAATCTGAAGTTCTATTCAGTAGAATAAATCAAAATCAAGATATGAACGAGTCACATGTTTGGAGCCATTTTTGGCCAATCCAGAACAATGACAAAAATCTAAAAAAATTCTTGAGTACTGGTAATTGATAGGACTAATAGAAAAACATAGTGGCATAGATGTCCACCTCGCAAAATCTGAAGTTCTATTCAGTAGAATAAATCAAAATCAAGATATGAACGAGTCACATGTTTGGAGCCATTTTTGGCCAATCCAGAACAATGACAAAAATCTAAAAAAATTCATGAGTACTGGTAATTGATAGGACTAATAGAAAAACATAGTGGCATAGATGTCCACCTCGCAAAATCTGAAGTTCTATTCAGTAGAATAAATCAAAATCAAGATATGAACGAGTCACATGTTTGGAGCCATTTTTGGCCAATCCAGAACAATGACAAAAATCTAAAAAAATTCATGAGTACTGGTAATTGATAGGACTAATAGAAAAACATAGTGGCATAGATGTCCACCTCGCAAAATCTGAAGTTCTATTCAGTAGAATAAATCAAAATCAAGATATGAACGAGTCACATGTTTGGAGCCATTTTTGGCCAATCCAGAACAATGACAAAAATCTAAAAAAATTCTTGAGTACTGGTAATTGATAGGACTAATAGAAAAACATAGTGGCATAAATGTCCACCTCGCAAAATCTGAAGTTCTATTCAGTAGAATAAATCAAAATCAAGATATGAACGAGTCACATGTTTGGAGCCATTTTTGGCCAATCCAGAACAATGACAAAAATCTAAAAAAATTCATGAGTACTGGTAATTGATAGGACTAATAGAAAAACATAGTGGCATAGATGTCCACCTCGCAAAATCTGAAGTTCTATTCAGTAGAATAAATCAAAATCAAGATATGAACGAGTCACATGTTTGGAGCCATTTTTGGCCAATCCAGAACAATGACAAAAATCTAAAAAAATTCATGAGTACTGGTAATTGATAGGACTAATAGAAAAACATAGTGGCATAGATGTCCACCTCGCAAAATCTGAAGTTCTATTCAGTAGAATAAATCAAAATCAAGATATGAACGAGTCACATGTTTGGAGCCATTTTTGGCCAATCCAGAACAATGACAAAAATCTAAAAAAAATCATGAGTACTGGTAATTGATAGGACTAATAGAAAAACATAGTGGCATAGATGTCCACCTCGCAAAATCTGAAGTTCTATTCAGTAGAATAAATCAAAATCAAGATATGAACGAGTCACATGTTTGGAGCCATTTTTGGCCAATCCAGAACAATGACAAAAATCTAAAAAAATTCATGAGTACTGGTAATTGATAGGACTAATAGAAAAACATAGTGGCATAGATGTCCACCTCGCAAAATCTGAAGTTCTATTCAGTAGAATAAATCAAAATCAAGATATGAACGAGTCACATGTTTGGAGCCATTTTTGGCCAATCCAGAACAATGATAAAAATCTAAAAAAAATCATGAGTACTGGTAATTGATAGGACTAATAGAAAAACATAGTGGCATAGATGTCCACCTCGCAAAATCTGAAGTTCTATTCAGTAGAATAAATCAAAATCAAGATATGAACGAGTCACATGTTTGGAGCCATTTTTGGCCAATCCAGAACAATGACAAAAATCTAAAAAAAATCATGAGTACTGGTAATTGATAGGACTAATAGAAAAACATAGTGGCATAGATGTCCACCTCGCAAAATCTGAAGCTCTATTCAGTAGAATAAATCAAAATCAAGATATGAACGAGTCACATGTTTGGAGCCATTTTTGGCCAATCCAGAACAATGACAAAAATCTAAAAAAAATCATGAGTACTGGTAATTGATAGGACTAATAGAAAAACATAGTGGCATAGATGTCCACCTCGCAAAATCTGAAGTTCTATTCAGTAGAATAAATCAAAATCAAGATATGAACGAGTCACATGTTTGGAGCCATTTTTGGCCAATCCAGAACAATGACAAAAATCTAAAAAAATGCATGAGTACTGATAATTGATAGGACTAATAGAAAAACATAGTGGCATAGATGTCCACCTCGCAAAATCTGAAGTTCTATTCAGTAGAATAAATCAAAATCAAGATATGAACGAGTCACATGTTTGGAGCCATTTTTGGCCAATCCAGAACAATGACAAAAATCTAAAAAAAATCATGAGTACTGGTAATTGATAGGACTAATAGAAAAACATAGTGGCATAGATGTCCACCTCGCAAAATCTGAAGTTCTATTCAGTAGAATAAATCAAAATCAAGATATGAACGAGTCACATGTTTGGAGCCATTTTTGGCCAATCCAGAACAATGACAAAAATCTAAAAAAATTCATGAGTACTGGTAATTGATAGGACTAATAGAAAAACATAGTGGCATAGATGTCCACCTCGCAAAATCTGAAGTTCTATTCAGTAGAATAAATCAAAATGAAGATATGAACGAGTCACATGTTTGGAGCAATTGTTGGCCAATCCAGAACAATGACAAAAATCTAAAAAAAATCATGAGTACTGGTAATTGATAGGACTAATAGAAAAACATAGTGGCATAGATGTCCACCTCGCAAAATCTGAAGTTCTATTCAGTAGAATAAATCAAAATCAAGATATGAACGAGTCACATGTTTGGAGCCATTTTTGGCCAATCCAGAACAATGACAAAAATCTAAAAAAATTCATGAGTACTGGTAATTGATAGGACTAATAGAAAAACATAGTGGCATAGATGTCCACCTCGCAAAATCTGAAGGTCTATTCAGTAGAATAAATCAAAATCAAGATATGAACGAGTCACATGTTTGGAGCCATTTTTGGCCAATCCAGAACAATGACAAAAATCTAAAAAAAATCATGAGTACTGGTAATTGATAGGACTAATAGAAAAACATAGTGGCATAGATGTCCACTTCGCAAAATCTGAAGTTCTATTCAGTAGAATAAATCAAAATCAAGATATGAACGAGTCACATGTTTGGAGCCATTTTTGGCCAATCCAGAACAATGACAAAAATCTAAAAAAAATCATGAGTACTGGTAATTGATAGGACTAATAGAAAAACATAGTGGCATAGATGTCCACCTCGCAAAATCTGAAGTTCTATTCAGTAGAATAAATCAAAATCAAGATATGAACGAGTCACATGTTTGGAGCCATTTTTGGCCAATCCAGAACAATGACAAAAATCTAAAAAAAATCATGAGTACTGGTAATTGATAGGACTAATAGAAAAACATAGTGGCATAGATGTCCACCTCGCAAAATCTGAAGTTCTATTCAGTAGAATAAATCAAAATCAAGATATGAACGAGTCACATGTTTGGAGCCATTTTTGGCCAATCCAGAACAATGACAAAAATCTAAAAAAATTCATGAGTACTGGTAATTGATAGGACTAATAGAAAAACATAGTGGCATAGATGTCCACCTCGCAAATTCTGAAGTTCTATTCAGTAGAATAAATCAAAATCAAGATATGAACGAGTCACATGTTTGGAGCCATTTTTGGCCAATCCAGAACAATGACAAAAATCTAAAAAAAATCATGAGTACTGGTAATTGATAGGACTAATAGAAAAACATAGTGGCATAGATGTCCACCTCGCAAAATCTGAAGTTCTATTCAGTAGAATAAATCAAAATGAAGATATGAACGAGTCACATGTTTGGAGCCATTTTTGGCCAATCCAGAACAATGACAAAAATCTAAAAAAATTCATGAGTACTGGTAATTGATAGGACTAATAGAAAAACATAGTGGCATAGATGTCCACCTCGCAAAATCTGAAGTTCTATTCAGTAGAATAAATCAAAATCAAGATATGAACGAGTCACATGTTTGGAGCCATTTTTGGCCAATCCAGAACAATGACAAAAATCTAAAAAAATTCTTGAGTACTGGTAATTGATAGGACTAATAGAAAAACATAGTGGCATAGATGTCCACCTCGCAAAATCTGAAGTTCTATTCAGTAGAATAAATCAAAATCAAGATATGAACGAGTCACATGTTTGGAGCCATTTTTGGCCAATCCAGAACAATGACAAAAATCTAAAAAAATTCATGAGTACTGATAATTGATAGGACTAATAGAAAAACATAGTGGCATAGATGTCCACCTCGCAAAATCTGAAGTTCTATTCAGTAGAATAAATCAAAATCAAGATATGAACGAGTCACATGTTTGGAGCCATTTTTGGCCAATCCAGAACAATGACAAAAATATAAAAAAAAACATGAGTACTGGTAATTGATAGGACTAATAGAAAAACATAGTGGCATAGATGTCCACCTCGCAAAATCTGAAGTTCTATTCAGTAGAATAAATCAAGATCAAGATATGAACGAGTCACATGTTTGGAGCCATTTTTGGCCAATCCAGAACAATGACAAAAATCTAAAAAAATTCATGAGTACTGGTAATTGATAGGACTAATAGAAAAACATAGTGGCATAGATGTCCACCTCGCAAAATCTGAAGTTCTATTCAGTAGAATAAATCAAAATCAAGATATGAACGAGTCACATGTTTGGAGCCATTTTTGGCCAATCCAGAACAATGACAAAAATCTAAAAAAATTCATGAGTACTGGTAATTGATAGGACTAATAGAAAAACATAGTGGCATAGATGTCCACCTCGCAAAATCTGAAGTTCTATTCAGTAGAATAAATCAAAATCAAGATATGAACGAGTCACATGTTTGGAGCCATTTTTGGCCAATCCAGAACAATGACAAAAATCTAAAAAAATTCATGAGTACTGGTAATTGATAGGACTAATAGAAAAACATAGTGGCATAGATGTCCACCTCGCAAAATCTGAAGTTCTATTCAGTAGAATAAATCAAAATCAAGATATGAACGAGTCACATGTTTGGAGCCATTTTTGGCCAATCCAGAACAATGACAAAAATCTAAAAAAATTCTTGAGTACTGGTAATTGATAGGACTAATAGAAAAACATAGTGGCATAAATGTCCACCTCGCAAAATCTGAAGTTCTATTCAGTAGAATAAATCAAAATCAAGATATGAACGAGTCACATGTTTGGAGCCATTTTTGGCCAATCCAGAACAATGACAAAAATCTAAAAAAATTCATGAGTACTGATAATTGATAGGACTAATAGAAAAACATAGTGGCATAGATGTCCACCTCGCAAAATCTGAAGTTCTATTCAGTAGAATAAATCAAAATCAAGATATGAACGAGTCACATGTTTGGAGCCATTTTTGGCCAATCCAGAACAATGACAAAAATCTAAAAAAATTCATGAGTACTGGTAATTGATAGGACTAATAGAAAAACATAGTGGCATAGATGTCCACCTCGCAAAATCTGAAGTTCTATTCAGTAGAATAAATCAAAATCAAGATATGAACGAGTCACATGTTTGGAGCCATTTTTGGCCAATCCAGAACAATGACAAAAATCTAAAAAAAATCATGAGTACTGGTAATTGATAGGACTAATAGAAAAACATAGTGGCATAGATGTCCACCTCGCAAAATCTGAAGTTCTATTCAGTAGAATAAATCAAAATCAAGATATGAACGAGTCACATGTTTGGAGCCATTTTTGGCCAATCCAGAACAATGACAAAAATCTAAAAAAATTCATGAGTACTGGTAATTGATAGGACTAATAGAAAAACATAGTGGCATAGATGTCCACCTCGCAAAATCTGAAGTTCTATTCAGTAGAATAAATCAAAATCAAGATATGAACGAGTCACATGTTTGGAGCCATTTTTGGCCAATCCAGAACAATGATAAAAATCTAAAAAAAATCATGAGTACTGGTAATTGATAGGACTAATAGAAAAACATAGTGGCATAGATGTCCACCTCGCAAAATCTGAAGTTCTATTCAGTAGAATAAATCAAAATCAAGATATGAACGAGTCACATGTTTGGAGCCATTTTTGGCCAATCCAGAACAATGACAAAAATCTAAAAAAAATCATGAGTACTGGTAATTGATAGGACTAATAGAAAAACATAGTGGCATAGATGTCCACCTCGCAAAATCTGAAGCTCTATTCAGTAGAATAAATCAAAATCAAGATATGAACGAGTCACATGTTTGGAGCCATTTTTGGCCAATCCAGAACAATGACAAAAATCTAAAAAAAATCATGAGTACTGGTAATTGATAGGACTAATAGAAAAACATAGTGGCATAGATGTCCACCTCGCAAAATCTGAAGTTCTATTCAGTAGAATAAATCAAAATCAAGATATGAACGAGTCACATGTTTGGAGCCATTTTTGGCCAATCCAGAACAATGACAAAAATCTAAAAAAATGCATGAGTACTGATAATTGATAGGACTAATAGAAAAACATAGTGGCATAGATGTCCACCTCGCAAAATCTGAAGTTCTATTCAGTAGAATAAATCAAAATCAAGATATGAACGAGTCACATGTTTGGAGCCATTTTTGGCCAATCCAGAACAATGACAAAAATCTAAAAAAAATCATGAGTACTGGTAATTGATAGGACTAATAGAAAAACATAGTGGCATAGATGTCCACCTCGCAAAATCTGAAGTTCTATTCAGTAGAATAAATCAAAATCAAGATATGAACGAGTCACATGTTTGGAGCCATTTTTGGCCAATCCAGAACAATGACAAAAATCTAAAAAAATTCATGAGTACTGGTAATTGATAGGACTAATAGAAAAACATAGTGGCATAGATGTCCACCTCGCAAAATCTGAAGTTCTATTCAGTAGAATAAATCAAAATGAAGATATGAACGAGTCACATGTTTGGAGCAATTGTTGGCCAATCCAGAACAATGACAAAAATCTAAAAAAAATCATGAGTACTGGTAATTGATAGGACTAATAGAAAAACATAGTGGCATAGATGTCCACCTCGCAAAATCTGAAGTTCTATTCAGTAGAATAAATCAAAATCAAGATATGAACGAGTCACATGTTTGGAGCCATTTTTGGCCAATCCAGAACAATGACAAAAATCTAAAAAAATTCATGAGTACTGGTAATTGATAGGACTAATAGAAAAACATAGTGGCATAGATGTCCACCTCGCAAAATCTGAAGGTCTATTCAGTAGAATAAATCAAAATCAAGATATGAACGAGTCACATGTTTGGAGCCATTTTTGGCCAATCCAGAACAATGACAAAAATCTAAAAAAAATCATGAGTACTGGTAATTGATAGGACTAATAGAAAAACATAGTGGCATAGATGTCCACTTCGCAAAATCTGAAGTTCTATTCAGTAGAATAAATCAAAATCAAGATATGAACGAGTCACATGTTTGGAGCCATTTTTGGCCAATCCAGAACAATGACAAAAATCTAAAAAAAATCATGAGTACTGGTAATTGATAGGACTAATAGAAAAACATAGTGGCATAGATGTCCACCTCGCAAAATCTGAAGTTCTATTCAGTAGAATAAATCAAAATCAAGATATGAACGAGTCACATGTTTGGAGCCATTTTTGGCCAATCCAGAACAATGACAAAAATCTAAAAAAAATCATGAGTACTGGTAATTGATAGGACTAATAGAAAAACATAGTGGCATAGATGTCCACCTCGCAAAATCTGAAGTTCTATTCAGTAGAATAAATCAAAATCAAGATATGAACGAGTCACATGTTTGGAGCCATTTTTGGCCAATCCAGAACAATGACAAAAATCTAAAAAAATTCATGAGTACTGGTAATTGATAGGACTAATAGAAAAACATAGTGGCATAGATGTCCACCTCGCAAATTCTGAAGTTCTATTCAGTAGAATAAATCAAAATCAAGATATGAACGAGTCACATGTTTGGAGCCATTTTTGGCCAATCCAGAACAATGACAAAAATCTAAAAAAAATCATGAGTACTGGTAATTGATAGGACTAATAGAAAAACATAGTGGCATAGATGTCCACCTCGCAAAATCTGAAGTTCTATTCAGTAGAATAAATCAAAATGAAGATATGAACGAGTCACATGTTTGGAGCCATTTTTGGCCAATCCAGAACAATGACAAAAATCTAAAAAAATTCATGAGTACTGGTAATTGATAGGACTAATAGAAAAACATAGTGGCATAGATGTTCACCTCGCAAAATCTGAAGTTCTATTCAGTAGAATAAATCAAGATCAAGATATGAACGAGTCACATGTTTGGAGCCATTTTTGGCCAATCCAGAACAATGACAAAAATCTAAAAAAATTCATGAGTACTGGTAATTGATAGGACTAATAGAAAAACATAGTGGCATAGATGTCCACCTCGCAAAATCTGAAGGTCTATTCAGTAGAATAAATCAAAATCAAGATATGAACGAGTCACATGTTTGGAGCCATTTTTGGCCAATCCAGAACAATGACAAAAATCTAAAAAAATTCATGAGTACTGGTAATTGATAGGACTAATAGAAAAACATAGTGGCATAGATGTCCACCTCGCAAAATCTGAAGTTCTATTCAGTAGAATAAATCAAAATCAAGATATGAACGAGTCACATGTTTGGAGCCATTTTTGGCCAATCCAGAACAATGACAAAAATCTAAAAAAAATCATGAGTACTGGTAATTGATAGGACTAATAGAAAAACATAGTGGCATAGATGTCCACCTCGCAAAATCTGAAGTTCTATTCAGTAGAATAAATCAAAATCAAGATATGAACGAGTCACATGTTTGGAGCCATTTTTGGCCAATCCAGAACAATGACAAAAATCTAAAAAAATTCATGAGTACTGGTAATTGATAGGACTAATAGAAAAACATAGTGGCATAGATGTCCACCTCGCAAATTCTGAAGTTCTATTCAGTAGAATAAATCAAAATCAAGATATGAACGAGTCACATGTTTGGAGCCATTTTTGGCCAATCCAGAACAATGACAAAAATCTAAAAAAAATCATGAGTACTGGTAATTGATAGGACTAATAGAAAAACATAGTGGCATAGATGTCCACCTCGCAAAATCTGAAGTTCTATTCAGTAGAATAAATCAAAATGAAGATATGAACGAGTCACATGTTTGGAGCCATTTTTGGCCAATCCAGAACAATGACAAAAATCTAAAAAAATTCATGAGTACTGGTAATTGATAGGACTAATAGAAAAACATAGTGGCATAGATGTTCACCTCGCAAAATCTGAAGTTCTATTCAGTAGAATAAATCAAGATCAAGATATGAACGAGTCACATGTTTGGAGCCATTTTTGGCCAATCCAGAACAATGACAAAAATCTAAAAAAAATCATGAGTACTGGTAATTGATAGGACTAATAGAAAAACATAGTGGCATAGATGTCCACCTCGCAAAATCTGAAGTTCTATTCAGTAGAATAAATCAAAATCAAGATATGAACGAGTCACATGTTTGGAGCCATTTTTGGCCAATCCAGAACAATGACAAAAATCTAAAAAAATTCATGAGTACTGGTAATTGATAGGACTAATAGAAAAACATAGTGGCATAGATGTCCACTTCGCAAAATCTGAAGTTCTATTCAGTAGAATAAATCAAAATCAAGATATGAACGAGTCACATGTTTGGAGCCATTTTTGGCCAATCCAGAACAATGACAAAAATCTAAAAAAATTCATGAGTACTGGTAATTGATAGGACTAATAGAAAAACATAGTGGCATAGATGTCCACCTCGCAAAATCTGAAGTTCTATTAAGTAGAATAAATCAAAATGAAGATATGAACGAGTCACATGTTTGGAGCCATTTTTGGCCAATCCAGAACAATGACAAAAATCTAAAAAAATTCATGAGTACTGGTAATTGATAGGTCTAATAGAAAAACATAGTGGCATAGATGTCCACCTCGCAAAATCTGAAGTTCTATTCAGTAGAATAAATCAAAATCAAGATATGAACGAGTCACATGTTTGGAGCCATTTTTGGCCAATCCAGAACAATGACAAAAATCTAAAAAAAATCATGAGTACTGGTAATTGATAGGACTAATAGAAAAACATAGTGGCATAGATGTCCACCTCGCAAAATCTGAAGTTCTATTCAGTAGAATAAATCAAAATCAAGATATGAACGAGTCACATGTTTGGAGCCATTTTTGGCCAATCCAGAACAATGACAAAAATCTAAAAAAATTCATGAGTACTGGTAATTGATAGGACTAATAGAAAAACATAGTGGCATAGATGTCCACCTCGAAAAATTTGAAGTTCTATTCAGTAGAATAAATCAAAATCAAGATATGAACGAGTCACATGTTTGGAGCCAATTTTGGCCGATCCAGAACTATCATAAAAATCTGAAAAGGTTCAGGCATCATGTTTGTTGTGTGCAAAATATTGTGTTTACAAAATAAGAGTTGTTAATTCATTTTTATTCAAATGGTTGGGTTTAGTTTTAAATAATTTAACGAATTAATAAAATTCGATTTCGCCTAAATGTCTGTATGTTATCTATTATTATTATAATACACACAAATACATTCAAATTTTTTTTCATTTAGGAATGATTTAAGAAATTCTTCACACTCGTGTAATACTTAATATTAGAGTTCACAATTTCTCTATTTGCATTAACCTGGAATACCCAAATTATTTAAATTAAAGATCCGTAAGTGCAAGTTACCCTTTTAAGTCGTTCGTTTTCGTTGTTTTAGTATACCTCTGGCTAATTCGTTGGGATGCACTTGTAATTTTAAGTAATATTTCATACTTAACTCTCTGAAACCATTGGGCGTTTTTAATACTTCGTATTTTTGCTTGTGTTCGTTGTAGGAGTTGATACGCTGGTGGATCCCCTCTACTGAAACTCGTAAGTCCCTATGGGCATTATTATCACTTTGTATAGTAGCACTTTATTGCAAAAAGATAATTTTGATTTTCTTCCTATTAGCCAGTACATTTTCGAAAAAGTTATTTTTATTTGGTTGCGCTTCGCTCCGATATGACTTTTCCAGGTTAGCCTTCGGTCAAGATGTAAATCTAAGTATTTAACCTTTGTTTGTTGAGGGATATTTACACCATTTAATTTTACTGGTGGGCAAGTACATTTGTTCAGAGTGACCGTGAGTCGATTTATTTTCGTTCACTTTTATTTGCCAGTTTTTTAACCATTGCTCAATTTTGCAGAATTAATTTTGCAATTCTCTTGATGCAATGTAAGAGTTTTTCTGTGACATCAAGATAGCCATATCATCAGCAAATGTTAATATTATTACCTTTTAAGCCTCATATTGTGAATTGGCTTTATACCTCTTTAGTTAGACCAGTTCTAATGTATGGAGTTACAGTTTGCTGGCCCGCTTTAAATACAGGGTCAAACGAAAAATTGCTGATGAAAGTGCAAAGAACTGCTACCTTGTGTATTAAAAACTCCAACTCAAGCAATGGAGATTCTCTTTCATCTCATCCCTTTGTATATCTTGCCTAAGCAAGTGGCAGTACAGCCATAAGGCTCAAATCAATTTCTATGTGGTCCTGTGACATTATGGGACACTCATCTATTCTAACGAATAAAGAAATCCCTAAATCTATCGACTACACCGCATCTCGACATCATACCTCGAAGTTAAATTTATAACTGATATTCCTTCCAGAGAGGACTGGGTGAATGGAACATTTTTAAAGTCAGGCTTTATTAATTTTTTTTTCGGATTGCTCGAAAATTAATGGAAAGGTCGGCGGAGGGGTTTTCTGCGAAGAACTAAATTAAATCTCTCTTTCCGCCTCCCTGAACATTGCAGTATTTTTTAGGCAGAGCTAATCAATCAAGGCAGCCATAGACTGGATGTATAATGCAATATCTGTAAGATATATTAGCATTTTTATGGATAGTCAGGCTGCTATTAAAGTTTTACAATCAGGCTTTATCACGTCGAAAGTAGCCCGGAGTTGTCTTTCATCTCTTAACGAGATGGCTGAACAGTTCAATAGCCATCTTATATGGGTGCCCGGGCAATTTCAGTATTACGGGGAATATGAAAGCCGATGAACTCACGCGAAAGGTATTACTTGCCTCACCTTACCGTGCAAGGTGGATATTGAAGTACCACTTGCTACATGCAAATTACTCCTTAAAGAAGAAGCTCGTAAAATTACAAACAATATATGGGCATATTACATCTCATGTATAATTGCTAGGCAGATTTGGCCTGATTTGGGCTTAAAAAGGTCTAATCAACTAATATCTATGCAACGGCATAATATTAGCACGGTTGTGGGTGTCATTACTGGACACTGTCTTATTGGAAAGCGTGCCAGTAGACTTGGTGCTTTCTTTCATGATTATTGTAGAAGCTGTAACGACCAAGAAGAGGAGGAAACAATACTTAATTTGCTATACACCTGTCCTAGTTTGTCTCAAAATAGACTCAAATTTTTGGAAGCTTACCTCCCGTGCGATCTAATGGCTCTCGGTAAATTGAGCGTTAGAGATATCTACTGTTTCGTGAGAAGCTCAAATTGGTTACAGTAGGGTAGTGCGGAGAAGCAATTTCTGTGGTAAGGCTACGGACTATATGTGTCTATGCCTTTTGTTGGGCGGCCACCTAAAACTAACTAGCTACCTTTTTAGTAATAGGTAAATCGGCTGTGTATATAATAAATACAACGTTGGCCAAAGGACGCTGCCTTGAGGAATATCGGCTCTAATATCATTTAGGCCAGTGATTGATTCATTTTGTTTTACGATATATTGTCTTTAAAGAAAATAGTTTCTCAGAACTAATTGAAAATTGTTTGGCAATAGCCTTTTAATTTCATAAATTAAGCCCTCATGCCACACTTTGTCAAATTCTTTTCCTTAAATGAGTGTTTGATTATATTTACAATCCTGTGTACTTGCTCTATGGTTCCATTTTGACTTCGGAATCCAAATTGATGATCTGATATAACCTGACGCTCTACTAATACTGGTTTAAGTTTACTTAGTATCAATTTTTCAAAAAGCTTCGGTATTGTTGGAAGCATGTTTATTGATCGATATGACGATATTTGTGTTACATTTTCTCGGGCTTCTGAATCATTGTGATAACGGAAATTTTTCATTTCTGTGGTATATAACCAGTTCGCATGATTGCATTGAAGATGAATGTTAGGTAATCATATTATCATTTTTCCTGTAAAAAGATTATATCTCGGTGCCTTTTTCGGGCTTATTTGATCTTTGATTGTATAAGCCCGAAAAAGGGGCTTTACACTTTTCCACTTAAACTTAATTGGCTTGAAGGATGAATCATTATCTGTTTGCTCTTGTTTAATTTTTCATAGCCTTCCACAAAGAGTAATCTGTTCTTTCGGTTGCCGAGAGTTCACTTAAATAACTCTGTAAAGTCTGCTTCAACTTTAATAAAGGAGATTTGGATTGTTGCCATTGCCTTCATAATCTTCGTTTTTCTTGAACAAGGTTCTGAATGTCTCAGGGCAGTTTATTAACTTTCTCTGTTATATTGACGGCAAGTGTAGCATTGCTGCCCTCTCTAAAACTTCGTTTAGCATTTCTGCAGCATCATCAATATCGGTAGGTGTTTTAAGTGGCTTATCTACAGAAGTACATTGTTCGACTAGCCTTCTATATTGGTCCCATTTAGTTCGCTTTTTTGTGAGTCGTTTAGGCTTTTCTGCCTTTAGAACATCGGTGCTCACCTTTACTATTACAGGTGAATGATCAGAGGACAGATCGAAGCAGTTTGTTAAAGCAACCGCTTTAACATTTATTTGTGCGTGCAATACCCTTCGTTACGCAAAAGTCAATTAGATCAGGAGTTTTTTGTTTATCTGTTGGCCAGTAGGTGGATGGACCAGCTGATAAGGTATCCAAACTCTGTTCCTTTATAGCTTCAAAAAGTTGTCTGCCTTTCAGCGTATTGCCTTTCAGTGAACTAATTCTTTGTTTAAGCTCTAAATCAATTGGGCACACTATAATTTGCCATATGATTTTCTCCGCAGTTGCTAGATGTTTTCACAGAAGTATTGGCTTTGTTTTTGCTTCATTCCTTGGAATTATGTAGTTCCCCACAGATAACGCAGACCTCGCTCACCGGATAATAAGCTTTACTTTATCCGTATTCTTAGCATTTAATACACTGTACTGGTCCAGTTTTTTTCTGGGTTCCTCCTAGTGAATCAAATATAGTTATTGTACAAAGAACGCAAGTAAAGATGGACATGTTTGCCGTAAAGCGTACGTAAATAAATGGAAATTTTAATAATTGGTAATTTTTAATCAATTTTTAAAAATCTACTTTGTATAAATTTTAAAGTTTTTTGTCAAATAATGTGTATCTAAATTGAATTTCCGGCGATTAACTGACGTATCAGCAAACTTCTAAAACGCAGTTTTCGAAAAGCAAATAAAACTAATATGTACGTAAATATGTGGATTAAACAATAAACAATACCCTTTTCCAATGACGAGTTTTCTTAGCAGCTCTGTAATAAATTTATCAAATTTTGAGAATGCTCCTAAATACAAGTAGACTAAATCAATGAATGTTCAAGGACGACCCACAAAAAACATCAATGAGTATATACAAACAATAAACGATACCCTTTTTCAATTTTTACCTCCACCCTATCGAGAACTTTCTTTAGTTTTTTTTTCTTGCTACAAATAAAATTTTTTCGATCAATGTTTGAAGATAGTTTTTCAACATTGGTTAAATCCATATCAATTATGAATTTACATTATGTGGCCTTAGTTTTATATGTAGATTTAGATTCTCAGTTGGAGTAGTGTTAAAAAAAAAAATTCATAAGAGATACCACAAAATATTTAAATTTCTTTTTAGGGGATACAAAATATTATTTCTTTTTAGTTTAAACGAAGGCTCAAATTTGAATTTAATTTGATATTTTTCCTTCTATATTCCTTATAGTTTTTGGTTGTGGTTAAAAAACTCAAAATCATTCCACTGATTTACATAAATTAAGGGACATACTGGCAACGAAGTAAAATAAAAAGAATTGACCTATATTAGCATATAAGTAAATATATGCTCAATGGGGATGTAACAAGAAGCATACAAAAATGTGTAATTGATTTTGCTTAAAGCACATTACAACTTAGGACCAAGTACAACAACAAACCAATTGAAAACTTTTATAACATAAAAATTATTTGTTTAGGAGACAAAAGTAGATAATGCTTTATCTTTTTCTCTATTTGGACGTATTTCCGTAAACATAAGTATTAAAGCTTTCTATTTTCGTATAGTACTATCCAAAAAAATTTATCGTTTTGTTTATCAAAAATAGTAAATCAATTTGACATGTGCCTAGATACTATATTATATAGATCTACTATATACTTGAAAATATAGTTGTCTAACTATTAAATATTTTAAAAATTTATAAATTGACATGGTTTGAATATTAATTAACTATTTATTTACCATTACAGTGAATAATATCTAAATTAATTATAAAAATTATATAAAATCATTTAAATGGTAAAAATTTTGAAAATCACGTTTGTATCTACCTCAACCCACGTACGTAATTTATTAAAATTATAGTTTTACAGTTAAAACGTATATACAGTATTTCGAAGGTGAGTATATGTGACGAGTCTATACGCCTTCATAATTATATCTGATTTTATTCTAATTGATATCGAACAAATCGATTTTATTATATGTAAATGTAAAAGTAGTGCTTTTATTCGATTTGAATAAAAAATTAATTTGGTAAATCAGTCAATTATTAATTACTAATTTCGAAATTATAATGTAATATAAAAAGCTTTTTACAGATTTATATTATCAAAAATAATTAGGAAGCTTTTACTGTGTGATTTATATTTAATGTACACGTTAAATGTTGGAACTAGTTCTAAAGTGTATATTTTAGTGTTTACATTTTAAAAACGCTCAAGTTTTTTTAAGTTCTTGTTCTAAATCAGTTTGACAAATAACTTTCATTTAATTTAAAAACTTAATCTAAAAGCTTTCGATTTTTGATTTTTTTTTTTTATAAATAAGCTTTAAGTTACATGGTAAGATATTTAATGACATTTATGTAATGCTTAAGAAAAGTTTAAATAAATTTAATTGATTGGTTGATTGATGAGACTGTGAAAACCTGCACTTGTCAAGGGTTCCGGATAATGCCGGTCCTATATTACCATTTACCACTGTTGTATAGGCCTGAATTAGTTATATACATATTTTGTCAATACATATTATAAATAATATATTTATGTCTATGTATAAACATATTTTGTAGTAAATATATATATATATATATATATATATATATATATATATATATATATATATATATATATATATATATATATATATATAAATCATAATTTCATATACATGTAAATTAAAATTACCGAACTGATGTATTTAATAAAGTGATAACATAAGATCAGTTCGGTATAGAGTTTCAATCTAGATGTACCAATTTGTATTTTGTTAATTACATAAATTAAAAATTGAAATAAACTTAAATATAAGTAAAGTTTAAATACATAAAATAAAAAATACTAATATTAACGATATAAACCCCATAACATATGGTGACAGCGGTGGGATTTAGTGCTGTAAAACAGCAATAATTATGAAAATAAATCGTGCATCCAAAAATAAAAATCCCCTAGTGGGGATATCGTTATGTTACTTATTATAAATAAAGTTAAAACGTGGTCTAATTTCCGTTAAAAAAATTATATAATAATAATAAAAAAAAAAAAAAGAAACTTTACCGGTTTGAACAAGAGGTCAATTTTTACCGGTTTAAACAAGAAATAAAATAAATTTAGAAATAACTACAAGAACTAAAAAAAAACTTATTGTAAAAAAAACGCGTTTCCGCGTAAATAGTTTTTTCGAGGTTCAAAAATACTATTTCCCGTTAAACCACGTCTTATTGAAAGAACCCGAGAACAGGAACCGTGAAAGTGACACTTCAAGTATTGCATAAAGTGTTAACAATTATTCAGAGTTCATCAAAACATTTTATACAACATTCAGTGACTACGCGCAGAGTAAATCAATCTAAACGGATTATATTATTCCATGTGTACTATTACTACATAATCCAGCTAGAAAATGTCTGTTACATGAGCATGCGTATCGAAAAAACAACAACTTGAGCTTTAAATCAACAACTACAACAATCAACAATTACATATTATATACAATCACATACAACATACATAACAACCTTATACGACGTTGGACCTTTTTGTAGTTGGCATAAATTAGAACTGTAAGTTAATTTTATTTTTTTATGATTCGAAAAAGCAGTAATTGAATGAGTAGTTATGATTAACTTGATAAATTATGAAATTGTTTTTGTATTGATTTTTTTTATGTACAATACATGCTTACAATATATTTTTTTTAAAGCCTCAAAAAACAACCGCGAAAAAACTCGTTGACCCACTGTCTACACTATGCAAACCCACTGACATTTTCTATCATGATATAAATTTTAACAATGTATGTGTGTGTATATTATACACATTTTGAAACTATTAGCAAATTATCAGGAGGCTGGTTCACGTAATTTTATTAGTAAATTATTATGAAATGTCATTAAAAATTTACATTTGTGGTTATGATTTTCTATTTGCATTTGATCTCGTAGTTGAAGCATACGAATATTTTTAGAAGACCAAAAATCTTAATCTAACCGAATTTTTTTTTTGAATTAATCATTTAAAATATTAGAAATATTAAAAAATGCCATTTAGTACCGAAAGTACAGTGCGACTAATCGATTTGTATCGCAAAAATGATGTTTTATGAAAGATAAGTCATAACAATTATAGACGGGTCGATATAAAAAATTATGCTCTACAGCAAATAGCGGACGAAATCAACGTTAATGTTGAAGACGTTAAGAAAAAAATAAGAAATTTAAGAAACACTTATGTTCAACACAAAAAATTAAAAGAAAAGAGAAAGAAATCTGGAAGTGCTGTTGATGACAATAAAACGTGGTTTTTGTTTAATGAAATGAAGTTTTTGGACGAGGTGGTGGTTTTACGCAAATCAACTGGAAATTATGAAACAACAGAAACGGAAAATATTGCTGTAAGTATAGCTTTTTTTGATTATCAACATACACATTTTAAGTTGGATATACATTTTTATTTAATTAATCAGACCAATTTTTTCCCACTGAAATGGAACGTCTCCTTTTCCAACACAAAAATTAGCTATAGTATCACGCATTGAATGCACTAATTTAGAGGAGTCTGTGATATTTTTATATGATTGTATACTGGAAAAGGTTGGTGGTAATTTAATTGATTTTATATCGTCGCATCGAACACTTTTCTCAATCGGTTTTGTAAGGTAATTGTGCAGTACGCAGCAAACTACGATGATCATATCGGCTGTTTCAATTTTCACATCAATTGGTCTATACAAGATTCTGAATCGGAACGTCAATCTGCCAAATGCACATTCAACTGTTAATCTAGCTCGAGATAATCGATAGTTGAATATCATTTGTTTTGTACTCAATTTTTGGCACCTGGTGTACGGTTTCATCATATGTCGGCCTAATTTAAATGCGTCATCAGCGATCAAGAAGTTGTGTATAGGCATGATTTCACCCTCTAAAATACGTGGCTGTGGAATGTATAATTGATCCATATTATTAAAAAAATTTGTATTTTCATAAATAGTGTGGTCAGACGCTCTTCCGTTCGCTCCACCATCAATTAATAAAAAACGTGAATGAGCATCTACAATAGCCAGTAAAATGATGCTATGAAATCCTTTAAAGTTATAATAATCCGATCCAGAATTTGGTGGTTTGGTAATTCGTATATGTTTTCCTTCAATAGCACCTAAGTTGTGCGGAAAGTTCTAAATATTCCAATAATCTTGGATTATCATCTGCCATTCAGTATCCGTGTTAGGCATCTAAAATCATTTTATTTATTATTTACAAAATTTTAATTTATTTTAGTTATTAATATTTTTATTGTTTAGGTGGAATATGAAGTAGCTGGAGAAATAACCGATTGTAACGAATATGGAGAATCGTCAATGGCATCAAAAACATTTACAAAAAAATCATTAAAAAAGCAGAGCAAGTATGATGTGGCAATTGCTGAACTTTGTTCATCAGCAAGTTCTAAACCACAGACAATATTTGATACATTTTCGGCAACTGTCGCGCTTCAGTTAGAGGAAATATATAAATTGAATATAGCAGAAGCTTTTTCAATAATGCAAGTCATTCAAAATGTAATTGACAATAAAATTTTCGAATTGCTGGATAATAAATCGACATCCCAAACATGTCATCATCATGAAAACAAAAAAAAAATCATTTCTACATCACCATCAGATTTTAAAGAATCAGTTGATTTAAATTTGTCTAGCGACACTATGTTATCAGGACTAACATCAAACTCTATAAGTTCTCAAACTTTTAAGCCATCCGCCACTAAAACTAAATCAAGTACCATCACACAATCTACTCCAATTGATTTTACAAAACAGCGGAGGCCATGCTATACAAGCTATTCACCAAAAATATGCGAGTTTTCACCACGGCCGGAAACTTCAAACTCAACTCTAAATTCTACAATATCCGCTACTTCACCGATTCCAAAAACGTCCACCAGCTTTAAAATGTTTAAAAGTTCATCACCACCACCACTACAACCTATATCGGCATCAAAAAAAGCAAAAGTGTTAGACGATGTAATGGTTAAGTACAAATACAATACATCGTGTCTATTAAATGATGCAATAATGGCAGATGGATTCACGGATGCCGATAAAAACAGCAAATTTAAATTTGCTTTAGATGATGTATTGATACAATACTGATCGTTTATTTGTATTTTTTAGCCGTTCAGCATTGGAATTAAGCACGACTTTTAGTGATTAAAAAAATCACTAAGGAAAAATAATTATTAAAACTGCTACAATAAGGTTACATGATACCAACTCAAAACACGGAGGATTTACATGATACCAAAAAAAAATCACTATACAAAATTTATTTTATGAGTACATCCATACCAGTCGATAAAAACAAATCATTATAGAATTGATAGCAAATATGCAATATTTAAAATAAATAAAAAATATTATGAATTACAAATACATATCATTCAATATTTTATTTTATTTTCATTTATTTATTGTATATAATATATGAACTTTGCCGACTAAAAATGAATTTGATCAATAAATTTGTACATAACCGCCGAACAATATTTTAACAACGGAAAACTAAATTTCTTTTTGTAATAGACTATGTGATATACGTAAATCGTCTATCACATAGTCTGTTACAAAAAAATTTATGGTTTTATACAACATAGAGAATAAAATAACAAAATTTAAATATTTAGATGTTATTATATTATATTTATTTTTGTATATTTTTAATATTTAAAGGCAAATAAATATATCAAATTTAAATTTTTAGCAAAGCAAAAAATAATTATTTTTATATTGACAACAACATATGTAAATGTCAAAAAGAAGCATACAAACAATAAACAAAAGTGTTTTTAGACATACGTTTATCTAGCAAAGTACAAGAAATTATATGGATTTTTTTTAATCACTAAAAGTCGTGCTTAATTCCTATGCAGGCTTGACTATTTTGTCTATGATGACTGTGATGAATGAATTATGTAACTGTGACGAATTAATTTAATTATTGTGATTTTTAAATTTTTTTTTTAATAATAGTTAATAAAATTAAATAAAACCATTATACGAATGACTTATCAATTACCTACAATATATTAAACTTACTTTCAAATATTTTCGGTGTAGTTGTACGTACAATGCTGTAAGCACTTCTGGGATAAAGCGAGATATTGTTTTTTTTGAAACATGGGATAAAAATTCAAGTGATTGATAAGAATCCCCAGTTGCTATATACCTTAAGGTTATAGCCAGCCGAATTCGAGCGCTAACTGCTAGCCGAAAATTGGTATCTTGTTTTTGTATTTCATCCTGTATCTGAAACATATTTTTTTAGTATTATGCATTTTAAAGTGTAAAGGTGGAACAATAGATGAATTAAAACCTTTTTACAAAGCGAAATAAATATGGATCATATGAATTTAGAAGAAAAATCTTCAATAAATAAAATTTCTTCCGAATATAATGGCATCTTTTACTTACCTGGTGATGAACTTACTATTACAAATGCAGGTTGTCATCATATTTTACTAATTCCTAAATCTCAACCCGTAAACGTGAAACCGTATCGACTTCCTCAATCAACCAAAGCTGATATCCACATGCAAGTAAAGGAAATGATTGAAAAGAGTATTGTCGAACCTAGTAATAGTCCTTTTATTTACCATTATTAGTGGTCCCAAAAAAATCAAATGATGGAAACAAACGATGGCGTGTAGTTGTTGATTTCCGTCGCCTTAATGACATAACCGTAAATGATATTTTTGCCCTCCCTATTATAGTAGATATTTTAGATCAATTAGGTGACGCAGTGTATTTTACAACCTAGGACCTAGCGGATGGTTATCATCAAATACCTCTTGGAGAAGAAGACAAAATAAAAACAGCCTTTAGTACACAAATGGGCCACTATCAATTTACACGAATGCCCTTTGGTCTAAAAGGTGCTCCGGTTACCTTTCAGAGAATAATGAACAATGTGTTAGCTAGTCTGCATGGGCTTAAGTGCTTTGTGTACCTAGATGATGTAGTGGTATACGGATACAATCTTCCTGATCATAATAGAAAATTAATTGATGTGTTTAAATGCTTCAGAAAATATAATCTCAAACTCCAACCAAAGAAATGCCATTTTCTTTGAAAAGAGATTTGTTACCTAGGATATGTCATAACCAATAATGGAATAAAACCAGATCCTACTAAAATTAGTGCTATTGAAAATTTTCCGGTTCCAAAAAATCAAAAAGATATCAAATCATTTCTTGGACTTATAGAATATTATCGTAGATTTATAGAACATTTTTCCGATATAGCACAACCTCTTAATTCACTTTCATTTTGTCAAAATAGTTTTGAAATACTAAAAGAAAAAATAATAAACCCTCCCATTTTACAGTACCCTAATTTTGGCAAGCGGTTCTACGTGATGACCGATGCAAGCGATGTTGCACTTGGAGCGATTCTTTCGCAGAGAATTGGCGATGACGACTTGCGCTTAGCTTATGCTAGCAGGGTCCTTAACAAAGCTGAGCGTAACTATTCTACTGTCGAGAAAGAGCTACTGGCAATTGTAATCGTCAAACGATTTCATCCTTACTTATACGGAGTAGATTTTACAAATGTAATTGACCACAAACCATTGATAAGGAATTGAAAAAACTTATAAAAGAATCAAATCTTACTAATATTTCCCAAAAAATGTGGAGTACAATACGAAAATTTATATCAAAATGCCTTGTCTTGTCAGACAAACAAAGTTTCTAAAATAAATAATTGCCCGATGGTACTAACAACTACGTCCAAACGAACATTTGATAAAATATTTTTAGACGTAGTCGGCCCTTTGAATCCCTCACATATAAATAATCGTTTCATACTTACTATACAGGATGACTTATCAAAGTTTTCATTGGCTATACCTATTGAGAATCAATTTATCGGAAACTATAGCTGAAGCTTCCCTTGTGCATTTTAACAGACCAAGGAACTAACTTTCTAAGCATGTTGTTTAAAACTTTATGTAAAATTTTAAAAATAAAAAAAATTCATACTACAACATATCACCCTCAAAGCAATGGAGCATTAAAAAGGTCACACATCGTACGTTGGTAGAATATTTACGTCATTATACTGACAAAGAAATTTTCCGATGTCATGAGTTTCTCACGTTTTCAGTGCAAGATCGTAAAAAGCGAGTTAAACAATTAAACATCTGTTCGAATTGTACAATCACATAATATCGACAAGTGCAAGGTAGCTGAAACTTGTAGAACATGCAAACTAAGGCATCATTCATTGCTGCATTCCAAGGATGATCCCAATAGCCACCTGAGTAACTCAATATCATCGGCTGCATCGGTATCTAATATAGCGGACAGATGATTACTAATAATCATCTAAAGATTGAAAGCAGCCAATCATCTTTTAACAACCAATATATTGAAAATCAAACAGTGGCAAGTACAATTTCAAATTCAAATTCCATGTTTGTATTTCTTGCTACTGCATTGGTAGAAATTAACAATGGCGATGACTGCTATATCACTGCACGTGCTCTGTTCGACTCGGGATCTCAGCTGAACTTTATAACTGAAGCACTCGTAACTCATCTGAACATCAAGATATTCAGATCAAACATAAATATTTGAGGGATTGGTAGTGCTAAAATAATTCTGCGTTCCCTACTAAACAAATTTGAAACCAAATTACAACGTTTTGTGCTAGACCAAATTTCCGACAGTCAGCCTTCGATCCATTTTGACATATCCAAATGGAACATACCGCCAAACATTAAACTTGCTGATCCAAGGTTCTTCGAGCCCAATTCAATCGATTTGTTAATAGGGGCAGATACGTATTATGAATTGCAAAAGGTCGGTCAAATCAGACTTGGTCCAGATTTACCTGTATTGCAAAGTACACAATTCGGATGGATTGTTTCAGGGAAGACAAACCTTTTATTTTCTGTCCCTCAATATTCGCATGTTGCGTCTCGTTGTATAAAAACTCAAATACGAGGAAATCATATCATCAGTTCATGGCTGAGTATATTGAGCTTGGTCACATGGAAGTGGATGACAACATTGCACAGACACATTATTGCATGCCACATCATTGCGTGGTTAAAAACTCTTCGAGCAGTACAAAATTAAGAGTGAGGTTCGACGCGTCGGCAAGGTCAACTACTGGAAATTCATTAAATGACATATTGTTAATCAGTCCAACGGTGCAAAACGAATTATTCGCAATTGTAACTCGATTCAGGGCTTATCGTTATGCCATAACTGCGGACATACAAAAGATGTATCGTCAAATTTTGGTCAGTAAAAATGATCAATAATTTCAGTATATATTTTGGCGATTCAACGAAAACAATCCAATTGCTACATATAGATTGAAAACCTTAACATATGGCATTGCTCCTGCTCGTTCTTATCAACTCGATGTTTATTACAATTAGCGATAAAAAGTGAACAACGTTATCCTAGAGCAAGTGATGCGATCAAATATGACACTTACGTTGACGACTTTTTATCTGGAGCCAATTCAGTTCAAGATGCTATTCAGTTGAAGAAACTAGTTGCTGAAATATTCCAGAGTGCAGGTATGTTATTGCGTAAATGGTGTTCCAACAATTTAGAACTCATTGCAGATGTGGCTGATATCGACAAAGAGCAATTAGTCGAAATAGACAGCAACAAATGTATCAAAACTCTTGGAATATATAGGGAAGCGGCTGATGATGTTTTTCGAATACAAATAAATCAGCCCCTCAATCACCCAATGGAAATTATGTCAGTTACCAAGAGAATTGTGATCTCCGAAGTAGCCAGGATTTTTGATCCCATCGGTGCGGTAGCTCCAGTTACAGTTCTGGGAAAACTGTTTATGCAACAATTATGGAAGTTAAAATTTAATTGGGATCAATCGTTGCCACAACATTTTTATACTCATTGAATGAATTTTCGAAACGATCTTAGTATGCTAAAGAACTTGAGTGTACAACGTCATCTGTTTCATGGCTGCTGCAATCCAACATCGGTTTAATTACATGGGTTCGCTGATGTCAGTGAGCGAGCATATGGTTGCGTGATATATGTTCGTTATTAAAATGGAGGCAAAACCAAAACAAGTCTACTGTGTGCTAAGTCCAAGGTAGCTCCTAGTAAAATCGTTGTAACCATATTCCGTTTAGAATTGTGTGCTGCACAACTTTTTAGCAAATTAATGAGCAAGGTCAAGAAAATATTAAATTCCTCAGTAGAAAAATCAGTATACTGGACTGACTCATCCATTGTCTTGTATTGGATACATTCAGAATGCTCCAAATGGAAAACGTATGTGGCCAATCGTGTTGCAACCATTCATCAAAATTCTAATCGTGACGATTGGTTTCATGTCTGTTCTAATCAGAATCCTGCTGACATTGGGTCGAAGGGTCTAATGGCTCATGACATTATTGATTGTAAGCTATGGTGGCAAGGTCCAGACTTTTTGAGAAGTGAAATTGCTGTCCGTCAGCATAGCAAGCTGGTTCAATTTATCGAGTCAGGTGATTTAGAAGAAAAAGGACATGCAATAATAGTGCCGAAAATGCCTGAAAACTACATTCTAAACAAGTTGCAGTCGATATTTTCATACCTGAAAATACGAAACGTGATTGCTTAGATATTACGTGTCAAGGGGTATAAGAGAATATCAACCAAGCTTGGCACTACTGGATTTATTTCTTGTCCTGAAATAAGAAATGCAGAATTAGTGATTTTGCTTTTGGTACAAGAATCTCAGTTTCCTACAATCTACAAAGAAATCGAACGATCATCTACATTCTACAAATCCTTGGATTTGTTTATGGACCAAAACAAACTTTTAAGAGTTGGGGGTCGGTTAATGTGGTTATCGTTGGCTTATACTTCCAAGTATCCGATATTACTAGCCGATCATTTTATCACTACCAGTATAGCTGAATACCTCCATAAGATCTACAAGTAGGATCTCATGGACTTTTGGCAATTATTCATCAAAATTACAGGCCTATATACGGAAAAAGTCTAGACAGATAAACATTCCAAACATGCGTCACTTGCTTCCGGTCAAACCCAAAGGTGTTGAAATAGAAAATGGCTAATTTACCTGCGAGCAGAATACCACAGTTAGCACCTTTTGAATATGTTTCAGTTGATTACTGTGGGCCTTTTTACTCTCACTTCGAGATACGTGGCAAAAGACCATCGAAGTGCTATTTGGCTGTTTTTGTTTGCCATGCAACATGTGCTGTTCATCTTGAGATGGCTTTAGATATGTCAACCCAAACGTTCATGGGTGCATTTCGACGATTTGTACCTACGCGTATTACAAGTGATAACGGAACCAACTTCGTTGGTGCTAGCACAGAACTACATGAATTATTTAAACTGCTTTCAAGCAAACAACTTTCCGAAGAGGTTTATACGGCGTGCTTGCAAGATAAAACTGAATGGTGTTTTGTGCCACCCAATTCACCACCCTTCAACGGTTTATGCGAAGCTGCTGTTAAGTCAGCCAAGACACATTTACGAAAAATTGCAGGAAATGCGAATTTAACCCATGAAGAATTCCAAACGCTTCAAAAAATGACGCGGTCATTTTTTGATTTGCCAGCCACTACGTGCTATTCCGGAATCAAACGAATTCTCTGGAAGGACAAATATTCTGACGAGGTGGCAGCTAATGAACAATCTGATCAAACATTTTTGGTCACGATGACCAAATGAGTATTTGAAACAATTGCAACAAAGATTTTCGTGGACTAAAAGTCTTCCAAATATCGCAGTCGGCACCATCGTGGTATAGTTAAAGATGACCATTTACCACCTCTTAAGTAGAAATACGACAGAATTATACAATGCCATCCTGGTTCAGATGGTTTGGTGCGAGTGGTATCTATAAAGGTTAGCGATCGCATCTTTAAACGGGCAACTACATCTGTAGTACCATTACCAACGAATCTTGAACATGTCAATGTTCAAGGGCGGGACTATGTTAATGCGGATGTAGACGTTAAAACAAAATAAGAAAAATACATGGCAATTATGGTGATAATTTTATAACTATTTATTCGCCAATAGATGACACCAGAAATAAAAAGGAATAATATAATTATACCAATAAAAACTCTATAGATTTTTATAGTAAAATAAATTAAGATGGGGTCATTCGGTCGTCGAACTCAATAAACAACACCACGCAACAGTGTTAATTTTTTCTTTTATTTTGTGTGAAATTTTGCGGTACGATTTGCCGACGCAGGAAAAGTAAGTAGAGAAAATGCTCTCTATCAAATAACAATATCATAATATAATTTCTACAAGCTGGATGCTGGAATAAATTGGATTAGTTTTTGCCTGAAATAAACAACTAATTAATTTATTATACATCATTTAAAATAAACAATTATAAAAATTATAATATAATTGAGATTTAAAAAAAATTAATTTAACATTACAAATCAATTGAATTAACTGATTATGACCAAGAAAAATTTAATAAATAAAACAAAATTCTAAAACTTTCAAGTTTTCATTCCCTGAAATAGAACTTTATCATATAAACCCATAGAAACTAGCCTAACTCCACCAAGTTACTCGAAAAATTTATAAAATTTTTAAAAACAATTTAAAACTTATATTCACATTGGAAAAATGAAAATTTCGATTTTTTCAACTAGGACTACGAATTTGTTGCTAATTGTGGATATGTAAGATTAGATGATCTACAACACAAAACTATAAAAAATGGCCTAACTCAACTAGCAATTAATTTACAGCTATTTGTAGTTGGACCTATACCAACATTTAACACCTTTCTTTCTCATGGGAAAAAAATGCGATTTGTCTTACTAGAAATACGAATTTGTCAATTAAACACGAGAATACTCCATTTGCAAAAAAGTAACAGCCATTTAAAGTTGGATCAATGCGAAAATATTACTTTTTTCTCATAGGACAATGTATGTTTTTTTTCTACTAGACCTAGACCTACGAACTTTTAGGTTTATAGATCGGGTATGGAAAATCATCTTAACTAAAATTTAAAACCCTTAAACGAGCCTAATTCCGTTAGAATCCATTAAGCAAGATAACACCGCTTAGCGAAGGAATAAGAAAAATGTCAATGCATTTTAAGAAATACTATATTCACTAGATTCTCGACTGACCATGCAACATGTTGCAGCTAATTAACGTCACCTCGATTACCTGCCAACATTTCACGCTTTTCAACTCACCACAACACGCCATTCAAACGAACAAAGGCAATGCGATGAATTTCCTACATCAAACTACCAAGCAGATAGTCAACGCTGTCTTTAAACCAACACATATTAAAGCTTTCAAAGCCAAAGTTTTTGTCAGTACGTCAGTGCGTCTATGGTGAGTCTGGATGAAAAATACAAGCAAAATACACAGAAGATATCCTACGAAAAGCACGCGCAACCAATCCAGAACTAGAATATTTGGACCATATTTTCAATAAAGCGCAAATACTGATTAAGAATTTAAGTATATAAATCAACAACAAAGTCATATATGTCAACTTAACATGCTTAATGGCTTAATGAATGATAGAATTATTTTCCTTAATGCTCTGGGTAGCACCACCAAAATATGTCTGATCAATTTAATACTTGCATCGGTTAGAATGCTGAATGGAATGTCACTATCAGTAGTATCATCGAGAATTGCGTTAACACTACTCGATGGTGGACCTAATTTGACCAGAAATGATCAAGGATAAAAGAATTTTAAAACAGCAAATGCAACGATATATACTAACAGAAGATAAACGCAAGTTAAACAAGGCGGTCTAACAGTTAAAAAAACTGCTGCTCAATGAAAAAATCAGTCAATTCAAGAAAAGTTATCACGACTCTCACCAACATAAAACACAGAGGGAAATATGCCCTGTGGAAAGCGACTAAGAAGTTGAAACAACCACAACACTATATTCCGCCAATACGTAAAAGGTCAGTGGGTGAGAAATAATTAAGAAAAGACTGAGGTATTGCAGACAATTTTGAAAGAGCATTTCAACCGTACTCTTCAGGAATTATGAACGAAAAGAACAACAACATTTAAAAACTGTTGGAATTATCATTGCAAAAGGATCATACAATCACGAAGTTTCTATTTTTGAAGTAAAAACTGTGATACAGAGAGAGAGAGAGAGAGAGAGAGAGAGAGTTAAATCCTAAAAAGGCGCCAGGACATTCGATTTCTTACCTACTTATTCAACGCAGTATTTAGAACTGGATATTTCTCAATACAATGGAAGGTTTCACAAGTAATACTGTTAACAAAACGAGGCAAGCTTCCAGAAGCAGTAACGTCGTATAGACCTATACGCTTGCTACTAATTATGTCTACATTATTTGAAAAACTATTACTTAAGATAAGTAATAGTTTTTCAAATAATGTAAGGGAGATTGCTGACAGTGATATCTTTGGTTCGATCACTTTTGACAAAACCGATATATATATATATATATATATATATATATATATATATATATATATATATATATATATATATATATATATATATACAGAATGGCTGAGACCAAATGTTACTGACTTCACTCTGCTGTCATTTGTGTAGTTGTCATTTTCGCGCGTCAATTTTTTGACAGATTGAAGTTTGGTTAGTTGTTTACATGTGGTCAACAAATAATTGTTCTAAATTAATATCTTAATAAAAAGTGTAATTGCACTGAATTTGAGTGGAAATTCACAAACAGCAATAGTTCGTCAGCTCCACCATTTGAATGTGAATAAAATGTTTGTGTATCGAACCATTACTCGATACAACGAAACTAGTTGCATTGCTAAACGCAACAGAGACGGTCCTAAAAAGACAGCAACATCAAAAGAAATGATACGAAAGGTGAAGAAACGAATCCAACGAAATCCTCGTCAAAGTGCCAAACAATTAGCCGCACGTCTACATGTTTCACGATGCAGCATTCAAACCATATTGAAAAATGAACTACACTTGAAGCCCTACAAGATAAAAAAAGTTCAAGATCTTACGGAGGCACAAAAAAAGTTAGGCTTGAAAGAACACGAGCATTGAAGGCCTTGGTCGAACGTGATCAGATTCCAAAAATTGTCTTTTCTGATGAGAAATGTTTCAACAGTTTGTGAATAAACAAAATGATCGTGTTTGGTTAGAGCACAAGTCCAACGATAATTTGAACACAAGAGTTGCCATGCGCAAGCAATCACCAGCTTATGTTATGGTTTGGGCTGCAGTTACTGCAGATGGATGCACTCCTCTGGTTTTCATCGAACATGGAGTCAAGGTAAACCAAGAGGGGTACCGCCAAAAGATCCTAAACGATGCTTTGCTACCTTGGGCACGTAAACACTTTGGTACGAACCGTTGGACATTCCAACAGGACTCGGCACCGTCACACAAAGCTCGAGCGACATAGCAATTTACAAAATTGCGTTCCGCGCCTAATTTCGTCAAAATAATGGCCACCATATTCACCAGACTTGAATCCCATGGATTTCTCCATATGATCCATTTTGGAGAGTAAGGTGTCCACTAAAAAATACGAAAGTGTTGATGCATTGAAGTCGGCTCTTGTTCGAGAATGGAATAAAATTCCGCAAGCCCACGTTCGGTCAGCATGCAATACTTTCTATGGAAGACTGAATCAAATAATCAGAGCCAAAGGAGGTCATATCGAGCAGTAACATTTTTTCATAAAATGTAATACGTTTTCAACATATTCCATGAAATTTCAATAAAAAATAATCAAAATTAAAAAAATTACAGCGTTTTCATTTGGTAACACTTGGTCTCAGCTACCCTATATATATATATATATATATATATATATATATATATATATATATATATATATATATATATATATATCTATATATATATATATCTATATATATATATATATATATATATATATATATATATATATATATATATATATATATATATATATATATATATATATATATATATATATATATATATATATATATATATATATATATATATATATATATATATATATATATATATATATATATATATATATATATATATATATATATATATATATATATATATATATATATATATATATATATATATATATATATATATATATATATATATATATATATATATATATATATATATATATATATATATATATATATATATATATATATATATATATATATATATATATATATATATATATATATATATATATATATATATATATATATATATATATATATATATATATATATATATATATATATATATATATATATATATATATATATATATATATATATATATATATATATATATATATATATATATATATATATATATATATATATATATATATATATATATATATATATATATATATATATATATATATATATATATATATATATATATATATATATATATATATATATATATATATATATATATATATATATATATATATATATATATATATATATATATATATATATATATATATATATATATATATATATATATATATATATATATATATATATTTACCATCGTGATTGTTAAATTTCCAACAATTGAAAGGATTGCTAAAGTTCCATCGACCTCTTCTGTAATCCGCAACTTTTTATTCATGGAATAGGACATCGTTCCAGTTTCCAAATTGAATTCTTCTAGAAATTTCTACAGGTTGTCGTATAGTGATAGTTAAGATACTTCCTTATCCCGCCGTGGTCTCCATTATGATTTCACCATTAAGTAAAAATTAATAAATTGAAACTAAATAATTATATCTGGCAAACAACTGTAAACTGGATACAACCATATAAAACAAAACACAAAACACACGATATATAATACCCATTAAGCAAAATTTAGCCTTTCGACCCTAAAAACAAAATGAAATAGATAAGAGTGAGATAAAATTTCAAATAACACAAAATTTCAGTGAAGAAAAAGTGTGAAAATAAACTTTTTTATATACTTGCTAATATTTTGCCACTCGAATTGTTGTAACAACTTTTTTTACAGGTTGGAGAGCAAATACAAAAGAAAATTAATGCAGCTTTTTTTTTTACTTTATACTTATATTGTTTTGGTTCAAATATACATAAAATGAGAAAACCTTTTGAGTTGTTTTGGTATTTTGTTCCATTCGTAAAACAAAAAAAAAAAAAAAAAACAAAAAAAAAAAATCAAAAAGGCGAAAATATTTGCTATCGTCAAAGATATAAATGTCAAGGATTCACTCTTGTAATTTGGTATTTTTGCTTTGTTGACATTTTTTTTTTTTTGTAATTTTATTTAATTTTAATTAATTTTGACGTTAGTTTGGAAAATTCAAAATGGGTTTTCTACATTTTAGATTCGTGTTGACGTGGCTGAGGAAAACTTAATTTATTTTTCAGCCGAATTAAAGCTTTTATGTTATATGAAAACAAGTGAAAATTTGTTTGTGTTTTGATGTTTAACAATTTTAGAGAAATGGTAATGCTTTAAAAAATTTCCTAACATAAGTAATTAAATGTTGAAATCTTAAAGTTTTTTTTTTATTTCGAGTTTGAATGGTTAAACGTTTTAAAGACGTTTTTAATTAAAAGTCAAAAGTTTAAAATTGTTGTTACGTATAACAATTATAAAATTAAAAGTTTTTTTATATATAAATGTAGTTCAAATAAAGTGTTATGAATTAAAACCGTTAATGGATTAAATAAATTTAATTAAAAGCTGTGAGTAATTTGTAAAGCTTTAATTGTTTGAAGTAACCTAAAGTTTTCGGTTTGAGATTATTATTTTTAAAGTAGATATTTCATTGATAATCAAATACTAAACCAATATATTTATGTTGTCAACACTTCTTAGCAATTGGCGCAACAATTGAGGAACCAACAAACTGTATTTGTATCGTGATATACCTGATACTATGCTATATGTTATTGTTTGTAAGATGAATTTGTGTAAGTAAAAACCTTTAATCAATTCTTTAGCCCAATTTTTAGTTAACATTTAAAGTCCAGTTATTCCATTTTGCTGGACTGTATTCTTTTGTGTCATTTTGTAAAAAAATGGCTTATATTATAAAAACGTAAAAGTCAGTTGTCACGAAGAACTACTGATAAAACATCCCGAACAATACATTTGATAGAAGACATAAGATCGAAAAGTCTTATTTGTGTAGAAGGAGAAGTGCCAATTGCATAAAGCAAGTAGCGAAAGCAGATAGAAAAAACTACTCTAATGTGTTTTATACTATAGAAGAGTGACAAAACATCACTGAGGAAAAAAAGGAGTGCAAAAGATATTTTGGAGAGTAAAAAATTACCTTGGAATACCAAACTAAGGTCATTGAGGAAGCTGTGTGGTGAAATTGATGAGCAAGATGTTGGAATGCTTCAGGTTGAAGTCCAACTGTAATGTACTATGCCACTGTGCATAAGACAAATAAAAAATATCGTTGTTGGAAAAAGACCTTGATATTAAAGAAATTTTTCGGACCCGTTGTCTCTGCTGAAACTGAATTACGAGATCACGAAGTTGGGACTAATTAAAACAGCTGGCAATCACGCGTTCCCGTGAAATGTGAAAGCTGCGAGAAAACCTCGACACCTCGGCCATCTACTTACTTTCCAATTCCATTAGCAGCTCATTTACTGTCTTTGATGCCAAGAATACGATAAAGGACCAACTTATATATCAATCTGTCAAAAGCAAGGATAAGACCATTCGAAATTCACCGACACCAAGGAATAAAGTTCAACTTCATGTTTTTCTGGAGCTTTATATTTTTACAATGCATTCATTAAAGGAGAAGCCATTGCATAAACTTTTTTATGACGACATTAAGTGGACGTGGTCAAACTGCCTAGAATAGAGAAGTTTCGACGAGCGGATTTGACTTTGGGACGTCTTACGAGGGTGTGTTCATGTTCATGCGCGATCGCAAAGTATATTATGCTTTCCCCATTATCGGTCGATAGGTCGTGTTTGCAATATGCGGACCTATATTTTGACATAAGTCAGTCTGATTTTTGCCAGCCGTAGCAATAAAGTCACCAATCACTATTCTGGCGTTTTACTCCGATATGGATCCCATCAGATCATCCAAATTGTTGTAAAATGAGTCTTTATCTTTGGCTTGGCTTATGATTACAAATTATTGACAAATTGGCTAGTTGTTTGCGTAAGCAAAGTTTACACATACGATTATCAACTGCTTTAAAACCTAAAACAGTCTTTTTCACATATGGCCCAAGAAGAAAACTAACACCAATATTGCTTAGGTGATTTCCACTGTAAAGCAATATATGGCCTTGGGAGACATTTCCTTCACTTTTTGGTCCTTCGAGCCGGAAATATAGAGAAATTATACACGAGTAACCACGTTGCAATAAATTGGAAACCATTGTTAAAATTCGAGATAAGTCTTTGTAGTCTTTCTGGTGTATTAAAAGCAAAATTAAGAACGGAGCAAACAAGCGAAACAACATGTTTCGGATTTACATCAGCAATTTAGTTCGACGATGGATGTTTATCCTACAGCAGCAAGTGTATTTCAATACGTTGAAAGGCAGAAATTTTGCACTACCTACAGGACGAAAAGAGATTAAACTACCAAAAATTTCAATTCCGCCGTTTTACGCAAATTATGAGGACTTGTCATCATGTAAGGATTTGTTTGAAGTTACAATCCGTTACAATCATTGTCGTGAGTTCATAAATTTAAATATCTGAAGAGATTTCTAGGTGGAGAAGCGGCCAACATAGCAAAGCACGTGACAATCTCGGATGCAAACTATGAAAGTATTTGGGAGAAAATTGTGAAAAGATTTGATCATAAAGATCACATTATGGCAAATCTCATTCGACAGTTCTTGGCTCAACCACGTATTCATGATTCGTCAAAAGAAATTAGGCACATGGTAGATACTACCGCAGAAGTTTTAAGAGGTTTGACTGCATTAGGCGATAGTGCTAAAACTCGCGAAGGATGGTTGAAGAATTTACGTCATTTCTGGACAATTTTAGTAAAGCGTTGGAACATGCCGAGCCAGTACAGAAAACGATCGTGAAATCTGGTAATTCAATCGCCAATGCAAACGTTTTGGCAGCAGCTACGTGTCTGCTGTGCGACCAGCAACATTTGCTTTTCAAATGAGACAAATTCCTAGCCCAAGACGTTTCATCTTCATTGCGGAGAAGAAGCTGTGCTTTAATTGCATGAGAGGTGGTCATCGATCTGATATGTGCAAGTTAAATTTGAGATGTTTCAAGTGCAGGAGGAAACACAACGTTTTGTTACATACAGATTCTATTGGTAAACAAAATCAAACTGCGTTTAATCCACAAATCGCTGCAGAGCGATGAAGTAACTTATCAACCCGAAACTAGTGGTGAATTTACATTGAACACTATAACCTGGTAAATATAAATGTACAGGCAATATTTCCTACATCAACTGTGAGAGCAACAGATGGTTTAGGACAATCTCGACTTGTCAGGGTTCTTCTTGACAGCGGATCTCAAGTGTCGATGAAAATTTGTTTAATCAGATGTGTTAAGAAAAGAGCACAAATCCCAATATCGGGACCAACATCAACAAGCATTGTCACCAAAGGAATGGCTAATTTAAAAATTATGTCTCGATTTTCCAATTCAGCGATTAATGCCGAGAAATTTATTTTGGAGAAACTACCATTGGAATTAGCCTCGTCCAAGTTTAATTCCTCGCAAATTCAATTTCTGAATAAATTAAATCTAGCAGATCCAAATTTTTATAATTTTGGATGTATTTTTTGTTGTATTACGCGAAGGGAAGCAAACTAATCCAGATTCTTCAATCATTGCGCAAAATACCATATTTGGGTATACGACAGTATATCTGAAAAACTAACCATGTCGAATACAATTTCAGTACAGCATATAACATTAAATATGGAGATCAAATTAGACAACATTTTAAATAGATTTTGGAAGATTGAAGCATACAACAACTTAATCCAGAAGAAATTGCGATAGAAAATCATATTTTATCCAACGTGCAAAAATATTCCGAAGGTCGTTTTGCAAGCCTAGGATATATCAGCAAGCCTAGGAAATTCAGATGTTAAATTGGAACATTTTAAATTGAGAAGTGTTACCTATGGTACTGCTTCTGCTCCATATTTAGCAACCAGATGCTTACTACAATTGGCTTTAGACAATATAAATGGCTATCCTTAAGCAGCTCAAATAATTAGAACAGACTTTTATGTCGATGATTTACTGACTGGATGCAATTCTATCGATTTAATGGTAAAATTAAAAAAGGATATAAGTGACATAGTACAATCAGTTGGATTCAATCTGAGAAAATGGAGTGCAAATAATTCCAAAATTTATGAAAACGAACCACACATAAACAAACGTAGTCTGTTATCTGATGCATCTACAATTTACGATCCATTGGGATGGTTGTCTCAACCAACTGTTTTAGTAAAAATTATGTTTCAACAATTATGGCTATAAAAGCTGGGTTCGGATGATGGAAACAACAAAAAAAAATGACCAACCAAATTAAAAATATAACTATCGTGGTACATGGTTAAAATTATAAAATACATTTGAGAGTATAAATAAGCGTTGTTTACTTCATCTGTTCCAGCGAACCAATATAATAGGTACGGATTATAACAAATCCGTTCATGGTCATCAACTATCTACGGTGAGTCTTATATTCTTGTCCTGCCAACTGTAATTGGACCAAAAAGAAACTGAAGAATAATAAGTGAAACCAAAACTTCGTCAAACAGAACACCACATCTGGGAAGCTAAGGACAAACCAAACTATCTTTATCAACAAAATACCTTGACATTTCAATAGACTCGGGATCCTAATACACAATTATATCTGAATTGGACATTTCATTTATTTGGAAATCAAGTTATCCTCGGCAACATGCCATTATTTGGGACCTAAGCAAATATAACCATTATCTCGAGCCCCTCAGAATAATTATTCAGGATAATCCATATAGTACGTTTAATATGAACCACAAAAATCTTAGAAATAATGGACAGATATAAACACTGTATTTCGATGAGCTTGGAGAATATCTTTCTCACTCTCTCTTCGGAAGCTCATTAAAAGAGAACTACAAAAGATGTTAAACAAAGGTATTTTCGAGCCTATAGACTACAGTGATTGGAAGACACTGATCGTTCTATAGTGATTAAATTTAAGGTAGCAGTAAGGAGTTAATTTGCTGTCAATGATGCAAAGATCGTCAATATCGGTCAAGTTAAATCACCTTCAGGTTGGAAAATTTGCGGCACCAAGTATTTCCTAAAGTTACTGTTGTTTTTAATAAAGTTATTGTCATTGCTTCTACAGCCTATAAGCTTTATCAAAGATTGAACTATGAACCAAACCTTTCTACGATTTGATGAAATGGAGAATACGTGATTGGATAAGATGCTGTGGGTTTCCTGGCATAGCAAATCGATGCTGGTAGTCTTCATTCTAACAAATATAATGTGAAAACCACTCCAAATTTACCTACAAAGTCCTACTTCAAGCTTTCCTGGAGATTTTTAATTTTAGCTATGCATTTGTTAAATAGATAGCTATATATAATCCCAGAGCTACTGCTTCAACTTCTTTATGACAACATCAAGTAATCGTGGTTTACTGCCTAGCAGAAACGTTTTAAAAGCCCTCTGCATGCAGTCAAAGGTGTTTTTATTTGTGTAGACATTTACTCTTTATTCAAATTCATCTTTAGTATCGTCTAAATCATCAGAGTGGGCTATATTTAATTGCTCCGTTTCAATTTTGTGGTTCATGATATTTTGGAAGTCATCACGCATATATTAATCCTTTCTAGCTATCAATTAGCCAATAGACAAGCAGAGCAAATTTTATTATCCAAAATAAAATATTTGAAGAAAAATATCAACAACTTGCATCATTCTTGCATGATCACCACGCAACGCCATCAAATAGTACTGAGAAAAGCCCAGCCGGATTTTTTTTAAACTCTTAAATTGTAAAAAATTTTGTTAGTTTGCATCTGGACATCATTCTGGCTTCGAACGAAAAGACAAAACTAAGGAAATACTAGAACTACACTGTAAATATTACATAGTCTGAGAATTCCCACATTTGATTTCACAATTAAACGCGAATTCAAGTGGAACCTAGCGATAATCACCAAGTCACATAGCCTAAAGGCTTAAAACTAAGTAAGGACTGGAATTACATCATCCGTTGATCTGTTATTTAACCATCGCTAGCGAATGATATAATCAAACTGGAATACTTAAAGTGTGACTATGCACAAACTACGAAACCATTAAGAGCCAAGAAAATAAATCTAGTTACGGACCCAATCAACCCCAGGTCATATGACCGTTGTCGTTCTACGAGAAATTGACCTAAATCCTGTGGTAACATTCCAACTGTAGGTGAGGGAATGTATCGTACTATGTAACTTTCCATAATCTACAAACAATCCAGACAGATAAATTTGTACGAATTTATCTGTCGATGGGCCATTTAATTCGAAAGTACCCGCCATATGATTAATAATTAATTCGGTGATCACCATACACAAGATAATGCGGAGAGTACCCAGAAGAGGGGTGATTTACATTGCGCAGAGTTGAGGTAATCTCTTGCAAATGTACATCCCATTCACGTTGATCTGTTTTAAGGTATGATCGAATTGAGGACAAAATGTACCTATTAACTCTTTCCGAGGGATTAGACTGCGGAGTATACTTAGGTGTAGTAAGGTGTTTAACACTATATTTACTAAGTAAAGTCTTAAATTGTCCTGACACAAATTGTTTACTATTATCAGTCAACACCACCTCAGGAACTGAAAAAAGGTTGAATACTTGTCCTTCCACAAAGTCTACGAGATTAATAGCATTAACATTAAGTAAAGCTTTAAGGAGTACAAATCGAGAATACTAATCCAGTATGGAGGATATGGATCTAAAAAGTCTATGTAAAGCCACTGAAACGGTCTAGTAACTTCATATAACGCTCCCATATAACGGGTAACGAGTAACGTAATTTATAGGCTTACACGTTTTACAGATGGTGCATTTAGAGATATATGATTTAACATCTTTAGCCATTCCAGTCCAAAAAAGTACCGTTGAAAACGTTCTAAAGTTTTAGTAATTCCAAAATGTGCATACAAAGGAGGGTAATGGGCCTATTCAATCAGATTAGAAGTAAGAGACCTAGGAATAATCAATTTCCACTCGGATAAATCCATGTCAACTACACTTGGACTATAAGCTGGACAAAACAAGATCTTATGATCCTAGATACGCAGGTTGGAATTGGCATTGTTTAATGATTTAGCCGACCTCAACAACGCAACGTATTCTGGATCACTCGAAAATTCGGGAGATGTGATGTCAACATGCAGAGGTAGATCCAAAGCGGACAACCCAGGTAGCTTGACCTCATTCACATACACACGAGATAATGCGTCTGGCACCACGTTTTGTGTACCCTTCTTAGGTTGGATTTCAAAGTGATAACCTTGTAATTTCAAGCTCTAGCGAGACATCAACCACTGGAGACTTGAATGATCAGTAATTATAACAAAATAAAATCCTTCGATATAAGCGCGAAACTTTTTAACACTCAAAATTACAGAATAGCACTCCAACTCAGTAACCGAATAGTTCCGTTGAGCTTTATTGAGCTTTTTGGACATATAAGCTATAGGATATTCCTCTTCGTCTGGACCTCTTTGAAACAGTACGCTGCCAACACCGGTAGAACTAGCATCGCACTGCAAGTAAAAAGTTTTAGTAAAATCAGGATTACGCAAAACGGGAGCAGAGATTAAAGCATTTTTCAAAACATCAAAAGCATTTTTAGCCTCGTTGTTCCATACGCACTTCTTTCCTTTCTTCAACAAATCAGTGATTGGGGCGGAAATGGATGCGTAGTTGCTAATGAACCGTTGATACTAGATGGACAAAACAAGACCCGTGATACCCAAAAATCGCCAACGACATATCCTAAATAGTTAATCTGTTTTAACAGCAATTTGCTTTTAGAAAGACTTAAAGTTAGATTAGCTTGAACCAATTGACGAGAAAATTCCCACAATAAAGAAAAATATTCCTCCAGAGTGGCTGAAGTGATATTCAGATCGTCTAAGTACACAAAAATGCGGCTCTGCAGGTAAAATGGTATAGCTTTATACATCCACGGCACATCGTAAGCAATACCAACACAGCCTTTATTCCAGTTAACTTCGATTACTCCTGTAAAAGAAATACAATACACACACACTTGTTGCTTTTTTTCATCTTTCAGGGAAACCTTAGTCGAGTTATTCTCAAAGCTCAAATCGGATTGCATTTTGATCGCCTGCATTCCTACACAATTCCTGCATCAAAAGAAAAAACAAAATTAAATGAAACACTGAGCCACCAAAATCATTCAAAATCATTAATTCACCAACAGATTTGTGATAGCCTAGCTTTTAGGCGTAATTTTCAAAGTTTTAATGGTTTACTATCATGGATTTTCTAGATTTCTAAAATTTTGAAGTTGTAGTAAATCAAAAATTGTTAATGCCAGAGATGCATGACTGGGCCCATAAAAAATGATAAATTTATTATGAAAAAAACGAGGTGGCTGTGTCGTCTGCACGGCCGTAGTGATAAGTGATAACGTAAATATGTAGTTTAAGAAATGATAGACTGTATGGATTTATTAAAATCGATTTATTTATTACTAGCAACCGCGCCATCAGCGGTGTACAAACGATTAAATATGGTACGAGAAAAACGATATGAAAGGCAAGGTCTCTGCGGTGATGTTCCTTGTAGTGAATGTGATATCGAGGCAAGTGCCTCCCGAAGTCGTCGGGTGAGACGCCTCTGATTGAGATCCTTGTTTCGAATTAAACAATTTGAGTTTTACACATGTATCTTGTTGTTTTTTATTTTTGTTGTAATCTCTTCAAGGTTTATGTTACTCCCACTGTAATCCCATTCCATGATACTATATAATAAATTAATTAATTTTAACAGACACTATTTGGTATATAACTTAATGTTTTTAGTGCTAATTTTACTATCTTTACCTTTATTATTTATTATTTTTACTTAATTTATTATTATTATTTTTAATTCCAAATAAATACAAATGGCATCGAATCGAACGCAGTTTTTTGTTTTTTTTTTTAAATTTTGAAATTGTCTACTGTTCTGTCATAGTCATAAAGAGCGGCATAGAGAACGATTCTTGTATTTCAGTGAAACTACACATGTAAAGTGACATCTATTACTATTAATATGTACTACTTTATATTGTTTCATTTCACACATATATTTATGTAATTCGCCTCAATGTATGCATTATTGTAACACCAACTTACATTTGAAAACAAATAATTGCAATAATTAGGCAATTAGAGAGACATTCAAACTGTATAATTTGGAATTTATGTTTTTTTTCTTAATTATAATTAATGTGGATATTAATTATTTTAATTTTAATTTAATTACATGGCCCTGTCTTACGTAAATTTTGGCACCAACATTGGTTCGATCAGTTAATGCATTCTCTCGCTAGCATGTTAAATCGCTCTAATCAGAGGTTCGCGGCGCGCCTTCCCCCGCCTCCTGTTCTCCACAATGTGAAAATATAAAGAATGACGCATCGAGATTAAAAATGAACCTACGCAATGATATATTTAGAATGAAGTAATACCTTATACTTAATGAGTAGTCTCCATGCAAACAAGGACAAAATTCATTCGATTTTCTGAACTTGCTAGCCTTAGTTCTGACTTTCAAAACGTTATAACGTTAAAACAAATATTCTAAAGTCCAGAAAATCGATGACGGTAATTGAAGCTCATTCTAAATCGTGCTAATTAATTTCATATTACCATGGTCACTTTGCATTTTTATTGTCACTCAAATCTAAATAATATCAATATGTTGGATTTATGAGTTGATTGTGGTTGGTCTGCAACACTATTTGTATGTAATTATTTCAAATTTAAATACAAAACATAATTAAGTGGTTAGATGACTAGGAGTGTTATATGTACTCATTATTATGTATTATGCATATACATATTTAAAATGTCTGCTTGTGGTCTACGAAAACTAATTATACATTTTGTAAATTTAAATTAATTGATATTATGTTTGAGTGGAATAAAAACCTGGTAGAATTTGGATTGGATATTCATACCAATTTACGATAGAATGAAGGCCGTTATGGTATACTATAGTATAAAGGCCGCGCTAGAAAATTACGACCATTTAAACCATATACCAGCTCAAGGTTCTCAGAATGTGAAATATGCTCTCAGATTTTTATTGTAAATTTAATTGGTTGATTGATTGATCTGCATAGGAGCAAGCGCTTGACATATCTCCCGGATAACGCCGGTTTACATACAGCAGGTTTAAATACAACAATAGGTAAGAAAGAGAAAGGTATTATTTAAATACATCTATATATGTCGGCAGATGTTGGTACATATTTTTTATTGTATCTTCAATTCAGGAGCATAGGGCGTCTACTATTCTGAACCATCTTACTGTATTTAGGGCTATTGCTTTAATTTCCGCCCATAATTTTCCCAGATGTTTTGCCTCTGCTAGCATCGTTCTCTTCCAAGTCATTGCTGGCCATCCAACCTTTCTTTTTCCTTGTGGGTTCCAGTCTAATGATAGCCTCGTTATATTACTTGACGCCTTTCTCAGTGTGTCGCCAATCCATCTCCATTTTCTTTGCATTATTTTGGTCTCAATGTCTGACTGACATGTTGTTCTGTGCAGATTGACGTTACTAATCGTGTTAGACCAGAAGCACTTAAGTATTCGTCGAAGGCATTTGTTTACGAACACCTGCAGCTTCTGTTTGATTTTTCCTGTATGCTTCCATGTCTTACATCCATACAGTAGTACCGATTTCACACATGAGTTGAACATTCGTATCTTGGTCTTGTGCGACAGGACAGAAGTATTCCAGACTTTGTGTAGCATGTTGAATGTATGTCTGGCTTTATTTATACATTTGTGTATGTCTTCTTCTGTTCCACCTGCTTTCGATATTGTGCAACCAAGGTATACATATTCATTTACATCAGACTCAAGTGTTGAGTCTCATCGTCTTGGTTTTTTTGATATTAATCTTGAGACCAACTTCGTTAGCTAGATCAGATATCTGTTGCAGTTTCTGCTGCATGTCCGAGTGTTTGTGTGTGAGCAAGCATATGTCGTCTGCATAGTCCAAATCATTGAGTTTCCCAGTTAACCCCCATTGAATGCCATTAGGGGACTTGTTATCTAGTTTCCACATTGCACTGTCTAATATACGACTAGGAACAGCATTGGTGAGAGTACGCAACCTTGCCTTACTCCTCGAGTGTTGTAGTATGTTTCACTTTGTTTGCCTTTGTATAGAACTCGGTTCCCAGCATCCCGATACATTTCTTGTATGAGTTCAATTAATTTCTTTGGTATGCCTATTTCACAAAGTGTCTGCCGTATTGCGTTCCTGTTTATCGTATCGAATGCGCGTTCGAAATTAATATGCTTGCAGTTGTAGATAAATCTCCTTTGAATATTTCGGCCGTTATATTGTCTGTTCCAGCGGCCTTATTGCTCTTCAGTCTACTAATGACATCTTTAACTTCCCGTTCCGTTGGTGGATGGGTGTTGTTAGTTTCGTTATTGATGTCAATTGATGACTGGAGATTTTGGGGGTTGGCGACGACGTCTTCTTTGAAATATTCCTTCCATCTCTCTAACTGCGCTTAATCTGTTGCTAGTACTTCACCATTAGCGTCCCTTATAGGTGGTATGTTTGTAATTTTACCAGTGACCTTTCTTACACACTGGTGTAGTGCTTATATATTTTGGATTGCTGCTGCCTCTTAGCAGCTTTGAAAATGCTTTCTGTATATTTTCTTCGATCATTCCTTGCCATCTTTTTTACTTGACGTGCTGTTTCCTCGTATCTACGTTTCACCTCTTCCGTGTTATGTTGGCACATTTGCAACTTAAATTGATGGCGTTCCTCAACTTTCTGCCATGTATAATCACTGATCCAAGGTTTCTGATTGTATTCTCTGTAGCCGAGTATGTCCGTGGCAGTCTTGATGTAGGCTTCTTCTGCTTGGATCCATCTTTCTTCTATACGGGTGGCTTCAGAGCGAGTTGGAGCGTCTCATTATAAGTGTTTCTTGTTTCAGTGTCTCTCAATCTATTTGTGTTAAATTTCATCCTATTTGTTTTCGAATGTTTCACAGCTGCTGATCTTGAATTGTGCTATTACCAGTTGATGATCGCTGTGTACATCTGGCCCCTCATTATTTTTCTGAGGAATTTCTTATTGATCATTACGTGATCTATCTGATTTTTAATTCTGCCATCCGGTGATGTCCACGTGTATTTATGTATATTTTGTGTGGAAACCTACTGCCGCCTATGAATTGAATTTGATCCGCCAATTGATTTGTGCTACAGAAGTCGACCAGTCTTTCTACATTGTTATTTCGCACAAAGTCCAAGGCATTTCTTCCCATGATAGTGGTTAGGTTGATGTTGTCTCTACCAATTTTTGCATTGATATCTCCTGTATGATTTTGACGTCATTTCTGTGCGATCTTGCTATTGTCGCTTGTAACTGCTTGTAGAACTCATATTTCGTTTTATATTCTGCATCTTCTGTTGGGGCATAGCACTGAATGATAGTTGTGTTTCTTATTTTTGAATGGAACCTTGCCACTATAATTCTGCTGTTAACTGGTTGCCATTCCATCAATGCTTTCTTTGCTTTATTTGTTGTTAATATGCCTTCGCCTTGTTCATGTGTGTCGTCTCTACCAGAGAATATCATATAATTTCCATTACTCGTGTCTATTTATCCACTGCTTTTCCGTCTGACTTCACTGAGGCCGAGAATCTCGTATTATAACGTTTCATTTCCTTCTCTACTTGTGCTAGCCTTGATGTTTCTGTAAGAGTTCTAATGTTCCAGTTTCCGATTTGTGTCCGTGTACGATAGCCAATGGTCGATATTTGTGTTGGTGTCCGGTTTGTGTGTTGTTATTTGTAATAGTATTTGTTTCTGAAATCATTTTGGTTTCAGATTAATGAATGATTGAGCCATTGAATCTTAGCTAGTTTCCAGGGCTGGTGGATAAGGTATACTGGCATACCGGGGGGGATGTCTCATTATTTTTCATGTTGCTCGCTTATGGTTGCTTGACGTTGTTCATGAATGGTGTGACGTCTCTTCTGCCCCCTCTACTCACCCCCGATGTCAGAACATGCACGACATCATCTTGCATTTACTTATGTTCAAGTTGAGTAAATGATAATCACGCCATTTCACAAGACCATTGACGTCTTCTTGTATTTGGTAGTTGTCATTAATACTTTCGACTGATTTATGTATTTTGAGAATTGGATAACTTCGGTAATGCTATTGATAAAAATAATAAAGATCCAAAGGCCAATTTTCAACATCGCTCTGATATATTTTGCCTTTTTATTTCCCATTTCAATGTTATGGGAACGGTCGCATTGATGAACTCTACATACGGTATTGTTCGTGTTGGAGGTCGACTAATTAACGCTGTTATTAGTTATAATACGAAATATCTGATAATCTTACTTTCTATTGCACTGATTTTAAAGGAAATTACGTTTGATTATCATATTCTACATAGTTGCATACTGGAGATGACTTGCTGATGATGCAATCATACGAATAAGATACAGACCTACTGACTAGTCAGATACACTCATCCATCCATTAATTTTGTAGTAGATTATAACAAACCATTCATAGTTCAATTAATAAGATATCGCGGCCAAATATAAATATATACATAGTACTACCATCATAACAAAAAATCAGTTCACCCATTGATGTTTCAGATGTCGGGTCGATAGCATATCTACAAAATTTAGTATAAATATATGACATTTAGGCGATTATATACATATAAAAATATTTTGATTATTTTAAAACGATACCAGTAGCGACATCTAGCACATCAATGGGCCAACATTCCATGGTAGTACTATGTGTATTTATATTATGTTGGGAGTTTTAAGAATATGAATTCCGAGAAGAGGAATTTGTCGTATTATCTATAGCGACAATGGATCGAACTTCGTGGCAGCAAAACCATTTCGTAGAAGCCCAGACAAGAGTGGTTGTAGAAATCAGCAGTAAAAACCATGAAGTCGTAGTTCAATAAATCAGTCGGTAAAATTTTAACCATAATAAATTTTAAACCTTTATGCAGAACTGCTGTAGATAAGTTATTTGTGTTGACGCCTGGTTATTTTTCGATAGTCAGCAGTTTAATTGAAGTTCCAGAACCAAACATATCATCTGACAAACTATCACTTTTGGCTCGCTGAAAATTGGTAGTAAAAATTAAACAACGCCGTGCTCAATGGCAGATGAATATTCAAAGTAGCCCGTATCTGATCGTTGTGACGATTGCCGGTTGTTACGGTGTTGAAGAAAAAGTTACATTATACTTACTTGTGCTATCATTTTAGTCATGATATTCAATAAAGGGTTACTGATAGTTGTTAATCCATAAGCAATAAAGAAAGAAATCATCGGATCACGACACGAGCAAATCCATTACGAACATGTGGATTACCACCTCGGGAGAAAAAGCCAAAGAAGGTTATAACAGTTTATTAATAATTGTATTAAATTAAATTTGCATGAACGTAAGAAAGGTAAACCAAAAGGTCTTCTTAGCCTAGTAATAGCCTGGTAATTTATACAAACAAAATGTACCGAAAAACCTATATAGCTACTATTCTATCCAAGAGACAAGCTGAAGGATTGGTGGAGGCATGTTGGCTAATTGCTGTCATTTAGTAATAATACTAAGCAGTGACCTATCTAAATGATACCATTTGAACTGGTTTTTGGTGTTACAATCAAGTTAACTAAAAATTTGAAATTTCTTGATAAAGAAGCCACGCAAGTGTTTATAATAAGGGTTAGTATGGGTCATAATCCGAATTACGTACAAGATTTTTCCCTGGTTTAAAACTGCGACGAAAATATTTGCGGACCAGGCCAAAAATTATAAGAAAAACTAGTGAGTCAGAAAGTCCAATCCATACAACAACTTTGACTAAGTTGATTAAAAGGTGGCTTCAATATATAAGGGCTGTCCAACGAGACTGAAAACAACTCAGCAGATATTATTACTTAAACAGAAACTGATGTTTAATGGTTTCATCATTTACTGATTCATGTTGTGGCATAAATTATGTCAAATAATAATGACTTTTTAAGTACATAAAAGATTTATGTTTAAAAAAAAAATCTTGTCACGAAAATTTGATTAAAAAGTATTAATTTATTTGTATGGCACTGAAAGTGCAAACCTAACCAAAAATAAAAATCATTTCGAAATTAAAATTCGTCCCAGTAGACTAATGAAAATGTATTTACATGCACTGAGCTTTTTTGCTGAACGTAAAATTGTATGCTCGTACATTTTAAAACTTTTTTATATAATTAAATTTACAAAAAAAAAAAAAAAAAAAAACTATGAATTTAACGTTCAGGTTGAGTGGAAATATTTATGGTTTGTATTCATTCAGACATATCGATTTATCGAAAGAGGTAAAATTTTAGATACTACCGATATAAAGGTAGGTCGTCTAGTACGGTATACGGTACAAAATAAAAACATTTTTTTGACGAGGCAATACTAATAGTTGTTCTTTATGAGCATAACAAAAATTATTACTCGGTGGAAGTTTTGTTTTAACTATCATCTCTTTGTTACACAAGATATATAATGTTTTAGTGGAATTTTTAGGATATAGAAATATTTACATTTAACATTGTTTTTGAACAATAAACTGGAATTTATCAAAAAAATTTCAAGCATTGCAATCAAATAAAGTAAGACAAGTATGAAAAGTTTGTTAGAATAAAGGAAGGGAGCTTTCTAATAATCAAATAGGAAAATTATGTTATTTCATTAACTGATTACATTTTTCTCAACCGAATTAGATTTGCATAAAAGCTTTACTTCGATCTGGAGTTATTTCCGTTAATTTTTTTCGAAAGTTCCTTGAGGTCCAAACAAATGCGGTGGTCATCAAGCAACTACGTAATAAAATTAAGCCGGAAGCGGCAGAAGTGAAGACAATTCGACAAACTAAAGCAGGCGATGTTTGTCGTGGAGTTAGGACCCAAAACGAAAAGCAGTAACTATCGTTAAGTGCTAAGTAACATTTTAGGAGAGAAATCTAAAGTGGTAAGACTCGGGACTAGGGTATCGGTAGAGATCCGCGATCTCGACTGCATCACGGACAGAGCTCAAAAGGAGCCACCATTATGGTTTTCTGACCTTCTGGGAACGGCGGCCATCTGGACTCCAAAGGATCTTACACTCGTCCAAAGCAGGCAAAGATTTTATGTGGGTCAAGACAACTTATTTCAGTTGTTATTTCACTCCAAATGAAGCGATCGTGGAGTTTAGAGCCAAACTTTAGGCATTGGAGGATGAAATCTTCAAGGTGGTAGGACATAATGGTGGTTGCAGGTTACTTTAATGCAAAAGCTCTCGAGTGGGGTATGCCTAACTCGGACACCAGAAGTGAACTCAACCTAAAGATGGTAGCCAGATCAGGTCTTCTGGACAACAATTTTTCATCATCCGGGATATATACGGATACAATTCTCGATATCACTCTCGCGTCCGAGGGTTTGTTACCACATGTGCAAAGATGGAGAGTTAAGAAAGACTATTGCGGGAGCGACCACCAGTACATCACTTTGGAAGTGGAATATAGACTACGGTAAGGCTCGCAGGATAAACCGGCCAGATGGAACCTAGGAAGGTTAAATATAACCCGGTTCATGGAAGAACTTGTGAAAGGAATATCACATGCAGAGGTGGAGAATGGAAAAGTAACTTATCATCTCGGCCTGTGAGGTATTCATGCCAAGGAAGAAACCACGACAAGGCAAGCCTTCCGCGTACTGTGAACCCCAAAAAACATCTCTTGATGTTTAATTGAAGATCAAACATCTCTTCCAATATATGGAAGAGATATTTGATACTTCGGCGGAAGACACTATTTTGGAAGGCTTTTCAGGTATGTTGAAAGTTATTTTTCCGGAGGAGATATTAGCGTGTTTTCAATCAATAAATCTCTTAGTGAGATTACTCCTTTAAAGATTCTGAATCTTCAATTAAGAAAGAAAGTGGCTAACAGTTCAGTCTTGATTCTATTTGGTTCAAGAGCGTTGTACATTCTTCAGTCGTGTGGTTGGTTGTGCCTATATACATCGTTATTCCCCACAATTCACCGAAATGAGGTGATGAAGGCTAGATGAAGTATCAATTTTCGACGTTTACTGGCTTACAGAAAATTGTTCCCATTGTCACTTTACATATGGAATACAGTGCCGCGTCGAACAGTGAATCGCCTAAAAGCCCTTATAAAAACCATTATTGTTAAGTCGCATTCTGCTTCAATATGGATGAAATTGATAGTGATATTGATGGCATTGGTCATGAGGCAGATGCGCCATTTATAGGCTTTATTCTCACGACTTTTTCCAAACCAAATATGTTGACTGGTTCTGCATAATCCTCTCGAGTACGTGATAATAATCGAAATACAGTGATTTGAAGGGTGCGCAAGTTTCCTTTTAATTTTATTATAGTAGTTTTGATATTTGATTATTCTAGCTAAAAACAGTAAGAGGATGTAATGATAAGCATTCTGTTTATAACTGCTGTGAATTTTTTGACTATCCAGAACCGTTTGCGAAGGTCTACCAATGTTAATTAATTACTGCCGTAAGTGCAAATTTACTAACCTACTACCTACCCATATATAGTAAATTTTTAGTAATTTATGTTGCTAATATGGTTGCTGATGTCCGCTACCCTGTTTCCTACAAATGTGGATGATTGTTTTTAGGTTCAAGCTAATGTGATCATAGATTTGGTTGATCATTGTATTTGATTGATCTTTATTTCTACTTTCTTAATTAGTTACTTCTTGTATCAATTGGCTTGTTAATAATACTCCAAACGAGGGATGGTCAGATGGGACTTTCTCGGAATCACCATTGTTTTTGATGTCAGTAGACGATTGGTAATTTCTTCGTTTATAGCAATTTTGAAGTAGACTGCGGCATGTCGGTTGCTAGACTATTTACTGAATTCCATTTTCTTCTTCTGATGCAATTTAATAAGAAAAGATTGTTATTGTTGCACTTCCTTGTTGGTGTCAGGGCCGGTTTGGACATCGACTACATAAAAGTCTCATTTAAGAATGTACTTTGCGTCAGATTGCTCATTGTATTCATCTTCAGAAAGTTGATCTAGTGTACGAATTGCCAGATAAGGCATAGGCGTAGCGTTTCGAACGATACTGGTGACTTGTGTTATCGTGCTCCATCCGAAAGTATATTTAAAGATATTCAGAAATAATAAAACTATAATTTGGATTTCAGCTGTTGATCTGGGTTTTTGCTGTTAATGTCAGAAACGTTTACATATTTAATGTATGACCAACCACATCGAAATGATTATGTAACAAAAAGTGAAATTTCAATGGCTTATTTCTTAATCGAGAGCTTTCGACATCAGTATTAATGCTTTCGTACGAACATGGTGCCAGTGATCTCGTATCGTTACTTCTAGTATCTGGGACGTCCCATAAACGTTTGCCATCGAATCGGTATATCCGATAATCAAACTAGAACGATAGTTGGGTCTGTCCAGCACGTTATGAGTGAAGAATGTACTCCCAAGATTTCTTCCTGATGCAGTTATTGCCTTAATGCTAACCATTTTTGTTGGATTGTCTGCAGTAGTACGTCATCCCAATCGAAATTGGTTAACCAAATAGTAAGTTCCACTTGGGTAATACTGGAGGCTCTATGCTGCTGTGATACGAAAAAATGTCTACCTTTGGATTCCGTTGGAATCCCAATACTTTCACCAATCCATCTTGACTGAGATTTTTCGTTGACATAGAGCTCTGTCCTCTAATGGTATTGGCTGAAGGAAGTCTTCTGAATTAGAAACCAATTTTTCCTGCATCGGTAAGGATCGAAATGATTTGGTGTTTAAGTAGAATAACATCCTCAGTCGTTTCTGCGCCCATTATGAAATCATCCACATAGAAACTTTTATTGATTGCTTTGGATGTTAAAGTATATTGTTAAAAGTGGATAGCGCCTAATTCGTTTAAAACTCGTGTCGCCAAATACGGAGCTGCCATCATACCATAAGTTAAGGTGAGTAGGCTTAAAACACTTTAAAGGTTCGTTCTTATCATATTTCCAGACAATCACTTGGTAGGTTGTAAGGTTTTCCTTTACTAAAATTTTCCTATTCATCTTTTCCACGTCTACACTAATATCTATTTTATGCAGAAGAAAATGGAAAAAGGTTTCGTAAAAGGTTGGTTACACTGTAGTTCCGGTTCCGACCATAACTAGATCATTTAATAAAAACCCGGAAGAGGTTATAGTGGATGCGTCGAATACTACGTTTTCTTCTTCTGGCCGTTGTTTTATATTAGGGAACGCCTTAATTTCCCAGAATTGTTTTAGCATCTCGTCCACTCTAATTTGCTCAGTGATCATCTGCCCTATGTTGCTTGATGTAAATGCCAATATACCTGTCTCTGATTCACTTTCTAGAACTCAACCAACTATCGTTTACATAGCTATTAAATTTTGTTCTGCCATTCATTTCAGGTTGAACCTTTATTATAGACTGCACGCCTAAAATTACATCAATTTTCTGCAAAACTTTGAACAAAGTTTTAGCATATCTAGAGCTTCAATCTGGATAGATTGTTGATTGTCAGCGCGTGATTTTAAATTAAGGGTGACAATCCCCTTGGTAACTTGATTAACTGACCCACCAATATCAATACAATGATTCGATTTTTTCGCCTGGTTAACCGCATAAATCTCCTAAATTTTTCACATATAAAATTCGACATGGAACCCGAATCTAGCAAAACCCTGCATTCATGTTCAAATCCGATTTGATTCATTACTTATACCGCAGTGCTGTTGGTAAAATATGATTGGCAGCTATGGTAGCATGTGCATTTGTTACTTTAGCATCTTCCAACGCTGTAGTGCTACTTCAATCGTTAGAATCGTCTAAGTGCAGAAGCTTCTTACCACAACGATCCAGCAAAAAATTTGAATAAACTGTCCGCAGCTTCTGTATGACCCTTCGTATTTCCTCAACTGGATAAATTATAACTGCAACGTTTAGCTATACGGCTCGAAGGACCATGAATTTTACTGAGCTTTTTGAAATTACCTAACTCAGAGCCTTCAACGTGATATGACATCCACAACAGCAAAAGAAACAGCCAATTTCTGCTACTTTATATTTCGTATGATTGATTACTCCTCTTCTTCTTAAATAATTTATTTACCTTTCTCCATTTTGACATTTAATTTAATTAAAAAATTTAGTGTTACCTCAAATAATTTGCTAAAATCAATTTCCCTTGTATTAAATATTGATCTAGTATAATATTGATCTAATGATGGCGCAACGGTAATGAAAAGAAAATAAATGTGACTCATAACTTTATGCGACACTGTAAAGCCGCGTATCCAGTATAGAGTTTTTTACGAAGAGCTAGAGAAAACTATCGCGTAGAGTAGTGTATACACCCCGTAGAGCTCGACAGTAGAGCTCTACACGCACTCTACGTGAGAGTTCTATTGCGTAAAAAACTCTACAGTGCGTGTACACATTGGTTTAGGGTTTGTAGAGCTCTACATTAGCTCTACACTCTATCTAGCATGCTTGATAAAGTTTTTAACATAATTTAAAATTGAATTGGTCATTTCTTGCGAACGCATGTGTGCATTGACAATTAAATATTTAATGACATTTCTATTTGAATTTCGATGGTCATTCGCTTTCAATATTGTTGAAATGTTTAAAATGTTGCGGTTGGGCACCAATTGAATTTATTGAAAACATACCTATACCTTATACCTATACTCGTATACCCGGGAGTGATAACCTAATTTTTTGACAACTGGTACGCTTAAAAAAAATAACTATACCTTTCCAACCATTTTCAAAGATAACATTGGTTTTGGTAAGATACAGTGAGTACTTGTTTTTTTACACGTGTATCAGTTGTCAAGTGATATCCTTATTTAAACCAGAATTTAACGTAAGGAATAGTGTCAACTTCTTCCACGTTTTTTCTCATTAAGTTATTGCCATTAAATGAATTTTATCATCTATTATGTTCATTGCATTAAAACCTCATTCAGCTTCGGCGGAATTAACAGCAAATGCATTCAAAATACTAGTTTATTTTTTAAGATGTTATACAAACCGGTTTGTATGATCGTTAACTCATATTTTGTAATGGCCGATTCAACACGGATAAAACGAGACAACAGATAAAAAATACTTTTATATATTTCGATTGCGTTCGTTTCAATTTTTTTCATGTGTTTATATGAAAAGCCGAATTGTAGTCGAGTCGGAGCTCAAACATATTTAACCCGCTCTAGATAATAATAAAATTCAATATTTAATAATGCCTTAAACAACCGGTACGGTGAACTTTAAAAACTTTAACAACTGGTTCGGTTGAACCGAACCGTACCGGCTGAATATCACCACTGCCTATACCTAACCTATACCTCTCCGGCTGGAATAGATTTTCGTAAGTGCGTATTTTTCTTTTGAATGATCGCAGTAACCAGTTGCAGTAACATATATCACCACATATATCACGCTGAATATCACCACTGCCTATACCTAACCTATACCTCTCCGGCTGGAATAGATTTTCGTAAGTGCGTATTTTTCTTTTGAATGATCGGAGTAACCAGTTGCAGTAACATATAGAGAAGTTACTATGTGACATAGATAGAACATTTTCATATAGGCGTTTGTAACGTTTACCTTAATTTCATTCATTGGTCCACGTAAAATCCGGCATTTTGCTTCCTTTTCGCGATCCACTCGCGCTCCCAACACTTTCTTTTTTGCTTGATTTCTACTTTAAGTTAAAAATTAACGGCACTAGCAACTTATTTTGGCGAAAACTCATTTTAAATTGATTTTTTTTTGTATAACTACACACTGTACGAACGCGAACGAAAAACTAAAAATAAAATGTCTGAAAAAAAATATTATTAATCGAAAATAAAATATAGTTAGTAGCCGAGCGCTCTACCGTAGAGAAAAACAAGTCTACAGTGTACACAGTCTGTAGAGCGCATGATAGAGCTCTACTTAAAATTTCTCTGCGGATACTCTACGCAAAAGCGGTAGGGTCGTAGAGGCGCTCTATAGTGTACTCACTGTTTGTAGAGACTCTACACTCTACACTCTACGCTCTACCGAAAAAACTCTATAGTGGACACTTGGCTTAATAATGTTTGTCGATTCAATTTCCATTGCTTCTTGGCCTTTAAAACCAGACATTATATATTTGGTCATAGACTCATTGATTTGTGGATTCATAATATTTACATTAGTAAAGTTTAACTAAGTATTAGTGATAGTCTAAATACAAAATAAACTTTTAATTAAAATATAAATTCTTCTTGTAACAAATTCAAAACCAATTTCCTAAAACATTCATAAACAGGTGTTGGGGAATTAGATAGAATTTTTACGATTAAAAAATAAATAGTTAATCTGATATGAACTCCCACATCATTTAGGATATTTTCTATATATAACCATAACCCACATTATTTTTTCATCCAACGCTTTTTCCAATGCAAAATTCTCAAAAGCTCAATCTAAGATAAAAAAAAAATTTGATTTGGGATTAAAATCCAACACATATTCATTTTGCTTATATCATTGACGAAGTATACAATTAAGGATATTGCACCACATAGCATAAAAATAAAACTTGTGTACGTAATCAATTTTATTTTTGTGGTTTTTCATTTGAAAAAAGTTTTGATTTAAATTTTAAACAATAAAAGAAAATTAATTATAAGATAAGGATTGATGAAGAAAAATAACCGCAACATTTCACCGAAAATTTTAATTTCATATTTATAGAGCTTTAAAAAAGCTTAACACTGTGTTTGTAAAATATAAATTTTCAAACGGCCATATCTAAGCTTCACAGTGCCGGTTTAAAATATACATTTTTGGAAATCGTTTTTAACGAAAAAAAATTGTAACGGTTAGCCCACAAAATATATGAAAAATGTATGAATTGTCCATAAAACGCGTAATAGTGGTCCGATTGTGATGACTGATACTGTTTAATTTTGAGATTTTTTTTTTTGTGAATTAATGTTTTAGTTATGGAGATCACTGGTAGATGTCTCTATATTAGTAATTATAAGTTGTCGCATCTGGCAAGTTTGAAATATTTTTTGTTGTAAGAAAAACCTTAACTGTAAGCAACATTATTCATGTAATCGAGAACTTGAAACTTTGAACAATGAACACGGGAAAGAACCAAAAAAATGAAATCGATGTAAAAAAAATCCGTGGCGTTAATCATTGTGTTTTTATTATTGAATAAAAAGAAAACCCAGATTCGTGAAAATAGTGAGTGTTAATACAATTTATCAACATTAATTTTGGTCCTACGAAAGCCGGATATTGAAGTTAAAAAAGAGTAGAGCGTACAAAAATCAGTGAAAAAAAAAATTTGTATTGAAAATCAATGTACGCTTTCTAGCTGTGGAAATTAATATTTATTGTCTTGGATTGAACATTAGCTACGTTGTGTAAAGTGCACTAAAATTAAGAGACGTGAAAATCAGCTAAATTTTACAAAAAACACAAGTTGGGGCAATCATACACGTGGTATATCATAACCTCAACATTAGGCAACGCATTTGTGAGCATTTGTATTCACAGATTGGATGTCGTGAAATTCATCAAAATTCATAAGCAAGTGTGATAACTCTTAATCAAAACATCAGGTGGAACGAATTGTTTGTACTGCCATTCAACCAACATGTCGCAAAAAAACAAAGCGATTGTAGAAAAGATAAAGAAAAAATTAGGATTGTTTGGTGATAGGGTGAAGACCATAAAGAGTTTCCTTGGTGAAACAATAAACGCGGGTTTGATATTACGGATTTGGAGGCTAGACGAGTGTTATTAGACAGAACTTGGAATGAATGCCAGAAAGTTAGTGAATTGTCTTATTATCTGACCATGGAGTCCTATGATCAGGTGGTGGTGTCGTTGAGGCAGTTTGAAGAACGGTATTTGAGTGTTAGTGTTTTGGTCACAAAGGGGATTAATCAGTTAAAGAATCCATTGCCTGTTCAGAGTGGTGTGGTTTCCATGGGTGTTGGAGGAGCCGATAGCAGTTTGCCAAAATGCACTGTTAATTTGCCGAGTTGAAGGTTAACCCTTCCTAGTGGCACATATTCAAACAAAAATATATGATGACGATTCATAATAATAATAATGTGCCTCCTATATTGAAATCTGCTTATTTAGACGATAGTCTCGCAGATGAGGCAAAAGCAACAATTGGTCACGTTACGCTTTCTGAGAAAGCCTATCGGTTGGCATGGGCGGAGTTGATAAAACGTTATGATGATAAACGTCTTTTAGTAAATGGATTGTTGAATCTACCACCAGTGGTAAAGGAAAATCCAAACGATTTGAGAGAACTTCTCAATACTGTAAGTTCTCATATTGCATCACTAGAAGCGATAGAGATTGAGTTGAATGTCATGTCAGAATTATTTCTGATAAATATTGTAACAAAAAAATTCAAACGTGATCTTATTCGAAAATTGGAATCTCATTTGGAACCTAACGTGAACCCCACATGGATTAAATTAAAAGATTTTCTGTCAAAACAATGTCGGATATTTCAAGTATCATAAGCTCGTGTATTATCGTGTGGTGTAGAATCGAATGGTGAAAGTTCACATAAATGCCGAGGTGCAAACACTAAACGGAGGTTTGGTAAAAATCAACAAAAAAATAACTGCAAAAATTCAATCGCGTACAAGTGAATACAAATCGCAAGTAACGTTTTCTGTAATTCTATTGCCAAATAGAGATTACCTTGCAATGTCCAATTGGCTGATCCAAATTTTAACTCGGCACAACCAATTGATGCACTCATTGGGTTAGATATTTTTTGGGATATCATTCTTTCCGGTACAATCAAACTAAGATAAGGCTTGCCTACGGAAACCAAATTCAGATATATATAGTTGCAGGATCGTATATAGAACCAAAGATATCATCGTATACATTTATGTCAATCACCAATTCAATACGTAACTGTGAAGATCAAACACTACAATAATTGAATGCTTCTATTAAAAAATTTTGGGAATTAGAAACATTCCCAGAAAAACGTTTCTTGTCACCCAAAGAAACACATTGTGAGAATAACTTTCTAGAAACTCATAAACGAGACGATACAGGAAGATATATCGTATCATTACGCTTGAAACATGGCACTTGTGAGATAGGTGAATCAAGAAACATCTAAAGCGATTTTTGTGGATGAAAAAAAAACGGCTTAACCAAAATGAAGCTGTAAAACAACAATACACACAGTTTATGGCGGAGTATGAGCAATTAGGCCACATGCAACTTATCAACGAAGCAGACACTGAGGAAAATGCACAATACGCCTATTTACCACATCACCCGGTGTTAAAACCTACCAGCAGTACCACTAAGTGTCGTATGGTTTTCGATGCTTCTGCAAGTTCAGCCAATAGGAAATCATTAAATGATGAACTGTGTGTCGGTCCAACAGTGTAGTCAGAGTTGTGGGATATCATAGTTCGATTCAGTTCCCATACATATGTGGATACAGCGGACATTTCAAAAATGTATCGCCAAATTTGATTGAATCCTAAACAAACGTCGCTACAGCGAATTTTGTGGAGAACAGATATGAATGAACCGATTAAATGTTCCGAATTACAAACAGTGACTTATGGCACAGCCAGTGCGCCTTTTTTGGCAACCCGAGCATTAAATCAATTGGCGGTCGATGAACAAGAAACATTTCCGAAAAAATCATTTCAAGGGTTGCGAGAGGATTTTTATGCAGACGATTGTTTAAAGGGGTCAAATTCACTGCAGGAAACTATTCAGTTGAAGATTTGAGAAAACTTTTAAGAGGAAGAGGAATGTACATTCATAAATGGTGTGCAAATAATGAGGAAATTTTGAAAGGAGTTCCACAAAATGACTGTGAAATTCTTACGCAGGATTGGAAAACAGGAGAATCAATAAAGGCCATCAACAGATAAAATTTTCTTCAAAGTGTCTGTGTTGTCTGAATCAAACAAATGTACGAAGCGTAGTATACTGTCAGACATCTCCAAACTTTTTAATCCGCTGGGGTTACTTGCTGCAGCCATGGTCACATCAAAGATATTAATGCAAAAAAATATGGGTGAGCAAATCGGATTAGGACGAAGATGTAGCTGAAAATAGACATTCTGAATGGCAAGAGTTTAAAAATCAATTACCAAGTTTGAATGATCTTACTATACCACAAAATATAGTATTGCAGGGAGCTCAGCTGATACAACTTCATGGGTTTGCCGGTGCATCGGAAATCGCTTACGGTGCATGTGTTTAAATAAGGAGCGTTATGAACGAGAGAGTTAATGTTCGCTTGATTTGTGCACTACTAAAAAATATCACCATTCCGAGGCTGGAGTTAATGGGTTGTGTTTTGTTGCCAGCTCGTGGTATGGTCTGACTTATCAATCGCATTATCATGGATTAACACTAGTCCACCTAAATTGAAGCAGTTCATAGCGAATCGCGTTGAGTTCATTTAGAGTTTAACATCACAGTATATATGGCGTCATGTTTCAACAGTTGATAATCCTGCTGATCTACTCTCAAGAGGTGTTTATCCAAATACATTAAAATCCCAAGCCATGTGGTGGAATGGTCCACAATTTTTGAATGAATTGAGTGTAAAAATTGTTCCTCATAATTATCATATTACGAACTTCGAAGAGAGTGTCACCGAAATGAAACCGGATTCAACCGTGCTTCCGATTCAGTCGATCAACCAGTTTCAGTGGTTATTTAAATTTAACAGTTTTTTGAAAACAATCAGAATTCTTGCTTGGATCCTTCGCGTTCAACCAATTATTCGAAAAGAGAAATTTTCACCAGAGTTAAGTGTCGATGAGATAGAGTGTGCAACAATACATCTAATTAAATTAATACAAAAGAAGGAATACAGCCAGAAATATCAACTGTTGGAGTTGCATAAACCTGTTCATCGAAAGAGTGGGATTCGCAAACTAACTCCATTTATGGACTCGCAGGGTGTTATGAGAGTCGGAGGTAGACTCGCTAATTCTCAACTTCATCATGATGCCAAGCATCAAATATTATAACCAAAGAAACATCATTTAACTTATCTTATCTTTAGACATATTCATGAGACCCATATTCATGCGGTCATCCAGCTACTGGTGTCTTTGGTAAAACAGTAATATTGGGCACTACAATCGAAGAATATTGCAAAAAAAAAGCGTACATCGTGTAAGACCATCGTCGCCATTTGTGGTCTCAGTGGTTGATCTGTGTGGGCTATTCTATGTCAAATGCCATGCACGCCAACAAACGAATGAAAAAGTTTTCATTATTACATTTGTATGTCTCGCAACATAGGGAGTTCACCTAGAAATTGTAAAGGGATTGTCGTCGAATTGTTTCTTAGTTGTGCTTAAAAGATTTATTGCTCGGCGAGGCAAACCTCATACTATATGGTCCGACAACGGAACCAATGTTAAAGGAGCTGACACTGAGTTGAGAAAAGGATTTGAGTTATTCTCTAATCAATTAAAATTTAAGGGATTATCGGAGTTTTCCACAAAACAAGCAATAAGATGGAAGTTTATGCCACCTAGATCATCGAATTTTGTGGGCTTATGGGAGGCTTCCATTAAGTCATTTAAGAGACACCTGAAGAAAGTTGTCTCAGGTTCAAATACCAGGTTGTATCGTTTGGAGTTTTTTACTCTGATGACTGATATAGAGGGGATTCTCAATTCCTGCGCAGTCACCCCTATGCCCGATGATCCAGGAGATCCTTATCCTTTGACTCCGGGACACTTTTTGATTAGGCGACCAATGTTGACTGCAGCTGAGCCATCATACGATGGATATCTTCTGGCTAGACTTTTGAGTTGGCAGAAGGTCAGTCAGCTGCCTCAACAATTTTGGAAGAGATATTCGATAGAGCATTTACATACATTACAACAATGCTAGAAATGGAAAGGCATGGAACCCGACGTAAAGGAACGCAATGTGGTACTCGTCATTGATGAGTCATTGGGAATAACTCAGTGGATTATGGGTCTCATAGTGCGGGTGTATCCTGGAAGGGACGCTTTGGTCAGAGTCGCGAAAATAAAAACAAAGAATGGAGTTATAAAACGATCATGTTCGAAAGTGGTCAAGTTGCCCATAGGAGATTCTTTTGATGGCCAGAGCTAACTACCATGTGAAAAATTCAACACCGGGCTAATAATTTTAGTTACGGAGATCACTGGTAGATGTCTCTATATTAGTAATTATAAGTTGTTGCATCTGGCAGGTTTGAAATATTTTTTATTGTAAGAAAAAACCTAACTGTAAACAACATTATTTTTTATTCATGTAATCGAGAACTTGAAACGTTGAACACGGGTAAGAGTAATAAAAAATCCGTTGCGTTAATCATTGTGTTTTTATTATTGAATAAAAAGATAAACTAGATTCGTGAAAATACTGAATGTTAACACAATTTATCAACAGATACCTTAGTGAAAAGCTGACAACCTCAGTATAAATACTGCCCATATAATATACGAAAAATGTATGAATTGTCCATAAACGCGTAATACCTTAATCAAAAGCTCTTGACCTTATACTAGAACAAAATGTGTTTTATTGCACATTTTGTGCATATATATATATATATATATATATATATATATATATATATATATATATATATATATATATATATATATATATATATATATATATATATTCTAGCTTATTTCTGTGCGATAGCAATTCTAGACCTGTATAGCCCTTCCAAACCATTTTTACAGAATTGGGCTAACTTTTCAACAAGCTGTTAAAACAAAGTGGTTTAACCTAACCTCAAAACGTTTTATGTACATACTGTATTCCTTCTATTTTTGTTTTATAGTTTCTTAGTTGTTGTGTTAAAATTTGGCACATGCTGTCAGTTTATAGTAAAAATAATTTTTTTTTTATATTTTAGATACAGAAAAATTGAGTGACTGATAATTTATCTCTTTTAAAATGAATTTCTAAAAATTTAAGGAGAACGTCATGATAAATGACATACAATTGAAATAAAATTCAATTTAGTTAAAATAAATTGGTGTTCTCTGCCAACCATATAACATATTTATGTGTGATGCCAAGTCGATGGCCGCACATGAAAGATGGATGATATTTGTCATGAAGACGATACTAGATATTTGTTATCTTTTCAATACAAATTACTTGTTTATATATATGGAAGACCCATCACTAAGCAAACTTTCATTAAATATTCCCAACTGAACATGACATTTTGTTCTCTCCATCAACATGGATGTGTGTAATATGTATAGCTGTTAGATACTCGCATATATATAGTACCTACCGCCGTATATACCAGCTACAAGATTTATTTGTTTATAACAAATTCTAAACATAAATATTTAGTCGTTTTATCATAATGTTTATATGTGTTTGTGTATCTATATGATTTAGCATAGATGAGTTTATGAATATTAATCATACAATTTATGATATGATTGTCGATCTATATGCTATCTATGTGAAAATGTACACATAAAAAGCTCATTGAAAAATAAATAAATGTACAAATCTAAATATGATGAATTAAAAAAAAAAAAAGAAAAACGCTTTTCCAGATAACATGCAAACAAAACGTGGATGGTTGGTTAGATAGATGAATGGATGATGTGGAGAATCTGATAGATACTCTATATAATATGCAGACATAAAACTATGAAATTAATTTTTTGTTTTTTTATCTAAACCAAACAACTAAAGTACACAACCGGAAAATTTTTATAAAAGGAAAACTGTTATTTAGCTAAGCTTTTTTTTAAATATGAGAATTTTTGTTTGGTAATACATGGATATCGTCGTATCTCCTGCAAACGACAGCGAGTATGAATATTAAATATGTATTACATAATCAGCAGTATGTGTTTGTTATGCTTGATGGGATTTATTGTGCAAAGAAACTTTTAATTGCTCTGCCAGTTGAAAAAAAAAAAAAATAATTAATGATGTTCGTAAATTATTTCGTTTAACATAATATTGTGGATGGAATAGGGCGGCATACTTTAAGGATTGCTAAATTATCATATCTATAAATTATATTACTTTGTGTCAAAAACTAATAGCTTGTGGCTAGTTGACTCGATGAGCTTTTACATGTGTTTACGTAAATATTAACTTTTGTTGAAGTCCTTGATAAAATAAATGTGATGGTGTTAAATCAAGGATCCTTATGTTTTGTAAAAATATAGAAAACCGTTTAAATATGCATCAAATCAAAAATGTCAAAGTCTCTAGACTGTAAAGTCCTTGATTGATCATGACTGAAGTAGAAGTTTTGAGCCAACGCATTACATTTGAGTACACGATTGAGGTCCAGAAGCGCGGGGCTTACTAACCTGTTTGCATTTTACAGTCTAGAGATCTTGCCACCGATGATGCATTTGGATAAACATATCGATAAATTAGCCAAGTTTCTAAAAATTAGAATTAACGTAGAACAAGCGTTGATGTTCTTGTTGTAGAAATTCTTGATGTAGAAGTTCAAACTGTTTGGAATGTGGAGGCAAAAAACATGAATTCAGAAACTTTAGCCAGCAGAAAGAGGCTGTCAAATTGCCTGTTGGCTCCTCAAAGTACCCATGTTGACGAACAGGTGGATAGAAAGCTAAAAAACCGGTGACATTACCCAAACAAATACATGAGAGCAAAAGCGTGAGTGCATCTTACTCACTAGTTGCAAGCATGATGGTAATTTCTACTATGGGTAAGGAAAGCACGGTGGCAAAGTCTCTATTAAAGCAAAATATAGTAATGTCGCTAGTAATGTCCAACGGAACAACGAGTGGCTCTCATTAGAGAGTATTGGAGGTAGCGTGCCCCGTTTTCATAAAACCGAGAAGGGGTACTGCTGCAAATACAGAGGTCTGCAAGGGGGAATACGAAATTGGATACAATGCGTGGTTAAATCGAAACAAATTTTTATGGTAAACTAAAGGTTACGACGTTTTCCGATTTTAATGAGAGAACGAGAGTACCCTAGAGATTTGGAGTATAGATGAAGTAACAACCCAAAAGGAAATATTTAGCGCAATAGCTAAGAAAGTCAAAGAAGCAAGCTTGCAAATATTTTTTTGGTGCAATCTAGGATCTGCTCACAGAGATAAGCAAATCGCGGTTGTTAAAGTACCAACAGTCGCAGCTCAAGAAATCACTGAGTTTGAAAGAATCCGTATAGGTATGATTAGATACCATATCCGTAAAGTAGTAACTACGCAGTGAGATGCTGTAAATGCTGGAAACCTCGTCACAGAATGAACTCATGTAAAAGTGAGATCAATCTTTTAGATCATTGTTTCAAGGGTTGCAAAGCTGGCCACAAGGCAAAATATTGTATACAGTACAAGACCTCTGATCATAGACTATATACAAATTGAAACCGGTCGACGTAGGAATATGTAAACGGTAAAGATGTGATCTGAGCCTGCCGAGGTTTTGCATCCAAGGAAGCGTGCAGATTATTATTGGATCTAATAGTTTAGCAGACGCAATAAGATTTCTGGACGCACAGCGATCACCAGGCTTATGTATGTGAACTTCATTGAAAAAGCCTAGGGGCAACCTTTAAAACGCGCAATGAAAGACAAAAGCGTCTAACGAGGATATCTACTGGTTTATGCTCCGTAACACATATTTGATAGGCACCGCTAACACTAAGGCTATAAACAGCTAATAAGTCCGACAAAAAAGAAACCATACTAGACGAATTTTCAGTGTGGCAGAAATACTAACTAACATTTCATGCTTTAAGGAATATTCTGAAAGGCACGACGTGCTTTGAAAGTGGCCATTAAGTAAAGCAAACGGCGATGCTGGAAGTCCTACTGTGATGAGGTTGAGGATGACCTTTAAAGGTAGCATTACATAACAGTAATGTCCAAGTTTAAGCTATCGAGAGGGGCAACACATGCCCTCTCCTGATGAATATCATAGTATCCACCTTGTTCGCGAGCCAATCGATGACGGTCCACCACTACTTTAGGAACTAACAACGCATCCAGTACTAGTAAAATTGCACCAGTCTTGCACTACATACCTATAATTTTCTTTAAAGCAGCAATACAAGAGAAGCACGAAGGGTTTTTGGAAGTATTCAACGCTTGTTTAAGTGAAAAGAAGTTTCCAGATACTTGGGAAAACTGAAACTGATACTACTCCAAAAAGGCAAATCACAGTTTGAAGACCCATAATTGTTCCTTCCAATTTCTGTTAAATGAAGCGGGGAAACTTTTAAAAAATTGCGGTGTGACCGGTTGGAGGAAGTGAATTTGATATATGGAGGTCTTGCAACTTACCAATATGGTTTTCGAAAAACACGATCAGCCATTGATGCTTTCAGCTCATTAACATCTTGGTTAAAGGTGCTATGAACGATAGGAGATAGAAAGGAGGATGCATAGAATATTGCGCCATTGTTACACTGGAATGTGCCTTGCTACATTCAACGAATGATTTCAAACAATTTTAACAACGATTATAGATTAGTAAAAGGGTTATGGAGTAACTTGTGAGGTCCCTTAGGTCTCTGTACTGGGTCGAACGCTTTGGAACGTTACGTATAACGAAGTTTTTATACTTCAAGTTCCCGAGAATGAAACGATAGTTGGCTTTGCCGATGATATCGCTATTTTCGCAGTCTTTAAGTATCACGATGAGTTAGAGAACGTCTGCAGAGTCACAGTCGATATATAAATCAGCAATGGCTTGATTCAGTTGGATTGAAATTGACTATACAAGAGAGGGAAGCGGTACTTATAACAAGCATAAAGGCTTTGGAAACAATATCCATATACAAATTGGAACACACACGATTGTCTCGTGACGGTCAATAAAGTACATGGGAGTTCTATCGACGCCAGGTTATCGATCAAGGAGCACACAAAAAATGCCAGCAGAAAAGACATCCAAACAAATAAGGCTCTTTTCCAAACATTGGTGAACGTCAGTGGGCCAAGCCAACGACGACACATGTTAATTGGTATTGTAACGTCAATAATGCTTTATGCGCTTCCTACATAAACCCAATTACACTCAGGTGTAATCGTACAAACGGAATCTAAATTTCGTATACCGCAACTGTCCAGTGAGAGTGTCTAGTGCTTAAAGGGCGGTCTCGGATGAAGCAGCCTGCATCATTGCGAGAATGTTTTCAATTGACCTAATGTCAGCAGAACAAAAGAATTTTTTTAAAAATTGCCATGGAGAGACTTTAAATGGCAGCAGTGATAAAATCATTTGGAGAAGGGTCTGTGAACTAAGCGATTAATTCCAAAAATAGGCCATCGGTGTCCTCGATTTTATCTCGATAAATTATGGTGTTATCTATCCTGTAAACATACGGTAGTATATGGGCTGAACACGTGTTTTTTAAATGCATACGGTTTCAGGAAAATAGAGGGGAAGGTTCACCTTCACAGAAAAAACACATGCACGTTCATATCCAAAACCACAGTTCGACTCAATGAACCAAAACAATCACTCCCAGCTTTCCTGTGTTGCTATATTCACCCGTCAAGACACCTTGGTCTTACCATCAAGTTAATGCATTTTGACAGATATTTAAAGAATACGCCAAATCAAAAAGAGTCAACTATTCAATCCTAAGCATGTTGATTGCTTTTTAGCACCAAAAAAAAAAATTCCAACAGAAACAAAACAAGCATGTTAACGGCTAGTTGCCTTTAAATTCCCCATACAAAATTTCATATTGGTTCCAAACACATACCCCACACATCTCTACATTTCCTAAAAAACCATGTATAACATCACAAAATGACACATCACATGCGAATATTATAAACCTGCCCTTTTTTGCGTGAAAATGTGTTGTTTGAAAAATTAGACCCTTTTAATCACCAACTCATATGTGCTACTTACTCGACCAGCGCAATTCTTAATCACTTCAAATATAACCACTTGCCCTTCCACATTGCATAATCAGACCACACAGATCTGTGGAAGAAAGCTCTTCACTTAGAAAATATTATGGCATTATCCACGGAATCAGTTTTAGTTTGTCTTCAGTGATTTATTGCAATAGCTGGACATTATGCCAAAATGTATTCAGACAATGCTACTAACTTCGTTGAATATCGGTTTGAACTGAGTAATTTGAGGAATTACATTAACCAATATTTATCGGCAGTATTCAAGGTGATTTCGATCAAAGCTTTTGAATAATGTAACACTAATCTAAAATGAAGCACGTTACGTGTTTTATTTCTCAATTTTTAAATATTCATTGTTTTGTGGGCCTACTGGAGGTGTTTAGTCGGTTTATAGGTTATTTCATTTAGTTTTGGTGTTAAATAATTGTTTTGTTTCTGTAAGTTGTGTATATTTAGAGTTTTGTGTGTGTTGCGAGTGTTGGTTGATATTTATAGATATATGCATGAATATCCATGCATGTGTGTGTAAGTGCATGACGTTTGTCGTCTCTTTTTCGTAAAATAAGCTCGCTTATCAATAAAGCCCACTTTCTCTGATAAATGTCGAATGTTCGACAATACAACTTTTTAAGAATCGCCAAAATATATATCTAAAACTACAAAATGAACTGCGTTACAGCGACAAAAAAAGCTTTTACCATAATTTAATTTTCTTTTTAAGAAAATGGAAAAAAACTTTAGTTCCACCCTACGTTTAGTATAATTGATTTACAATTTTTTTTTTGTAATACTAATTCGATTTTCATTTTTTCGTTTGCGTTTTCACACATTATAGAGCCCCATTTTTCCGGATACTCTTTATCTATGTACGTCGCAGAACAAAAATCAAAATTAAAAGTTTCACTTAATAAAAGCAACAACAATCGAATAATAAAAGCTTTTATGCAATTTACAATTACTTTTTATTGTTGTATTACGTAAATTGAATAAAATTATGATGGATTTATGTATTTGATGTTATCACGCGTCTATGATTTTTTATGTAAATGCCGGGGATCAAATTCAGACGTGATAGCAATATATTTATGTAAAGATAGTATACTAGCTTTGTACCTTAAAGCTTTTAAACTTTTTTTCAATATTTTTTTTACGACAGGAGAGGGTAGCTTATATCGTTCTATTTTTTCTGATTAAACAAAAATCATAGATTCCTCCTCCTTCAAAAGGTTTTATTTCATGCTAGTCGCTCTGTTTTACTATTCTTAGTATGCTTAGTCAGGCCGAATATATTATATCCATCCCTATGCCACTTAAAGGTGTATACTTGCCTACTACTAGCTGCTAGAATAAAATGCGTAATTTATGTTAAATACACAATCTAGGCCAGTGTTTGTAGGAACTTGCAAATCTGCGGTTTGTTTGGGGTTTGTCCAGCTTAGGACAGTGTAATAGAACCATTTAAAATCCATCAATACTACTTTGCTGACTGGCCGCTCTGCTTTCATCTCCTTCATTAATTATTGTCTTTCGTCTTCGACAAAATTGCAGCTGTAACGCACCTGTTTCATATAGTTCTATATTATTAAGGCCATATTTATAGCTGCTTGTCGCAGATACCACCAAATGTTGTATTCCAAATAGAGGTGGTATTAAACCTTCCGAGAATGTTAATTTTTGAACATTGCAATCCATACTACTTTTGAAGACAATGTTCCAGAGATAAGCCTAATCTGGAGCTTTTTGGGTTACGTCTAGTATGGCTGGTCATATTCTTCTGAATTGTATCATAATAATTGGCTATACAGTTGCAAATCTTTTCTTCACTCTGCCAGTTCTTAATATCTCGCGAGATATACCGAAATATGGTAGGAACATCATCGTCCCGTAGGATTTTGGGGGTTGAAACTCGTCCACTTCTTTTCCTATTGATTAGTATTTTGCCAAAAACTCATCGGTTTAGACAAACTTGCTTCCGAAAGTAAGAGATCCTAGGCCTTTCAGTAATATTGATGCCGAACGGCTTATCAGTTTTCATTGACATTAGGCGACAGGCTCATTCGATGTGCAGCTTATGTTTTCTGGCAAACTTTACTAAGGTGTATTAGCAATGTTTACGAATTTTTATTCGACGAGTCATAATCCCACAATGAAATTGTTAGATTATTATTATAGTATTGTACTCCATCTTGTCGTCGTGACGAGCATAAATGTTAATGCAAACATATGGTCTCTGGTCATTGCTCTATGAAGTCAGAAGTCGGTTAAGAATGTCAATTTCAGCTATACAGGTAGAATAAGTGAAGTATTTAAATATTGGTTAATCTATCGAACCTCGAACCCCAACAGTTGAACCCAGTAATTGGTTGATAGGTGATCCTATGTGTATATTATTATGATATATATTGCCTACCAAAATGCTCACTATGGGCAATGGCTTCGTATTATTTAAGACATGGCAAAATACGCCAAAACAGTTTCTACTTCGAAGAGCCATCGTCACCGACTGTAACTTCTGTGCATAAAAAATGTTACCACTACTATTAGAGACCACTATTCCATCCACTTAGGAATCAACATCTTGCACAAGTTCAACTTGGCGAAATATTGCAGGGAAATTAGACTTGAATATTAGACGCAAAACATAAAAATGCAAAAAATGCCAAATACATTAAGTATTTGCATGAAAATCTTATTTATATTCTCTTTACTCCACACAAATCACCGAAATTATTATAAGATTTTTTTCAAATTAATTAAACTTTCGAATTCGATGGGATTCACCGTTTTATGCCAAATACATAAACTATTTGCATGAAAATCTTATTTAAATTCTCTTTACTCCACACAAATCACCGAAATTATTATAAATAAGATCTTTTTAAATAAATTAAACTTTCGAATTCGATGGGATTCACCGTTTTATGCCAAATATATAAAATATTTGTAAGAAAATTCTAATTTTATTCTTTTCACGAAACAAATCACCGAAATTATTATAAATAATTTAACTAAATGTTTGAATTCAATGGCATTCACCGTTTTATGCCAAATACATAAACTATTTGCATGAAAATCTTATTTAGGTTCTCTTTACTCGCCACAAATCACCAAAAGTATCATAAATACGATTTGTATAAATTAATTATACGTTCGGATTCGATGGGATTCACCGTTTTTGGCAAATACATAAAATATTTGTCTGAAAAGCTTATTTATGTTCTCTTTATTCCACACAAATCACCGAAATTATTATAAGATTTTTTTTTAAATTAATTAAACGTTCGAATTCGATGATATTCACCGTTTTATGCCAAATACATAAAATATTTGCATGCAAATCTTATTAATATTCACTTTCTGAATGCAATTGGTTGGTACCATATCAAGACTGTTCGAATTCCATTTTCGTAAATTCAACCCAGCATGCCTTTGGTTCTCTTGCATGAATCGGATGTATTTGAATTTATTTGAGAGTAAAGGCAAACTCATAAATTTGAATGTCCTGTTGATTCTCTTTGACAATGTTGCTACTACTAATACCCATGAAAACATTTTTCGACCATACATAAGAAGAATTGTTATTTAATATTTCACGGCGCCATGAATCATGTTCTTAGTAACAACCTCTTGCAAACCTGGATCTTCTACTTTATCGGGAGTTTTCACTGACATAACATCATCGATTTTATTCGGTTTAGTCTTCTCAATCAACCTAATAAAAATTTGTGCATTTCGCAAATTATACCTGGAATTTTCAATCGCAGTAATCTACTAGGAATGTTGCTTTTAGCGCATTACAGTGCGGTACAATACAGAACTTCAGTAAGTTATCCTCGACTTTTATTTACACATTGTATGGAGTTTAAACTTGCAATATCCCACCCTATACAGTAAATATGAGTTTATTCCGGGCCAATATATTAAACACCATTAATCCTCCTCTTAAATACTTATATTAAATAATCTTGTCCTCCATAAGTAGTCACTTATATATACATTTCGATTCCACCTCGTTACATTATTTACTCAAATCAATTTAAATTCTATTCACGTCGTTACAGTATATCTTCAGCCAAATTAAATACTTTTGTCCCACTACATAAAAAAAAAATAAATAAATTCGACAAACACATTCACGATGTATATATAGGATTAACCTATTCGGGAGGGCAACAAAAGAAAAACGAAGAAAAACACCTTTTAAATAACCCTAATCATACTTTAATTTAGAAAGAAAGTTCAATCCATTTTTTGTGTGTTCGGTTCTGTATTTGCTGTGCTCCCATTTTTCTGTGCTCGTATTATTATATATTTTGGTATTGAATTTGAATACGATTCCAATTTTCTTCTCGTCGTCTATTCAAAATGTTTAATAGAAGATATATTTTCTATTCTAGTATTTAGTTTAACCAAACACAAAAAAAGAAAAAAATCTGAATTACCTCAATCAACTTTTCTATTCGTACCTGTATGTTATCTACAACGAGTCGAGGTAAAAAAAATAAAAAAAAAAATGCGAAAAGCTAATTGACATTTAAGATAATTTAAGGGTACCCACCATACCAAATATAAGACTTACGAGTTGATTATAAATAATAAACTGTCGTCACATTAATTTTGACATATATGGTGATATATTTATGTATGTACGTGTGTGTACTAAATTATTTAATGGCTCGTAATGAATTGTTAATTTGACAACATTTGTCAATGAAATTAATTGGAAGGTTATGTTGTTCAAGAATGGGATTGTGTTCTATGAATTATTTATTTACACACCACTTTGATAGACTCTTACTTCATTTGTTTTTCGAGGTTGAGGATCTTGCAAATTCATTCAAAATGGAAATTTTTTTTCCTAAGATTAAATAAATTAAGTTCCAAAATCAGGCAAGGGGTTAGCCCACAAAATTATGAATTATGCATAAATCATGCAATAAAATCCGCAACAGTGGTCCGATTTCGATGAGTGACACTTTAATCGAAAGGTTTCGATATCAGCATAAATACTGCTGTAAAATATAGGAAAATTTTCATAAATCATTTTTGATCTTCAAAATCAGGCAAGGGGTTAGCCCACAAAATTATGAAATTTGCATAAATCATGCAATAAAACACGCAACAGTGATCCAATTTCGATGAGTGACACTTTAATCGAAAGGTCTCGATATCAGCCTAAATAATGCTGTAAAATATACGATAATTTTCATAAATAATTTTAGAACATAAAAATCAGGCAAGGGATTAGCCCACAAACTTATAAATTGTGCATGTATCATGCAATAAAACACGCAACAGTGGTCCGATTTCGATGAGTGACACTTTAATCGAAAGGTCTCGATATCAGCATAAATACTGTTGTACAATATGGGAGAATATTCATTTTAGAGCAACAAAATCAGGCAAGGGGTTAGCCCACAAAATTATGAATTATGAATAAATCATGCAATAAAACATGCAACAGTAGTCCGATTTCGATGAGTGACACTTTAATCGAAAGGTCTCGATATCAGCATAAATAATGATGTACATTATGCGATAATTTTCATATATCGCTTTAAAGCAACAAAATCAGGCAAGGAGTAGGCCCAAAAATTATGAATTATGCATAAATCATGCAATAAAACATGCAACAGTAGTCCGATTTCGATGAGTGACACTTTAATCGAAAGGTCTCGATATCAGCATAAAAACTGTTGTAAAATATGGGAAAATTTTCATAAATCATTTTAGAGCAACAAAATCTGGCAAGAAGTTAGCCCACAAAATTAAAAAATTTGCATAAATCGTGCAATAAAACACGCAACAGTGGTTCGTTTTCGATGAGTGACACTTTAATCGAAAGGTCTTGATATCAGCATAAATACTGTTGTAAAATATGCCATAATTTTCATAAATCATTTTTGATCTTCAAAATCAGGCAAGGGGTTAGCCCATAAAATTATGAATTATGCATAAATCATGCAATAAAACACGCAACAGTGGTCTGATTTCGATGAGTGCCACTTTAATCAAAAGGTCTCGATATCAGCATAAATACTGTTGTAAAATATGCCATAATTTTCATAAATCATTTTTGATATTCAAAATCAGGCAAGGAGTTAGCCTACAAAACTAAAAAATTTGCATAAATCATGCAATAAAACACGCAACAGTGGTCCGATTTCGATGAGTGACACTTTAATCGAATGGTCTCAACATCAGCATAATACTGTTGTACAATATGGGAGAATATTCATTTTAGAGCAACAAAATCAGGCAAGGAGTCAGCCCACAAAATTATGAATTATGCATAAATCATGCAATAAAACATGCAACAGTAGTCCGATTTCGATTAGTGACACTTTAATCGAAAGATCTCGATATCAGCATAAATACTGCTGTAAAATATGGGAAAATTTTCATAAATCATTTTAGAGCATAAAAATCAGGCAAGGGGTTAGCTCAAAAAATTATGAATTATGCATAAATCATGCAATAAAACATGCAACAGTAGTCCGATTTTGATGAGTGACACTTTAATAGAAAGGTCTTGATATCAGCATAAATACTGTTGTAAAATATGCCATAATTTTCATAAATCATTTTTGTTCTTCAAAATCAGGCAAGGGGTTAGCCCATAAAATTATGAATTATGAATAAATCATGCAATAAAACACGCAACAGTGGTCCGATTTTGATGAGTGACACTTTAATCGAAAGGTCTCGTTATCAGCATAAATATTGATATAAAATATGCCATAATTTTTATAAATCATTTTTGATCTTCAAAATCAGGCAAGGGGCTAGCCCACAAAATTATGAATTATGCATAAATCATGCAATAAAACATGCAACAGTAGTCCGATTTTGATGAGTGACACTTTAATCGAAAGGTCTTGATATCAGCATAAATACTGCTGTAAAATATGCGAAAATTTTCATAAATCATTTTAGAGCAACAAAATCAGGCAAGGAGTTAGCCCACAAAACTATGAATTATGCATAAATCATGCAATAAAACATGCAACAGTGGTCCGATTTCGATGAGTGACATTTTAATGAAAAGGTCTTGATATCAGCATAAATACTGCTGTAAAATATGGGAACATTTTCATAAATAATTTTAGAGCAACAAAATCAGGCAAGGGGTTAGCCCACAAAATTATTAATTATGAATAAATCATGCATTAAAATATGCAACAATTGTCCGATTTCGATGAGTGACACTTTAATCGAAAGGTCTCGATATCAGCATAAATACTGTTGTTAAATATGCCATAATTTTCATAAATCATTTTAGAGCATAAAAATCAGGCAAGGGGTTAGCCCACAAAATTATAAATTATGCATAAATCATGCAATAAAACACCCAACAGTAGTCCGATTTCGATGAGTGATACTTTAATCGAAAGGTCTCGATATCAGCATAAATACTGCTGTAAAATATGCCATAATTTTCATAAATCATTTTTGATTTTCAAAATCAGGCAAAGGGTTAGTCCACAAAATTATGAATTATGCATAAATCATGCAATAAAACATGCAACAGTGGTCCGATTTCGATGAGTGACACTTTAATAGAAAGGTCTTGATATCGGCATAAATAATGATGTAAATTATGCGATAATTTTCATAAATTATTTTAGAGTAACAGAACCGGGCAACGAGTTAGCCCACAAAATTATGAAATTTGCATAAATCATGCAATAAAACATGCAACAGTAGTCCGATTTCGATAAGTGACACTTTAATAGAAAGATGTTGATATCAGCATTAATATTGCTGTAAAATATAGGAAAATTTTCATAAATCATTTTAGAGCATCAAAATCAGGCAAGGAGTTAGCCCACAAAATTATGAATTATGCATAAATCATGCAATAAAATACGCAACAGTGGTCCGATTTTAATGATTGACACTTTAATCGAAAGGTCTCGATATTAGTATAAATACTGCTGTAAAATATGCGATAATTTTCATAAATTATTTTAGAGCATAAAAATCAGGCAAGGGGTTAGCCCGCAATTTTTTTAATTACGCATAAATCATGCAATAAATCACGCAGCAGTGGTCCGAATTTGATTTTTTGATAATTAATTCGGTTGACCTTGACTTTGCAAAGATAATATTAGATAATATTGCAAAGATAATATTTAGTTTAAAAAATACGCGATGCGCAAATGTTTTTCTTCTCAAATTTTCACTTAAATTAAAAGTTCAACAAATTTTAAATACCGTCTGGCGGTGGATTTAACATTTAAAAATTTAAGATAACATTTTCTTTAATAAACGAAAATAAATTATCTCGAAATACGATTTTCTATTTTGTAACATTAAAATAATGTGCTTTAGATTTGATTGAGCTTTTTTCTTTGGAAAATTGTTAAAAGCTTAAATTTATTATAAATAATATTATTTTTAATGATTTTTCATGAACGAATGAGATAAATTTTCTATTTTATATTTATCCGATTTTGTTTTTGTTATTTTTCTATATTTTCATTTCGATTGAAAAACATGAAATGTGTTTTTGTTTTTGTTTTTCTATGCTTTCAATTTTTAATGTAATTGCTTGTGGGTTGTTGTTGGTTTTCTTAAAGATTTCCGCAGTTTATGTTATTTTTAGATTTCAAGCGAGAAATAACATGCTGATAGTTGTAGATAGTAAGGTAAATATTTAGTGTGAAAAGTGGTAAAAGCATGCATCACCTAAATGGAAAACACTTATATATCACTTATATCTTATGTGTCGGTTGACTCCTCAAATTTGTACCGGACTCGAATAGTAAAATTGTTTAATTATTAATCTCGGTTTCTAAAATCAGTGGCTATTTTATGTTTTGTTTTGGACTCAATGATTTTGAGACTAACGGAAGCTAAGTATTGGCAACATTAGTAACCTCCTTTTTCCAACAGCTGGACCTTTGATGTTCGTATTCGACCTTCCCAGTGCAATGTTCAAGTTATATTCGTTTTTTTCAAAAAATACTTGACCTTTGTTTTCCAAAATTAACTTGATGTCCAAATGGACCTCAAGACATTTGTTGGCCGTCTTGGACTGTGTTCTGTAGTTTCCTACGTTGAATCGCACGTCAGTTGCATTGTGTTGTCTAGTTACCAAAACCAGTTGTCTTTTTTTGTGGCATATCCCACCATGAAGGTGTTCTTTGGCATTTCCATGTGCAAGATATCGTCGTTTAATGCGTTTTATACGTTAGGTCCTAGGATTGATTCTTATGCGGTATCTCATTTGATCTCTTTGCTGAATTGGCCAAAGAATTGGCCTTTGAGTTGAACGCATCCAGTGTAGCTCGCAAGTATTACTTGACTTGCCTAAGTAAATAACATTCCCACTTTTTCTAGATCGACGATAGTAGACCGATTTTTACTGAAGCAGTATTGGTTATTGTATTAGTCTCCTATTGCCTCATTTGCTGCTGTCAATTGGGGCTTTAGTAATCTTTCTAATAATTTGCTCGCTGTATCCAACATACACAAGGATCTATATGCCAATAAAATTGAAAGTTCCTGTTTCCCGTATTTTTATTAACAATTACCAGTCCCTGGGATCCGTACTTTTGGAATTCATATGTACTTGGTGCTTTCTTGTTTGAACGGGAAGCAGCAGCTTGTTGGATCTCATCTACTAATAAAGCTAATAACTCTTCCGGTTTATAGAGGCAAGATGGCCGGCCGTGTTTTGTGTGGTCCAGAAAAAGGGAGTTCACGATGTGCCTTGTTTTGTTTGGCTTCTCTAAAGCGCTGGATGCCATTGTTCTCAGTTTGTGCATTACAATTTTGTTGCTTAAACCCTACAGCTTGGTACTCTTTATTTAAAGTTTCAGCTCTATTTGCTATTTCATCATGTAAGTTTAGGCATTGATACATCACCAGCTTGTTTTACTAGCCTCATTGTGATACTAGCAATTTCTTCAGGAGCAAATGGTCGCAATAATCTCCAAATAAAGTAGGTGATGTATTGATGTTTAATACAAGCCTCAGGGTAGCCGCTGATACCTATTATTGCAAATTTTATAGGCTGATACCTATTATTGCAAAGTTATGTGCGTGCGTTAGAGTCATTTTGAACTAAAACTATGATTGGTGAATGAAATTTTTTTTACCATTTTTTAGTAACAATTCATAAATCAAATCTGTATCGTAAATATGTAATTTGATTTTACATAACGAAAATTATTTCATAATAATAAATTATATTTTAAATAACACTACAATAAATTACTCAACTATTATTTTGTGTATTTTAATAATGTAAAATTTATAATTAAAACTACAAATATTTAAAAAAATTAATCGATTCTATTTTTAAAGCCATTGCTGGTCTGTGTTGACTAGTTCGAAATTATAGAATAGAAATCGACTATGATTAAGGAAATGTAACTTTTTTATGTTTTGAAATAAGTTGTACAAACGTGTGAGTGTCATATTTCAAAAATCTACCATTATTTCAATGAATATTTTTTTGGACATATTTCTAAATATTTGGTTAATGATTTTACCTCAGAAAAGTATGTTCAAAGTCCAAAAACTTATCAATATTTCTATAAAAAAAACTACACAATTGTGTCGTATGTCGACTTAATTTAAAGTAATTACTTTGCTGATGACATTCATTTACGCAACTGTAATTTCTAACTCAAACTGTAAAGAAGTGATTTTTATCACAAATCATGTGAATACCCCCGACAACAAATACACTACTATCATTTATTATCGATTGTTTGACTGAGGTTATTATATGTAAATAATTTTATTGGGAAAATTTTAAAAATGCATACAATTATTTTTAATACCTTTGGGGCTATAGGTGTGTCCTAAACCTTATTCAAGCTTAATTAAAAATACTGCATTACATTTTTGTAGTAGTCTATTCTATATATCATTAAAGGAAGTGCACAATCATGAAACGATAGTTGGAAATAGCTTGGCAATATCTTTTATCTATTATCCCGGTCATCAAAGACTAGCCATTTGAAATTGTTTTTATCTGTTTCGATCCACCAGCTACTTGTTGTAATAATCCGATTGATAAAAACTGTTAATTGAATCGAAAAATTGTTAATTGGGAAGTGGGAAGTTTTGTTAACTAAAGGTTTTAAGCCAAAAGTTTGAATGAAATTTGGTGGTTTTAATAGAAAAGAAGAAAACTCAGTGAGTACAACTTAATGGAAGCACCCCAAAATATAAGCACATGGAATTAACGAAAATAGTTAGATTATCAAAACTATGAAATCTTTGCCAAAATTGAAAATTTCAGAAAATGCTAACTTATGCCAAAATCATAAACTTCCCCAACCCAGAAAATTTATGATGGTAAGCATGTCAAAACTAAGAAATTTATGCGAAAACTTCAAAATTTCAAAATCCAGAAACTGCATGTGATTAGCCTGTCAAATCTATAAAATTTATGCCAAAAATGTAAACTTCCAAAATGCAGAAAGTTAATGCTAGTTAGCCAGTCAAAACTATGAAATTTATGCAGAAACCGAAAACTTTCAAAATCCAGAAAATTGATGATGGTTATCTGTCAAATAAACGAAATTTATGCCAAATACAAAAACTTCCAAATTTCAGAAAATACATGATGGTAAGCGTGTCAAAACTCTGAAATGTACGCCAAAACCGAAAAATTTCAAAATCCAGAAAATGCTTGATCAAAACTCCGAAAAGTATGCCAAAATCGAAAATTTTCAAAATTCTGAAAATTCATGATGGAAATTCATGATCTATAAAACCTATGCCAAAATCAAAAACTTTCAAAATTCAAAAAGTGCATGATGCTTAACGTGTCAAAATTTAAAAATTTATGTCAAACATCAAAAATTTCCAAAATCCAGAAAGTTCATGATGGTTAGCCTATCGGAACTATGAATTTTATGCCAAAATCTAAAAACTTCCATAATTCAGAAAATACATGATGGTTAGCGTGTCAAAACTCTGAAATGTATGCCAAAATCGAAAACTTCTAAAATCCAGAAAATTCATGATGGTTAGATTGTGAAACCTATAAAATTTATGCCAAAATCGAAGATTTTCAAAATTCAGTAAATTTATGATAGTAATCCTACATCAAAACTATGAAATTGATACCGAAATCAGAAATTTAAAAAAATTTTCAAAATTCATGATAGTCAAACTGTCAAAATTTATGCCAAAATGTAGAAGCTTCCAAAATCCAGGAAGTATATGACGGTTACTCTATCAAAACTATGAAATTTATACCAAAAAATCGGAAAATTCATGATGGTCAAACTGTCAAAATAATAAAAAAAATTTTCTCCATTTTTTCAAAATCGAAAAGTTCCAAAATCCAGAAAGTGTCTGATGGTTAGCTTGTCAAAATTATAAAATTTATGCCAAACATCAAATATTTCCAAAATTTAGAAAGTTTGTGGTAACACACCTTAAAATTGATCGAATTTTCAATCAATCGCATGTGCGATGAAAAATCAATTTTCGTTATAAAAATAACATTTGTTTTTTCCAAGTTGATTAGTCTGTCCTAATTAGCCAAATAAAAAGTTGTTGCCAACTAAAATATATTTTGCTATTTAAAATAAATTATTTCTGACATATAAATCAGTTTTATAAGTTCATGATGGTTGTTAGCCTGTCAAACCTGTGAAATTTATGCCAAAATCAAAAACTTCCAAAACCCCTAAAATCCATAATGGTTAGCCTGACGTCTCATATGAGATTTTTGCCAAAATCAAAAAACTTCCAAAATTCAGAAAATTCATGATGGTTGTAGCCTGTCAAAACTATGAAATTTATGCCAAAATCGAACACTTCCAAAATCCAAAAAATTGATGATGGTAAGCGTGTCAAATCTAGGTGATCTGTGCCAAAATCGAAAACTTCCAAAATCCAGAAAATGCATGGATGGTAACCTCTCAAATCTAAAAAATTTAAGCCAGAATCGAAAATTTCCTAAATTCAGAAAATTCATGATGGTAAACGTGTCAAATCTTTTAAATTTATGCCAAATCGAAAACTTTTAAAATCCAGAAAATTCATGATGGTTGAGCCTATCAAAATTATGAAATTTTTACCAAATTCAGAAATATAAAAAAAAATTCTTTGGTCAACCTGTCAAAATTATAAAATTTATGCCAAAATCTAAAATCTTCTAAAATCCAGAAAATACATAATGGTTAGCCTGTCAAACCTATGAAATTTATGCTCAAATCGAAAACTTCCAAAATCCTAAAAATCCACGATGGTTAGACTGTCAAAACTATTAAATTTATACCAACATCGAAAATTTCCAAAATCCAGAAAATCCATCATGGGTTAGCAAAATTTATGTCAAAATCTAAAAACTTCCAAAATCCAAAAAAAAAAATCTTGATGGAAAATCTATCAGATTTATGCCAAAATCAAAAACTTTCAAAATCCAGATAATGCTTGATGATTATCCTGTCAAAACAATTGAATTTATACAAAAATCGAAAATCAAAAAATTCATGATAGCTATCGCCGCAGTACAACGAGTGTGTCAATTGTCATGCTAATATATGGTGTGAATTACTCAAAATATGAAGCTGATATTGAATTTCGTTAATTGTGTGAAGTGACATCTATTACAAATAATATGTGCTACTTTTTTATATATTTTTTTATTTGACACATATTATTATGTAATTCGCCCAAATGTATAATATCAAGAAATTTTGAATATTAATAATTATATATTAAAAATATAAAGACATTTAGGCGCACTATTCCTGTATAGATTATAGTTTTTTCTTAATTATAATGTACGTGTAGATTAAATATTTTAATTTTATTTTAGTTACCTTTAATTAAATTGTTTTATCGAGGCATTTCAGTAATTAAACTCCACCAATATTGTACGCAGTCTGAAAAGAGCCAAACCTTTTGAGCTGGTTTAATTGTAATGCTAGAGAATAGGACAAGCAGCGGTTTGCTGATTTTAATCCACAATAACTATGTGGTATAAACAACAACTTACCAAAAACTGTGAAATGCCAATGGATGGAGTCATAAATAGATTTGTCTTAAGTAAATTAAGTTAGAAAGAATTCATGACTTTCTTAGAAAATAGAAATCTTCAAATGTAAATTCGCCACCTGTTGGCCTAAATGAGATAATATGTCAAAATGGATATTTAAGAGTTTTTGTTTGTGCCCCTAATCACATGACCTAATAATTTATTAAATTTTGATGAAATTCCAAATTAAAAATTTCCCAGAAAGTTTTCCTCTTCTGTATATAAAACAAAACAATTTTACTTCTCTCTAAGCACTGTACAGTTTTGTTTATTGTGTAAACATGAAAAATATCTACTGTAGATAAAAAGCTTTTTAAACGATAATTTTTTTTCTGTTTTTCTACAATAATTAAATTAAACTAGATATTTTCATTCATGTCTTAGATGAATCTGTTTTAATACGATTAAAATATGGATATATCTGTCGTTTCGAAATAGAAAACATGAAAACTTTTTATAATAGCAAAAGGAAAATTTCTGTTTTGTTTATGAGATGAAGTTAACTTTTAACAAAACAAAAATTTTATTTCATAATCTTCTGGCGAGACTTTATGGTTGACAAATATTTTGTACTCTTATTCAGTGTAATTGTTATTTAAGAGGGACTGAATTTTAGGGAATAAGCCTATAATTACTGAATATGCTAATTACTGTACCCATAGTGTGTTGGTTAGTTTATTTAACACTAACATCGAATACAGTATAATGAAAATAAATCGTTATTGAAATTTATTACTCTGCAGACCGTAAAAAGCTTTCACACTGCTTTAAACGAGATATAGAAAAAAAGTTCACATTGCGGTCATATTTTTAGATTCGATTGGTTTTGTATAACGAAAACAGCCATTTAATGTCATTATTTGATTTATAGTTTTGTTTGTACAATGTCGAAATACAAAAGCTTTAATAAATATTAATAAAAGCTTTTTTATTTTTAAATAATAGATCGGATTATACGGTTCATTGCTAGTGGGTCATTCATTGCTCGAATCTAGAATTCGGCTCCAAAGGTTTCGGTCCGAAACTTTCTATTTACATTTTTTCTAGACACCAAAAAAAAAACTCAATTATGATCAGTGACTGACCGATTTGAACGAAAGACTTCTTGGAAGTTACATACAATAGTCCGTCAGGGGAGTGAGATATAAAATTTTTCCAATTTCACATCGCACTTATTAACTCGCTGGTGTGGGTCTGACTGTTGGTAGATTACCTTTGTCGGATGAAAAGGGTATAGTCATAGATGGGTTTAAAGATATTTATTGTGTACATTAAATTTATTCATTCTTCTGAGACTTTGTGATTTAGGTAGCATGATAGGATATGTTGAGACATATTGACTTGTTGAACTTTGTAACCTTGCTTTAACTTTTTATGCGTCGAGTTCATCAATCAATTTTGCGGGAGGGAAGAGATAATATGATTTGTGTTCATTTCTTACCTATTTTTAAGTTTTAACTTTGTAAGCACTTGACCAAAATGCTTTTGTAGTGATATCAGCTATCGTGACATGGGTAGATGTCCAAACCAATATATTCTACCAGCGACTTAGGATAAAACCTCAAGATTACCGAGATTCACTGAAAAGCAACGTGGAACCCTTGTTCTCCTCTTTTTGGCAATCGTGTTTCTTCAAGGTCAACGAGAAGCTAACGATATTCTTTAGTGGCTGATTAATTGCCTCCATAAGTGCCTAATTTTGTTCTTTTAATTTATTTTTATGGAAATCATGCCTGTGACTGGTCACTAAAAGAGCCAAAATGTTACAGAAGTACAAAATGTTATTGGTGACGATATACAGTTTTGGTGACGATAAAGACCTCTTCAATAACGCCTGCTACTTTATAAAGGGGCTTTGATTTACTATCAATTTAAGCAAGCAACCATAAAACAAATCTGAGCCTAAAGACTCACAAACGTTTTCTCTAGACTAGACATAAAAAACTTTGATTGAAATTTTTTGCAATTGAGACAATGTACGCTAAAATCAGTTTTTGTATTGTAACTTATGGACTGAGATTGATGGCCTAGCTTAGTCTGTTTAGCATAATACTTTTCTGGTTAAAAACTAATACATTAGGTTATACATTAAAACGATTCTAATAGGAAACTTTTCAATTAACAAACTTATTACCATGCTGTGATGTAGAGTTCATTCGAAAACTTAATGAAAACTGTCGGGATATTTGTATCAATCTACCTGATCTAATCACTATCAATATTATGGCATATTAAAGTATGGCATATTTAAGTGGATGGGAGTATATTGTCCGCGCCATAGTATTCTTTAATAGTTTTGATCTTAATCTGCAACTTACTATCATTTGCCAATACATTTTTTTGTATCAGCAGCTAGTGTGACTTTGTGATATCGAAATATCGTTGCTGTGGTTCAAAATTATGGCTGAATTGTTGAACCCACCAGAATATTAACATTTATAGATAAGCCGTTATATGGGACTGGCTGGATTCATCAAATATCACACGAATCTTCATCGTTTCGCTTAACCTTGTGCATATGCCCAAACTCCATATATTCGCAAATCACTTTGACGATTTTGGATTTAAGTTTCTCATCAGTGTCTATTTTTTCCCCAAATTGTAAAATCTTATTGTTGCTTATCGAACATTATCCCATTGAACTCCCAAAATTTTCAAAGCAATTCATTATTATTGACTTTGAGATGATCTACCTTGCTACTATCAAATCTTGGTATTGCCACGAAACCTCTTATTTCATGCTCATTTTGTCTTAAAAAATGTATCACAACTTTAAACAAATTTCAGATTATGATGGGGTTCTCTTGATTCCCAGAGACAACCATCTTCTCTCTTTGCTCGTAATAAACTTCCAATATAGCATGTACCTGCTCTCAACTGCCAATTGCAACTCGTGTTCAACCACCCATGTATTGACTTTCCTTATAACTTTATTAAGTTTGAGTTCAGCCAACTCGGAACTTCTGGAGGTGATCATAACGGCTTTATCATCCGCATAACCTACCAAATATTTCATCAGGCAAAGCAAGCCGCAAAAGAATGTCATACATGATGTTGCAGAGATCACAGGTCAAAAAACAGACCCTTGCGCCACTTCAGTGGAGACCTCTTCAACCTTTATCTCATTTGACGGTCCTTTAAATAGCTTTGTAGCATCCTTTAAAGATAACTTATTACCTCGAAAAACCAATGGAGCCAAATGACAAGACCGGTCGGGTTCACAACTGCATGCCTACCTATTTAATGGCATTTATGAACAAGTGATCCTTGCGGAAGCTGTGTTGTCTTTGTGATACATTTTTAGCAACCCAAATGATCAGCCCTAACTTTGGCTTCAACGTCGTCTCTAGAAGTTTCCCCATCGTATCGAGCATGCAAAGAGGTCTATGTGTTGATGTGGAATCTGGATCATCACCTTTTCCGTTGTTGATCAGCATATGCCAAGCCACCTTCTAGCGTTAGGGGCGACCACTTTTGCTACCAAACACGTATTGTCTTCGTTTAGCAACAGAAGCGGTTGATTGCTCACCATCACTTTCAGCGCTTCCTTAGGGCTGCCTTCAGAATTCAGTTATTTCTTAGTTTTCATAGACGCCACTACGTTTTACAATTCTTCATGCCAAGCTTTTTAGTAACATGCTTATATCCTCTTGCTCTATACGGTCGGTGTGCAGTGGTCAATACCAACCTCATTTTTTGCAATCTTGTGCTCGACGAATTATAATGCTGCCTTCTCTCTTCCTTGTGCCACCCTTCATAGTTCATAGGTACAAACGCTTTCCTCCTAAGTTGGGTGATCTCATTGGTTCACCAGTAGTTTTCCTACAGTAGTTGGTGAAATGCAAGCTAACTCAGTTTTTAAAATACAGGACAATCTATTCTGGGTATATTCCAGCCGTATGAGGTACGGGTTTTCACACACTAAAGGTGTGATCCATCATTCAGCTGAGAGGTGATGTAATTGTGGTCACTCCCTTTGTAGTTCTCAATTGTTCACCAATCCATTGAAAAAGACGCTGACCGTATCGACACCATCGTTATATCCGGTATGGAATTTCCAGAGCCTGGAGATCAGTTATTTTCCTTGGATCCTTCATTTAAAATTTTAAAGTCCAGTATTGAAGTCATCTCCATAATAAGTTTACCTCTGGTATTCTGATCCCACATTTCAATGCCTGTACATTGAATTCTTTGGCTATCACCAGTTCCCCTGAGGTTTCGCTTTAAGCGTCTTCCTGCTTATCCAGTTTAATCCGGAACTCTGAAATCGTATCATTTGGTGATAGGTATACGCAAAAAATGTAATACCTCAACTTCTGATCAAGGTGTAGCCGCTACCGGAATCATGATCATCATTCGACATAACCAATAAATTTAATAACTCGTCCTTTAATCGGAGTGCTCGAATGTGGAATGAACCTAATAACGAGACGGTGTGCCATTTATTTACAGAGATCTAAACTTAATACAAAAGTAAAAAAAGGAGAAAACAGTAAACTTTTATTCCTTTTATTCCCTTCTTACCTTATTTCTTCCTAATTCTTACTTTACCCTTAAGTAATGCTGTGTATTTGTTGTGCTAGAACATCCATAATAAGGATATAATTATCCTTATCCTAAGTGCTATGGACATATAAAAAATGAAAATAAAAATTGCCACATTGACTAAAAGGTCCGCGAACCAGGTCAAGGAGTTCTTTTATCGGTATTAGTCGCTTACATCCAGTATCTGAGTTTGCATTTCATAAAATAACTGCAGCAGAAGGTCATCGGTAGCTCTGCACCTATTTAAGTTTCCTTACAGAAACTTAATAATTTCGGCCTGCTTTGCTGTTAGCCAGAAGAGCCTATTTGTAAACTACACAAGCAAGTGTTAACATAAAAATCATTTCGGCTGTGATGTGCATGCCGCATCTCTATGTCGTTTTTGACCGCATCCTTAACAGAGATTGTTGCGATCAGAGTCGGAGTTTGACCGTAGCGTCCTCGTCCATCGTGAAGCAGTACAGATAGAAGATTTATACCTTCTCGAGGTGTTAGTCCCCTAACTTCTATATTTTCGCAAACCGCTGCTCGTAAACTATCCTGGCGCTCTGTAAAGATTAAGTTCAAGAAGAATTTGGCCTTTAGCTGTTTTCTTTATGCGTCAAATTTTCATCTCCGAGTCATCCGGACAAACTCCGCTCTGAATGACTCTTGAATCATCCGCATAAGTTTCTCTAGGTACAGGTTTAATGACGACCGCATCATTTTTCACCCATCTCTTGGGAACGTCATCTTCTCTTCTTGTTCGATTTTTTTTTGAATTTGCTTTGCATTTGTAAAGCAGCGCTAACTACTTTTAGGTCTTATGAGGTATAATCGGCTCTAAAAGGCTCCCTAATTATTTTGTGGTTCTCTCGCACGTCGATAACCCATTTATCATTTCGCCCTCCCAGTGCTTCTGTTTGTTTCATTGCCAGTGTCAGCGGTCCTATCCCTTTCGGTAGCCGGTTGGATAGGTTAGTTAGGTTTTGGTGGTAGAGTACTGTAGCTTGAACGTTTTGCCGCCCTTTCCGTCCTTCCCGCTACCAGTGTCTGAGAAAACTCGCCTCTGCATCTCGCTTGGTCTTTGTGTCAAATGGGCAATCAGATCGGTTGCTTCTTCCACCTCAAAGATGTCATTTCTCACAGACATAGCCATGTTCACATAGTCGTAGGTTGCTCACTGTTCGCATCTTTTTGATTGTTTCATGACACTTCAAGTTACCGGTGTTTTCCTCATAAATTTAGTATTGCGATCAGATTGTGGACAATGTGGTCTGAGTCTTCTTGATTTCTCGGCCTTTTATTGGTTTGCATCAATTATAAGCGTTACCTCCATTGTTGGTTTCTTGTTATGGGTATTCGTCCCATAGCCGCTAAACCGGGCATGATTGGTTTACCAAATGAATCAATCATCCTGCCAAAGTATCAACGACTTTCTTCTTCACAAATGCATGCAACATGTTTGCACCAATCACCATCGAGTGCCCATACCAATGGGATCCATTCATTTACCAGAGAAACCCGTTTATAAGGATGTTCGCTCGTTTCCGCTGGAGACCAGTTTAAAGGGATGCTTCCGCAACCGTCCATTGTACATCTTTTAATTTGGCGAGCCTCAAACTAATGGGAACAACTTTATTTACTCCAGAGTCCCTTTTATAGAATATACTCATCCAGTCACAATATAGTCAGAATCCATATCAATGGAGTTGGGACAGTACAGAGATACGAGCAATTAGCTCGCCGGTGTTGGTTGCGGTTGCTGGTTTAATGGCGCCATGGGTTAGCCATTCCATTCAAAATAGCATTGGCAATCAGCATTTATTGAAGAGAAGCTAACCAAACCTCAATTCTCTGAGACCCTAAAATACTGCAGTGATTGGAAACTGTTTATTCAATTCGTCGCTAACCTATTTAACAGTAGGCGGTTCACTATCCATCTACTTCGACTCGAGGAAAAACCAATTTTGGCCAAGAGTCACCAAATTTGCAAAAGCATGGGAATTTTAAAAACCGGGTTACAGGCTTGGAGAATCCTTAAATCCATTCAGAAGATCTAAGTCAACAGTAAAGCCGGTCTGCAAACCTTAATCACAGCTTTTAGCCTATTTCAACTTTCTCAAAAGCTTTTTCATTATAACTTTTTTAACAATTGGTATATAACTTCGTGCTTACCTTTTAATATTCTCCTTCCATTTTATTACAGGTCTAGACATTTAAATATGCATAATTAAAAATTTTGATAGCGGCCATTTGATTTTAACATCATCAAATCGACATTAAAACTCCAATTTCAAATTTTCATAATTTTTCTTTCTTTTGTTTTTATTTTATAAAAATGAATAATAAATTTAATTTTATTATATATATATATATATATATATATATATATATATATATATATATATATATATATATATATATATATATATATATATATATAAATTGGAAATTATAATTTTATTATAACTTTTAATTTTGTTAATTAATTTATGTTACTTGTCTTATATAAATAAATAAATAATAAAATTTAAACTAACATCAATTTGATGCTATGCTACACCATACTCCTTTTTTTCAGCCATTGTTGGTTCTTCACAGTCAAACGAGGCTAACATTAAATCTAATTATCGAGATGAAATAAAATTTTTTTGGGAATTAAATTAAGTTTTTTTATGTTTGGTTTTATTGTACTGTACCTGATTGACTAATTAGCGAACAACTTTGCATATATTGGCACAGTGATCCGTATTCACCAACATCGGGCAACGTTTGATTTACTTCGTTCATATGTCGCGTGAAAGCACCTACTATTGCGGCCAAACGATCGAATGCTGCCATATGTATATGTCCATTTGGTAGGCTATTATCGTATTTTTTTGTTGTTGATAAAAGCACAAAATAAAAGCTTACATTAAGTTGAAATATTTTAGGTAAACAAATTTTTTTCTTTATAAATAATTTTAATGTTGATCCAATCAAAATCCATTTTCTCAGTCTATCAAATCGATGCCCATAAACTTTATATCATTATAAATCTTTTAAATTGAATCTTTTCTACTTATTTATTGTATGAAAGCATCGTAAATCATTAATTGTATTCCCCCCGAGACTCTTATACCCCACCACACTATACCATAGTATAAATAATACAAAAAAAAAAAAAATTATAAAAAATAGACAGGCAGACAGACAGACAAATTCTTTCAAATTACGAAATGAACATTTATAAATTCAACACGATTTATGTGCCCTGACGGTGGGAAAAAATTCCGGTTGAGTGGGTATATGTATTCGATTTATCCCATTGTACATAGAACAATTGTGGATACATATGGTGGAAAATTAATTTTAGTTTGTAGATTGTTACATATGTGTATCTTCAATTTAGGAGCAGAGGGTGTCTAATAAGAAGAGGAATCATCTTACTTTATGGGGGCTACTGTAATTATTTAAATTTCAGATTCACATTAATGATAAGTCCATTGCATTAAACTC